>JAUMHG010000034.1:21249203-21259449 GCA_032359395.1 Enteromius anoplus
TTTGGTCTCATCTGACCACAGGACTTTCTCCCATAACTCTTCTGGATCATCCAGATGGTCCCTGGCAAACTTCAGACAGGCCTGGACATCGGCTGACTTAAGCTGGGCAACCTCTATGGAGGACAAAATCATTGTCACTGTATGTGGAGGAGCTATACGACACGTCTTCGTACTTTAATATAAACAGGAATATAAAGGAATTAAATACTAGATTAATTAAACCAAAGTTTGCCTATTAGTTATACACAAAATGTCTCCAGGTTATGAATATAACTATGGTTCCTTTAGGGAACGAGACGCTGCGTCATAACGCTTTGGGAACGAGATGCCCACGCTACAAGTCCCTGACCTGTGTCTCGACACCAGGATGAGAGAGTCGAAGAACCTGGGGTGTTACCGATGTCTAGGTCGTAAAACCGGACAAAGGTGGAAGGGGTGGACCAGCCCGCAGCGTTACAGATGTCCGATATTGGGACACCTGCAAAGAAGGCATAGGAGGCTGCCATACTTATAGTTAAGTGAGTCTTGACACCCAATGGCGAGGGGAGACCAGAGGACTAAAGCCGTGATTGTCTCAACAATCCACCGGCTAATAGCTGTGCTTAACAGCAAGGCATCCTCTTCTCCGCGGACCAATGCCTGCGAGCAATTGGTCCGACTTTCTCCATAGCAGGTCTATGGATGTATGTGTCCGGCACTCGAACTGGACACATAAGCTTCTAGTGGTCTGACTCCCCGAAGGGAGGAAGACAAAATACCTGAAGTACAATGTGCAGTGGTAGGGACCTTAGGGCTGTAACCCGCTCGAGGGTATAGGAAAGCTTTCACCAAACCGGGTGAAAAATGGCGATCTAAAATGGGTCAGACCTCCATCCTTCTTGGGAACTGTGAAGTACCTGCAGGAAAGCCCAGACTCTCTATCTCGAGGAGGAACCAACTCCATGACTTCCTTCCTCAGAAGGGTATTTACTTCTTGTTTCATGACCAGAACCTGCTTGTGGCTCATCATAGTGAGCCTGATGCCGCTAAAGCGCGGCAGAGGAGACTCGAACTTTCGAATTCAAAAGCTCTCTCTATAGTCTGCAGGACCCACGGAGACACTTTTTGGCAGTTCTTTTTAATCTGCTAGACTGTCTACTAAGGGAACCAGCCTCTCGAGACTGGCCTCTGGTGTTACCGGCGGTAATAGCTCAATGCTCTTTGGCGGTTCGTCGCCAGGGAGAGCCTGAACTAACGTCTTATGCACCCCCTCAGGGGTGGCATGTGACTCAGGCTCGCTGTGATGTGACCTGGCGGAGAAACCTGAGCGCAACGCCGAGGGCACTGGGTAGAGAGGGGAACCATAGGCCGAGGTGGAGACCTCTCTTGCCCAGAGGGGCCTGCCCTACGAAATCCTGAGCCTCAGCTTCTTATGTTGGGTCCTCTTATCCTTAAGCACAGCCCTCAGATCTGTCTTAGGCTTCGAGGTCCCTGAGGAAGAGTGCCGCTATATATCATGGTCCCGCTGCAGGGGGACACGTGAGGCCACGCTCTCTTCCTGATGGATACTGATGAAGGGCTGCTCCTGCCCAGCAGCCCCCTCAGCAGGTTGGTCTAGTACGTTTGAAACATAGTTCCATAGTGTGCAAACACGCACTGGCCTAACCTGCTGCCGAGTACCCCTTGCCCGCTAGCGCGAATGCCCTTGCGGGCAAGATAGGAGCCAGAGACGATGCTAAATTAGGGGACAGATAGCCAGCTTGCGTCTGTTCAAACCTTGGCATCGCTCTGAGTAACCGCCATCATTCAAACCCACCACATTACATGCTAAAAAGGCATGAATAAAGATGCGGGCCGAGAAAAATTTTACCATGAATTACACACCTCGATGTGCAGATCAGAGAAAAAAAGGCAGGCTCCTATATGTGGGTGAGTTTGCTCTTCCGTGGCTCGGTCTGTTTCTCTGCTGCCAAAGATTTAATTTATCTCAGCAAAAGAAACTCCTCAACAACTAAAAAATGTTCCTTTCACATTTCTCTACTAATAATGATAAAGAAATAAATCAGGTTTTACTGATGCAGAGATAATAGAAATGATGCCTCACGATACAAATGTCAACTTTTTAAGCTGATGCACCGAGCAAATCGGAGAATCTTCCCATCCCTAGTAGACAGACATCCACATTCAGAAATAAGTTCACATGCCTCTTTTATCATCTTGTGGCTCAATTTCTTATATTTATTGCCTCAAGAGCTAAAGATCGAACTGCATCTTTAGGTCAATGAATGCACATCGCTTTTCGTCACACTTTTTGAGTGCTTAGCCTGCCCTGCGGCTCGTAACTGTTTTAAACATGCTGCATGACGCTAAAGGATTACCGCGGGATGTAGTTTGGCATGCATTTGCGAATTACTTCATTTCTAAAATTAACAGCAAAATAAAATCAAAAGGCCCACAAGTAATCTCTCTTGCTGTTTTTGCTCGTATGCATCGTTTCTGAGATGTTTTTACGTGACTTGCACTTGACTTGGTTTACAGTTGTGAAAAACAGCATGTTTTCCAAGTACTCCTTGGACTTGCTTAGCCAAAATGTGGGCCATTGCATTTAAAAGCATCAAGTCCTTCCCAAATGAAATACCTTGAAACTCATAGCCGTCAACCAACGCCTCTGTCTGCCAGGAAGAGTGAACGTGAGACTCTGCAGTGATCCGTTGGTGACTCACTGAAACATAGAGAGTGTTCAAGTCTGCTAATGCAAAGCAGATGGAAGACCTTCGCAAATATAAATGTCTGACTGTATGGCAGCATGGCACACTGCAACCTGTCCAAAGTCTGGAGTTATCTGACTCTCGTAACATTCCCTCTGTGTGATTCAGCACCTGTGTGTCTTGGAGACAGGACAGAGTGCTAAATGGTGAAGCATGAGTCGATGACAGATTTAAGAGGATGGAATGATAGTTTATTTAACTTCTGATGTTAGACTGTTCTCTTCTTTCAAAGTTCAACATGCAGGGACAACCGTGAATCATTTATCGGTTGATTCACCTGAACATCGTGACACAGCTGCATTATCGTATCTGTCTGGCCGACCAGACTTGGAGAAATACTTTAGAAATAGGATTTAATCTTTAGTTGTAATTGATTTAATGACTCCATTGTTGTAGAAATAACACACCTCACCTTTAACTGGAAATGTCAGCGTGCTGATGTCTGTGATTTACAAAATACTAGATATTTGCCAGTGTATTTAGGTGTCATAACATGCCATTTATTTGTGGCGGTTGTATACTGAATCACAATAGCAATGTACACACTGGAATATTTTGGGAGCGACAACTGCATTTAAATGTGCGAGTGAGTAAAATATCGTTCTGTGTGTTTATGGAATACAGGAGTCACTTGTGAACATGAACTTTTTTTGGCATTTTGTGGATGTAAACATAAAGCATGAATGTTTAAGCTAATTGGTTTGGCTGTTTTTCACCTAAATGACGACAGCAACAGGAAACATATTACCACCCACTTACTGTATATAGCGCTGCGGGATGACATGTTTTTGTAGGCCAACCTGGAAGCTAAGTGTCATCTACAGGACTGTTCCATTGGATTTTGGATTGTTGCGGAATATCTGTGACCATGAAAAGATGATGACTCTCATGCATTTGCGCATCATAAGCTAAACAACATTCATAAATTCAAAAGAAAGCGTTTTACTAATGTATTTTTGTATAAAACTTGAAAATATGGTTTGGCTTAGGTTTTGAACTACAGAAATGATTTTTTTTTTTTGTCTATTAGTGAATCGCTGTGGATTTAATAAAATGTTGTGCCAAAAACATTTAAGCAAAAGTTTGCTTGTATTAATTTTAGTTAACAAAAAATGATTTTATACAAATAAAAAGCATATTAAGTGCTTATGTGAAAGTAAAATGTCAAAACTATGGGTGAAATATGACGTCATTCAGCGTAACATATATATGTACATTTGAATACACTGCCATGTTATTATTGAGCATTCTAATTTTTTTATTGTTTAATACTGAAAAGTAGCACATACTGGGAAAGATTTAAAATGACATTTTTGGAGGCTGTTTATTTCTGTTCTGAATGTGCCTGACAACATTTTTTCTGCAACATTCAATCAAATTTCGGTGTCTTATATGATTTAGTGGCACACTTTGGTATCTTCTGTTATTCTACTGTATATAAATATTTAGTAGTCATTATATTTGCTCAGCAATTATACAGTGCACATTCTAACTAACTACATTTATACAGCACATTTAGCACTGTATTCAACTTTTATTGTTTTTGATGCTTGAAAACCCATTTTCAGTCCTTTTGTCTTATTAAGCTTTAATTTCATTCAATCCATTTTGTCAGTCCCAAGAAAAAAGATCTGAACATTTTGTCCCGGACCACATCACATTTTTTGTTTCGCTTTTCCTTTTCAGATAAACGCACACCCAACATGATAATATGTAAGTTCAAACACTTTCACAGTTCTGTGGAAGCTGTCAAACCCTCTCTTGTGCTTTTGTGTCAAACAAAGCTCTTCATCTTTGCCTTTATCTGCACGGCAGCCTGTCTTCTTCTCGCTAAGTCGATATGGTGAATTACTAAACACAAGTAAACCAAGACCATAGAGATTAATTTCAAACTGAAGCGCTCTTCACAGGAACCCCCAAAAAGGCTTCCAGCGGAGTCACATTATGTTGAGATGACAGATTTCTGATGTAATGATAGCAGGAAATCCTTAGCAAATGACATCCAGTCCAGAGATTACATCATTATTATGTTTCTGTTTACAGACTGCAGAATTAACTACAGTATTTGGACATGTAAGCCACTTTAACTTAGCTGTTCTTCATTTTTGAGGTCTCTTTTTTTTAGTGAGTTTGTGAAGTCTATTTTTTACATTAACTAACTAGCACCATCATCAACTAACCACAAAAAAAATAAAAATAAAATAAAAATACAGAAATCATTCAAATGGAAACTGTAGTACAGGATTCTTTGATTAATAGAAAGTCTGTTATAAATGTCTGTACCGTCTGTTTTGATGCATTTAATGTATAATTGCTGGATAAAAATATGTAAACAAACATATTGATCCCAGAATATTCATACTGTATATAAGAAGCACGTTCACAAGCATTTATACTCTCCACGACATGCTGATGATCAGGAATGATGCAGCTGATAAATGTCTGTTTTCATTCCCTTTGAAGGCCTTTAGCTAGTTTGGCTTGGAAATATCTATTAACGGGAAAATATCTGTCAGCTGTGTCGTGTAGCTCGAGTATCTCTGACAGTTTACACCGATTTCATCAGCCGGTCTGAGCAAGGAAAATTAGGTAACTCGGATGAGGCAAACTTAGTGCTCTCTAAATCTGCACGCCTGGCCAGGCTTAATCTGTTATAGAGGCTTTAATTAGCTCGCAAACTTCTCTTTAGAGCTTTATCAGGCAATGCGGGTGAGATCAGGAGCAAACGTGCTGCTATTAACACACATTGATTACACAAGCTGTGCGAGTGGCCATTGACTTGTTAGCTCTAATACTGCAGATATAAAGCAGTGGAGAAGGAATAGTTTACCTTCTTCTTCTGTGTGACAAGCGAGTGTCAGAAGCATAAAACGTTGCCCAGCGCCATCTTCGGTATTTCTGTTTTCCGTTAAGCGCCGTCGGCTCATCGTCAGTGAAAATGAACAGCGAAATGTGTATGAACAGCGAAAAACCCTGACGTGTACAAGCCTTCAGGCTGTTTCGCCTTTTTCTTCATCAGATTTGGAGAAATGTTTCACCTGCTCAGCAATGGATGCTCTGCAGAGAATGGGTGCCATCAGAAGGAGAGTCCAAGCCGCTGATAAAAACATCACAATAAGTAATCCACACCACTCCAGTCCATCAGCTAACATCTGAAGAAATCAAAAGTTGTGTGTTTGTTGGTCTCTGCAGATTTCTCACCTGATTCAGACAGCAAAGAGGACAGTGTGCAGTTATTGGTTTCAGAAGATGGATGATTTGAGTGGTGTGGATTGTCTGAAGCTGTTTGGACTCTCATCCTGACAGCACCCATTCACTGCAATGTATCCATTGGTGGGCATGTGATGGAATGCATGCTCCATCACATGTATCAAATGCATTTCTCCAAATTTGTTCCCATGAAAAAACTAATTCCGTTTACATCTTGGATGGCATGAGTGAATTTTTGAGCAAGTTATTTGTTTTGAACAGGCGGGTGGCATCCTACTACATCAGTCATACTCAAAAGGAGCAGTGCGCTTTGATGGAAATTCAATAATTATCTTTATAAACAAATTTTCTTAAAAAAAAATCTTACTGTATGAAATGAACTCTATTTTTCCTCGTCTGCTGTCTTTGACGTCACTGCTCACGATAATCGCTAGTGAAGGCTATGATGTAATTTTCCTGTGAGTAAATAGTTTATTCACTCATAAAAGACATTGCATCTTTTTCATATACTTTTTGTTTTCTTTCATGTCAACGTTTGTCGTGTTGTGATTCATCCTGGGTTTGAGCCTCAGAAGTCTATTGACGATTGTTTAGAAATCCCAGTGGAGAAAACGACTCCGGGTCTCTACCGTGCTCTATTTCCCGCACCGCAATTTTATTGTCGCAATAGATTGGAAAAGCGAAGTATTATTGTATTTGCCCTCGGAGTATGAATCTAGATGTTCGATTTCATGAAGATGGCCACAGACCCCCCTGAGGTTTGATCAGTAATGATAGTTGTCCTGAAAAGAACCAATGATCTGAAACCAAGTATGTGCGTTAGAGTTGTGGTTTTCGTTCCAGAACCAGATTCTGAGTGCGTTGTTTATTTGTTTCATATACAATCAGACATTTGGAATCAACTCCCTCTGCTCTGGCTCCTTCCCTGGCTGTGTCCTGCTGAAACGCGAGAGCTTTGAGTTTTGTTATTGTAACGGGGGACCTCAGATGTTTGCCTGACCTGTTGCCGTCTCTGACTCGAGTGTGTTTGTGTGGAGTTGAACCTGTTGGTGTGAAGGTGAGGCTATGAGCGAGGTTTTGGTTGCGGCATGGGAAAACTCGATGTGCGAGCGAATAGCTTTGTCAAAACTCTCCAAAAAGGCTATTTTCTTGTGTTACATGGGAATGATGATATAGCATATGGTTTTGGTAAGATCTTTAGGGGGAGCTTGTTTCTGTCTTGGAATACAAAAAATAAAAGTTTTGACAAACTGACAATTCAGACTGCTTTTCTCAAATTTTTCTTTTTTTCATTTTTGTTGATTGTATTTTTAATCAATTTATTTTAAAGCAGTATAATCGAGATTTACATTTTTTTTTTTAACAAATTGCTAGTAAATTTAACAAAAAGAATCTGCAAGTGATGCATTGAAATAAAACATTCTACACTAATCTTTATTTATAACTTCAAAATGTTTACCTTTAACAACAATTAAAATTGGTTTTAAAAATAATTTGTTTCCCATTTCTTTCTCTTTATTTTTTAGAGAGGTAAAATTGTTTTAGCGTGTGGACAAATTAATCCCAGGTACCCATTTGTTTCTAGGAGTTAAATGACGAGAATTCTACAATAGATTTGATTTTAATTAGGGGAAAAACATGCCTGAAAGTTTTTATGGGTTTCTCTCTTCAAATAAATAATACAAAAAAAATCCAGATCTGATTTTTCTTTTTATCACCCGCCAGTTGAATAAAACAAAACTGCAGTGGACACAAGCCATTCAGTGAAAGATATGAGGAAACGCTGGTGAAATCACATCCAGATGTGTGTGTGTGTGTGTGTGTGTTTGCAGAGGACTTTATTTAGCAGATTTTATTATGGGTGAAATCAGTCATTTAGTCTGATGGGACTGTTCTTCCCTGCACCGAACCATTGCCGAAGGTTTATGATGTGTTTCATTGCTGGATGTGATGTGCAGAATCACAGTGATGCATCATGACAGCTGACAGAACTGGACTGAGTTTACAAATGAAATCCAGTTCTTCCCAGTGTCAGAGGGTGATCAGTGTCCTGGGTCAGTCATGTATGTTATCAGATGATCAAAATAAATCATTGTTGTGTGCCATTCAGAAAACAGAAAAGCTGCCCATCTATTTTATTGAAATGGTATCTATTATAATGAGAATAACCTTAGGAAAATTATGTATTGTTTTTTTTCACCACATAGACAATGACGGGGAAATTTATTTCTATTTGTAATTTCTATTTTTTCTATTTGTAATTTCTATGAATTATTTTCTTTTTTTTCAATACAACTGACTATTAAATATGTTGTCCATTTAATTTGTAAATTTATATATATATATATATATATATATATATTACATATTGTAATTCCAGAATTAAGACTGCAACTTCTATATTTCTTTCATTTTAATTTTAATTTAAAATTTTTAAAATTATTTATATTAACATAAACTTGTTGGTAGCTCCATTTGTTTAATTTATAATAGATGTAATAAAACAGTAGAAATTAATATATTTAATATAAAGAATTTATATATCGAAATATATATAATGTGTATGTTATATATACACTATTTATTCCTTGCTTTATTTATTAACTAATACATTACATTTAATAATCAACAAAAAAATTATATAGCTGTGTGTTCAATTATATCTGTACATACTGTATTTGTTTTTCAAACTTTTATTTTACCCTTGTTTTAATCATTTCATTCACGGTGCTATTAAAATGAATTAATGCTAATGAACTGCCCAAAAGCCCTGAATATATATTTCCATAGCATAACTTTGAACTGATTGTTTAATATATTTAAAGCTCAAAAATGACACCAAAGTATACATTTGGCTTTCACCGTCCTTCTTTTTCCGTTCGTTCTGGCGGTTTGTATGAACTTTACATGGATTCCCAATGGGAGAGTTGTAATTAGGTATTTTTAATTGTCAGAAGTATTTTCAAAATAACCAGATGTTATAAACATGTCTCGTCAAATCATGCAACCCATTACGGTGATTCAAACCACAACCTCGTGGAGAAAATGATTCCTCCTTTAAGTTGGTTTTAGGTTTGAATCAACATGTTGTATTTACTCTTGTGAATTATGTTGAGAAAGCTGGGTTTTTCTCTCAAACCTCATTTCATGTCATTTAAACCACTAGATGCTTTCGAGCAACTAAAATACTGTATGAAGATGAATCGCTTGCGCATATGTCCGTATCATAATTGGTGCCTCAGACAGACAGACTACACAGAAATTTGACTTCTCAGTAAAGGTTTATGAAAATATACATGCAGGGTGGGACTGTCATGTGACCCACGAGTCACATATGATATTATGAAAGCTTTCTGTACTGGTTACTATGGTGATAGAGGCTGTGAAGCAGCACAGAGTAAATATTTGGTCCTTTTCCTTGATTCAGGACTTCCTGAGTGCTGCTCAGAAATGTGTGTATTTGTTTATAACAAAAACTTGTGCAGGACAGGGCATTTCTTTAGCTAGTGTAGGATACCTAAACCTGATTGTAACTGTTTAAGGATTTTTAAATCATTTAAATAATTCTTCTTTTTAAAATCTACTTCAAACTAATGCTTTCAACCAGGTACAATAATATTGCATTGATATTACATTCAAAATGTTTAGAAACAAAATTTGTAGGATCTTTAGCTCCATCTATTGGTTGTTTTATGAGATTGCAACTGTGCAGTATTTTAAAGAGATATAATCATATCATCAGAAAATGTGAAATCAGAATGAATGATAATTGTGGTATTAAAATATGAAATGCAAAACCCTTTTATAAATGTAGCATGTTTAAAAAAAGACCTTTGACAAATATATTAGCTGCATTTAAAATGTAATACTAATATATATACAGTCATGTTTAGCTGGAGATGCCAGTCTGCTGATGGCACTCCAGCTCCAGCAAACTGTGTCTGTTTTCACCCGTTGGACTAATCATCAATGAACTCATGTCTCCGCCCCTCTTGTTTGTTGTCAAGATGTTTCATTGTTTCTCCACCTTATGTGACATGTATAAATACCTCGGATATCCTTTTGTTAGTCGCTCGTCAATGTTGGATGTACGTCTGTTTTCCCCGTTGTCAAGCTATCTGTGTTTTCCCATGTTCCTGGTGTTTTTCTGTGTTTCTCTGCCTCCCTGGATCTAGACCCAAGCCTGCTCTCGGGCTCTCGCTCTTGCCTCGTTCCTCTGGACTCTGTTTGTCTCATCGCCTGACCCTTTGCCACGAACTCGGATTATTCTCTTGCCTGTGTCTCTGATA
>JAUMHG010000034.1:21259549-21273521 GCA_032359395.1 Enteromius anoplus
CAAAAGATTAATAGTGATTAATTGCATACAAAATAAGTTTTTTCTTTCCAAACTATATGTATGTTTACAGTTTAGTTATGATGTATTTATAATAACCAATGTTTTATGGTTTACATTTACATACATTTGTATATATGTATTATTATATTAATTCACAGGCGAGCGCTTCTCTCCCCCATCATCATCATGGAGGAATTCCTAAAAGAGTTTTAACAGAGATTAGCGTCCGCCAACAACAGTATTACGAGGGGATGGCTGAACGTCAGGAGCGAATGGAAGAATGGTGGTGGGCCCTTCCCCGCTCCATGCGGAAGGCAGCCGGCATGAGGGGACCCAGGATGGTTAACGAGCTCGTCGAGGCAATTGAGTTGGCGGACGCTGCTTTTCACCGGGACCAGGGGGAGAGAGCGCCGTCCTATCCCCGGAGGGTGGTCCAGGAGCGACGTTCTGTGTTGGACTCTGGAAGCAGCATCACCCTGATGAGGCCTGACGTACTGGGACCCCGGACATCGCTGAAAGGTACGCTTCCAGTGATTTGTGTACATGGTGATACCCAACAGGTGCCGACCTGCACTGTCGCCATAAAGAAGGGAAATGCAGAGAGTAAAGTGGAAGTTGGAGTAGTCAAGGACTTACCTGTTGCAGTTCTTCTAGGACGCTATTTGCCGGGGTTCGAAGAGGCTCTGACTAGCGCAGCGCAAACTGCTAATCCACGACGCAGACGAAGATGTCGGCCATCCCGGGGGGCCAGACCAGCCTTTGCTAAAACAGACAGCGGGAGAGATGGTGAGTCTCCCTCTCGTGATACTAATGTCTTCTTTGATGTATTCCAGCTGGTCACGGGAGGGGGAGCGTTTGGGCGGATGACATGAGGATGACAGACTCAAACATTGCTGGAGACAAGTCCGGGTCGTGGAGGATCAGGAAGTCCAGCCAGCCCCTCACCCTCACCCTCTCCTGCACTTCATCGTCCGCAATGGCCTATTGTACTGCGTCGCCCAGAGGAGGGGGGAGGAAAAACGGCTGTTGGTTGTGCCACGAACCAAGACGGAGACAATACTGGATGCGCATCCCATGACCGGGCATCTAGGAGCTGCCAACACAGCCCAGCGGATCAGGGATCGCTTTCATTGGCCCAGCCTGGAGGCCGAGGTGAAATGGTTCTGTGCCTCCTGCCCAACAAGCCAGCTCACCACTCCAAATAAACCTCACCCCAGTCCTCTTATTCCTCTGCCTATCATTGGAGTGCCCTTAGAGGGTTAGGTATGGATCTCGTTGGGCCGCTGCCAAAGTCCAGCCGTGGGTCATGAGCACATCCTGGTTATGGTCGACTACGCAACTCGGTATCCGGAAGCCATCCCACTTCGCAAGGCCACCTCGAAGGCAATTGCCCAGGAGCTGTTCCTGTTAGCAAGTCGCGTAGGGATCCCATCAGAGATCCTGACTGACCAGGGAACCCCCTTTATGTCCCGGCTAATGGCTGACCTCTGCCGGCTGCTGAAGGTGAGACAAATAAAAACATCCGTATATCATACTCAGACGGACGGCTTGGTGGAACGCTTCAACAAGACACTTAAGCAAATGCTCCGGTGGGTGGCATCTGAGGACCACAAAGATCGGGATCAACTCCTACCCTACGTCCTCTTCGGTATCAGAGAAGTGCCCCAAGCATCGACTGGTTTCACCCCTTTCGAGCTCTTATTCGGACGCCGGCCACGGGGCCTACTGAATGTCGCCAGAGAAGCCTGGGAACAGCAGCCGGCACCCCACCGCATGTCATTGAGCACGTCCGAGAGATGAGGGAGAGGATAGACCGTGTCATGCCATTAGTCCGGGAACACATGGTCCAAGCCCAGCAAGCCCAGCAGCATCAGTACAACCGGGCGGCCCAACTGCGGGAATTCAACCCAGGCGATCGAGTAATGGTCCTGGTCCCCAACGCTGCCTGCAAGTTCCTGGCGCAGTGGCAGGGGCCATACACGGTGGAAGAGAGGGTAGGCCCAGTAAATTACCATGTACGACAGCCAGGCCGAAGACACACTACCCAGATCTACAACGTGAATCTGCTAAAGCGTTGGGTAGGGGACTGGGACAAGACGGCGGCGCTCGCCCTCTCTCAACCCGCGGTTGTTGATGCAGACCACCACCTATCGGCCGCCCAGAAAGCAGAGCTGAGGCACCTGGTCAGTCAGGACCAGGATGTGTTCTTGAGACCCGGGGCCACACAGATGTCATCCAACATGAGATCATCACCAGCCCAGGAGTCGTCATCCGGCAGCGGCCCTATCGAATCCCGGAAGCTCGTCTGCAAGTGCTTAATGCTTGTGCTGGGGATCATCGAGCCATCCAGAAGCCCGTGGTCCAGCCCCATTGTCCTGGTCCCGAAGCCAGATGGCACCCTCTGCTTTAGCAATGACTACCGTCGCCTGAATGAAGTTCGACGGCTACCCCATGCCCCGAGTAGATGAGCTGCTGGAACGTCTGGGAAGGGCCCAGTATATCACCACTTTAGACTTGACTGAAGGATACTGGCAGGTCCCTCTATCTGAAACAGCCAAGCCAAAGACTGCCTTTTCAACGCCATCGGGAACCTGGCAGTACCGTGTCCTTCCCTTCGGCCTGCACGGAGCTCCACTCAAGAGACATGGGAGGATCATCTGGAGTGGCTCAGGAGGTTGCTGTCTGAGCTCAGGAGGGCTGGACTTACCGCCAACCCCCGCAAAATGCCACCTCGCCCAGTCTGAAGTGAAGTACCTGGGATTCATCATCGGAAGAGGACTCGTCAAGCCTCAGGAAAAGAGAGTCCAGGCCGTCAAGGAGACTCAACGACCAGCGACGAAATCCCAGGTATGAGCTTTCTTGGGGTTGGCGGGATATTATCTGTGCTTTCTCCCCAGCTTCTCCTCCCTAGCTGCCCCTCTTTCAGACCTGACCAGGAAGGGGCAACCAGAGAAAGTTCGCTGGACGGATCAGATGGAGAAGGCGTTCCAGGCCCTCAAGGAGGCCCTAACCACCGAGCCGGATTTCAACTGCCCCTTCCTCGTGCAGACTGATGCCTCCGATTCGGTACTCGGAGCCGTACTCTCCCAGGAACATCAGGGGGAGGAGCATCCGGTTGTCTACATCAGCCGTAAGCTGACCCCTGCAGAAAAGAACTATGCCGCGGTGGAGAAAGAGGCCCTCGCCGTCAAGTGGGCAGTCCTGGAGCTCAGGTATTACTTGCTTGGCCTTTTTAACAAATTTGTCTTATTCACAGATCATGCCCCTCTCCCGTGGATGGCTCGGGCTAAGGACATGAATGCCCATGTGACCAGATGGTTCCTGACGCTCCAGGACTTCCACTTTGACGTGCGGATGGGGGTCAGCTTACGCAGGTCTGTTAGGGGTCACTCCCCCCCACCCCCTTCATCCCCTCTTGCCTCTTTCTGCAGTACCAGGACGTCGCTTAGGAGGGGGGAGTGTGGCGGGAACCCATCAGTGTCGCCCTGGCAACAAAGGATCACCACCTGGAACTCGTTTGCCCGGGCCAGTCGTTCACGGTAGGAACCATATAAAAGCAACACCTAAACAAGGAAGTAATGAGCTATGTCTCCATGCTACATTAATGAGTGACTTACCTTTGTCCTTTTCGCAGATGAGTCGCCGTGAACGAGACCCCCGGGCTACAGAGAACCTCAGGAGCACCATTCACCGTCACCTAGGAGGAAAAGAAGGAGATTCCACTCACTTTGAGCACCGCCACCATCACCAGCACCGTATTGTATTACTTACCTGCTGTATTAATAAATCCACCCTCCGGGGGTTGTGTTCACTTCATCACGCTGTCTTGTCGTGTTCTCTAGCGCCGGGATACACAATATATAAACTTTGCATATTTTTCATAAATATATACATGCACATGTTTGTATTTTTAAAATAAATATACACCGTAAACACTAATGTATTATGTAAATAAATAAAAATATTGGATGCGATTAATTGTGATTAATCATTTGATATATTATATTTATTATAGTATATTATTATTTATATATTATCATTTATATAAAATAAGCCAGTGAAATTGTAGAAATTCAAATCTGTGTGTGTAACAAAGAAAACTTGATGTTTTGGAGGGGGGAAAAGGAGATAAAAACATTTTTAATCACATTTTCATATAGTTTTCATGACATTTTAAATGCACATATTTTCAGGCAGTGCATGATATAGAACTTTCCAATAGATATATGCAACACACACATTTGACACAAACTGAACCACAATGTTCACAATGGGGTACTGACATCAGTACACAACCAGAGGAAGAGTTATTCATCATCATCATTAATCTTTAGTGTCATTCAACATCTGTAGATACTGTAATATTCATCTCCCTCAAACCCACTTCTATCAGGCGCTCCAAATGTATTAGTCCATCTGACTCGTTTTCACTCCCTTTGGCAGTTTTTTAACAGTATTGGCCAGTATTGTTTGTTTTATTATATTGTCTCTTCAGAAAACCCACTCCCAGGCCCTCAGAGGAAAGCTAGAACTGTCATTAGCATAGAAAGGTGTTATTGCTCCCGTCTGTGAATTAGAAACAAGGATTTTCGAATGTCCACCTATGTTGCGCAACGGTTACATTGTAAACTCAATATGGGTGGTTGCCAGAGCTGTTGCTATGTAATAGCGCCAAGTGTTCTACGTTTTTTTAGAATGTTGCTACATGGTTGCTAGGGTGTATTGCATGGTTGCTAGGTGGTTACATACTGGCCTGACAGAGTCTCTGTGGAATTTTTTCTCAGCCAGTCCTAAATAGTGATGCTTAGTAGACATGACATTTTTGGGATACGTTTTCTTTGTGATATTAAAACCATGTAGCCAAAAACTCTCTAAAACAATCAGTGTTCCTTCCTCCAATCAAATGTCAGAGAAATCATTTCTATCCCTTTGATAAGGCCAGATAAATTCAAAAGGTATACGCATATACTGTTCATTTACGCAAATTAAAAATATGCTGTCTTCTCTAAAAGGCAGTAAAACAGTTTTTTGTTTTCTAATTCACAGGAGTGGCTGCAATAAGATTCATATCGTGTGAAAGTCAGTCTGTGTTGCATTACAGTGAAGTTGTCAATGCAAGTAACATTTAATTAAATATTCTGGGCTTGGTGCAATTTAAGCTGAATGAGCAACATCTGTGGAATTGTTTATCATATCCTTTTTTCAAAAACAAGGGACGACGCACATACAGTAATGCACTTTCATTGGAAGTCTGCACTAGAATAAATGCTAAAATATTCACAAGTAACAGGACTTATACATTATATGTGAATATGAGAATAGTGTGACTTATTCCATTATTTTTCACTTATTCAGACAATGTGAAATCCAGTCACCTTCCACAGACTTGGATTGTACAGTAAGTGCATCACTTAAAATGCATTGTTTGTTTTTACAAAGGATGATGTTTCTGTCTGTGCCAAACGTCAGCAGGCCACAGATGCCACCCATAGGGCTTAAGAGGTCTTAGAAATAATAAGATGCTAAAAGGTTGTCTCTGGTAACACTGGGATTGATGTTAAACACCGGTGTAGACAAACTCATTCACTCATAATTCAGTCCAGTTTTTTCTTTAGATATCTTCAATTCTTATATCATTCACACAGCAAGTGTTAAATAAATCAAGGTCCACATTTCTTCTCAGCACATCCAAAAAAAAGTGTACATTACCTTTCTGTAAGACTTGTAAGAAATGCATAATTTAATAAGTTCTGCTATCTTTCAACAGTTAGAACCTGTATGTTTATTTTAAATGTTTTTGAAAAGTCTCCAAGGCTGCATTTATTTGACCTGAAATACAGGAAAACCATGCAAACCTGATTTTTATTTATTTATTTTGCATCATTACTGCTGAAAACAGTTGTGCTGCCCAATATTTATGTGTTGTGGAAACTGCTACTTTGATTTAAAGAAAGTTCAAAAGCACAGCATTTATTAGAAATAGAAATCCTTACGTTATATATATCTTTGATCATTGCTGAGTAAAAGTATTACTTTCTTTTTCTTTGAGGGCAGTTCTGAAATCAGGACATTTGAATTGCCTTTCTCTTATTAGCCAAATTGTTAATTACAAGCAATGATCATTGGGACTTTAGGCAAGCTAAAAACCTGACAGTTTCTCCAGCTGCTCTGATCTGATGCGTGATGTTTGACCGCTTTCAGGAGCCTGCAGCGATCTCATGATGTTCTTTGTTAGTTACCTCCAGTGATGAATGGACCAGACCTCCTCCTTGCCAAGCTGTTTTCATGGTAACCTGCCAGATGTGTTCAGAAGCCCTGTTATTCTTTGCATAGACAGACGTTCTGTCCTCGTCCAGTAGAGCATAACTGCACATGATTGGATCAGCCTGATGACTAGATACAATATCATATCAATATTAAATTCAGATTTGTATGCAATCTGCTCTGTGATTCTGTAGCTTATCTGCTGTTTTTCCTCAGCACCATGTCATGTTGTGGCCAGCAGCATCATTATATCTCTCTCTCACCCCGCATTTGTTCTAATGCCCGACTTTCTAGTTGCTAGGAGACGAACAAGTGCATAAAATTTCCTCGTCCTGCTTTTATCCTTCATGTGAACCCACATCTGTTGTTTTGTTTTTTGACTCAAGTAAAATGTGTGTGTTCGTTTACAGTACCTTATCTTTTTAAGATGTTTTAACAGGACCGGGTGTCTCATACATCTGTTTTCAATCACACTTCAACTCCAAGTGGTGGATTTGATTTATGAGGGAAGGCGTTAAAGCGTGTTAGTACTAGTATGACGTGAACACAGATTTTGTACAAACGTCCTTTTAAAGTCAGCATGAAAACAAGCCTGTTATTTTCCAATCACAATTAATTAGTCCTTATTGTTTTTAAAGCAACTGCCATTTTTGGTAACTGTACTAGTACTTGTCATATTAGGGAAGTAAAATGGCTTTCATGTTGCCTTTAAACACTCTCTTGGGTTTTTTCTCGCCAAATTCTCCTGCTCTCTCTTGTAGTTCAGTCCCGTCTGGATTTGGACATCCTCTGGACGGACCTCCAGGCGTTTTGTATAGACAGCACAAGAAAGAAAGATATTGTCCAAAGGTAGCAAAGAGAAATAAAGGCATTGTGATGTCAAACACCACGATCGTTGGTTTAAAACCAGCAGCTGCTTTTCCCTCATCGCTCGAAAGTCTCTTTGAACCGGTGAATCTTTCTCACCCCCGTCTGGACACCCTCGCGGGCCTTCTGACCAAAAACCAGCCCTCAGCCAATGTGACGGTTTGACAGCCTGCCATCAACAGCCTTCTGATTGGTTTACCACGAAAACGTCAATTATCAGGCTACTTGTTGAGGGGCTTGTTGACCTTGGGCGTCCCTGTGCTGGCGGCGAGCGTCTGGACGGCGATGACCTCGTTGGCTGTTACCATGGTAACCGTGTCCTTTTTGGAATTTTCTGGTTCCCAGAGGAAGAACTCGTGCAGGAGCGTGTTGACCGTCTCGGGACACTCCATCATCACCATGTGACTGCCTTCCTCGATCACTTTCAGGAACGCAAACAAGAGGATCTGGAATAAAGACCATTTTTAAAATTATAGTATTATTATTTTTATTAATATATGTTATATATTAATTAATAGAAATAATGTGTTTACTTTGTATATTAAAAAATATACTTAAATAAGTTATGCATGTTATGTTTTTTAAATGTTACATTCCAAAAAATTGTATGCATATAAATGCGTCATTCATTCATATGTTTTTTATGTATTTTACATAATCACTTTGTATGTGGAGTTTATTTGCAAGAACTCAGTTTTTGTTTTTTACATTTCCAAAAAACCTGTTTTTACTATGGTATTATATTTTCATTGTGTTAGTTAGTAAGTTAGTTAGCTGCATTTTTTCAAAGTTATTTTTAACCGATCAAAATAACCCAAGTGCAATTTGATTGATATTAATTGGAATGTACAATGAAAAACATGATTTTTGAAAATTGTTAAAAACTTGTGCATGCTTTTAATGCTCCTTTGTTATACAGTAAAATACTTAATGTAAAACATATAGGTACTACTATTAGTTAACATTAGTTAACAACATTAGTTAACATAAACTAAGAATGAGCAATACTTCTACAGCATTTATATATATTAATGCTAATTTCAGCATTTTCTAATGCAAGTTGTGCTTATTGGCATTAGTTAACACACTGTGAATAAAGATGAATAAAGACCATAATAAATGTATTCTTAATTGTTTGTTCATGTTAGTTAACTAATCTTAACCCCTTAACTGTCACCCCCATTTTCGGGAAAACACATGAAAAAGTACTATACAAGCTTAAAAAGATGTAATTCAGGACATATATTAAAAAAAAATGTAGGTGTCCCGTATTCGGAACGGTGACAGTTAAGGGGTTAACAAATGACACCTTGTTGTAAAGTCTTACTAATATATTTTGTAAAGTAACATTAGTTTAAAGAATGCATTTGTAATGTATAAAATATAGTATAATATAATAGAAATGCTTATGCAAGTAAGATTTATAAAATATATTTCAATGTATATCTGTATTTATCTAATTTATATATAAATTACAGTAACACTTTATATTACAGTTACACCTATAAGTATTAGCATGCATATTACTAGAAATATTACCTATTTATTAGTGCTAATAAAGCACATATTAATACCTTATTATACATTCCTAATCCTACTCAATAACTAAACTTAACAACTACCTAATTAACTATTAATAAGAAGTGAATAAGGAATTTATTGATGGGAAAAGTCGTATAGCTAACAAGTCTTACCTATTCTAAGCGTCACCTAAATTACTTACAATTTAAATTTCTAAATAATAAATACATTTATATTACATAAATACTACATTATATATGTACACACAAAAACACATATTTGCTGATGGTGGCTTGTTGCCTAAAGAGAATCTGAAAAGTGTTTTAACTATTTATTTTTCCGTTTGTAATTTATTGGCGATTTGCAGAACATCTGATCTGTGTGTTTTGTTTAAGAGCTGTCTGCCTGCAGGGAGTCCTTACTCACGACAGCAGTACAAAGAGACGCCAGTGTTTCATTCGGAGCACATCTGCATGAGGACATGCGTAATGCCCCTGTACTCATTAACAGGCCATTACAGCACAGAGACGCTCTTGTGTTGATGAGGAGAGCCGTGAGTGAGCCAACATCACACTGTTATTACACACACACTATAGAATCAAAGGCTGAGTCCCAGTTCACATATATACAAGACCATATGTGTGAACCTCAATAAAAACTCTTCCACTTATACCCAAATCAAACACAGGAAATGATAAATCATATTTTACAAGAAGATGAAAATGATGCCTATTATTTTAAGATGTTTGCATTGTGACCTTATTGTCATAACACGTTCTCACCAAAAATTCTCACAATGGGCAAGCTTACTATTTATTTGATTTAATATTAGTTTATGTAGTTGTAATTATTCTAAATGGTGAATCTCATTAGGTTATCATTTTACTGTTTTGCAGTAAAACAATTGCATTTGCAATACAATTTTATTTTAAATACATTTATACATATTTATTAAACAATTGTTTAGTAAAAAGTATTGCTTGCTTGCAAGAATGTCCTAAAAGAAGTCCTAAAATCTACCACAAAAATGTCCACTTATTTGGCAAAAAGCTCTAAAATGTATTTAAAAACTGTCCTACAATGTATTACAACCTCTTTAAATGTTTTGCATTGCAAAAAATGTATACATTTTATTGCAAAACAAGACCTTAAATGTATTGCAACAACGTCCTAAACTTTGTTGGACATTTTAACATATATTGCATGTCTTAAAATTTCTAGCAAGAGGGCTTTATCAGCTCTCTGGCAAAGGACATTTAGAGGTAAAAGTTTGTGAATTGTGACAGCCAAAGAACGCACTTATCACCTATAAGACAGCGCAATAATCCTTATATTGTCACACCGGAAACTATATTAGCGCAATGAAAATCTGTTTAATGTGCTCAAACCTCTGCCATCCGCTGATCCTCGTCAATGGGCACAAACTTGTCATACATGCCGTGCACCAGCAGTATGGGGACGGTCAGCTCGGCGTGGTAAACCTCATCCCCCTCGGGCCAGTACTGACCGCTCATCATAGCTCGCAGAACGAACGGAGACACGTTAAAAGCGTTTCCCTCCTTCAGAAGCTGCTTCTCTTTAGCGCCCTGTCTGGCGAAACCAGCTCTGAGCGCAAAACAGAAGAAGAGACCTGTTTTTAACATGCTGAAATGATGTTGTTTTTTGCAGAAGAAGTTATTTCGGGCTCTTACTTAAGGAAGCTCCAGGCCAGGCACGGAGACAGACAGTGAAGGACGCAGGAGGGCAGCTGAAAGATGGAGCACAGGCTGGGCTCCAGGGCCGTGGGGCCGCCTCCGTTGATCATCACCACCTTGTGCACCTGCTCCGGATACTCGTGTGCCAGGAACGTACAGAACGACACCCTGCACAGAAACAAAACAGTGACGGTCTGTGAGCTTGGCTACAATTTTCTCTACTCTTTATATACTATTCTATATCTATCTGTCTGTCTGTCTACTGTTCTATCTAGGCCAAAATTTGAACTGTCTAACACTCACCAAATATTTAAGATTATTTATAAAAGCTCTAAAGTGGGTCACATTTCTCTCATTATTTTGTATTTTAACACACTGAAATTAGTCATCATAAATGAGTGTCCAAGTGGGGCTGATATAATGCAAAAAACATGCATTGAGCAGAATCGCAATGTTTACCCGTAGGAGTGACCAATGAGGATGTTCCGTTTTCTGGCATATCTCTTGAATATGGCACGCAGGTCCTCGGCGAGGGCATAGAAGGTGTAGGCTGCCGCTATCTGAGGGGCAGTGCTGGCACCATGTCCTGCCAAATCCGGAGCGATGACCTCATAACCCAGCCGCGAAAAGAAAACCAGCTGACTCCCCCAAATGTCCAGCGAGCCGCCCACACCGTGGATGAAGAAGAGTGCCACGTCCGCGTGTGTGCCCTTACAGCTGCTGATGCAGCGCTCCGTATCGATCAGCACAGTGCGCTTGGGTCTCCGGCGCCGGCGTCTGGGTGGAGGAGCTGGTTTTTGCTGGTCTAAGACAGGAAGCGGTGGAGCGGGTTTGGGATCTGGGGACGAGGGGGCGGTGGTGTAATCGGACAGCTCCACCTCCACTGTGCTGCACTGCTCCACGTCTCCGTTCTGGCATTGCAGGATCTCGGAGTGGAGCACGTCTCCCAGGTTCTCGATCACCAGCTGGCCGTTGCGGTACACCGTGATCTTGCGCTTGCAGTGGACGCTGCCGCCTGCTTCTGGCTGCGCTTCTGTGGCTGCAGGCCGCTCGGGGAGGATGTGGCGCACGCGCAGCACACGACCCGGCTTCACCTCCACGAACTCGAAGCCGTCTGCAGGCTTGCCGTCGCAGGATTCGACCGGCAGCACCATGCTGGTCGTCTTTCCCATCAAGCAGCAGAAGATGCTTTCGGTGATGCTGGTCAACATGGTGCTGGTTTACCTGAAGACATACAGATAAACACAGTCTGCTTAGACTTGAGGAAAACCTTTCAGGATTTCTCTCCGTACATTGGACTTCTGTGGTGCCTCCAAGTTTGAACCTTCAAAATGACGTATAAATGCAACTTCATTGCACGGCAACTAAATGATCTCGGGGGAGGAAGAAGGGTCTTAGCGAAACAATCGTTATCAAGTTATTTTGTTTTGGTTAAAAAAATTACAACCGACTGAAGAAAGAAAGGCTTGAACATATTGGATGACAAGGTGTGAATACATTATCTGTCATTTTTTGATCTGAAAGTCAACTTCTCCCTTAAAATGTGTCACTGCCTTTGTTTTGTCACTAGATGGAACACCCCAAGTTTTTTTGTCTCTAAGGCACGTTTATAAAAAAAAATACTTAAATGTCCTAATTGAACAATGGCCTAATCCTGGCTTAGTCTGAGCCCTGTCTGTGAAACCAGGCCTTAACAAAATCCTTAAGTACTTCTCAAACCTTTTTTGTTCTTTTTTCCTCTTATTAAACCTACTTATTGCAAATACACTTTAACAATGATTTTCTCACTCAGTTTTGTCTTGTTTTCAAGCTCAAATAAACAAGCATTCCTAAAAGAACATACAGTTACATGAAAAGCAGCGCATAATATGATATTAATTCTCATGTACTGAACATTTTATCAATTTTCTTTTTTTATTCTGTATAAACTCATTTAACTTTTGATACATTTCTACAGTTAAGACAAAAAGAGATTGATTTGATTTGTCCAGTGTAGCAACTGCTCATAACATAAAAACAAGTACATTATAGCAAACTGTAATTATTTCTATTGTTGTAATGCTTAATATCTGAAGCAGTAGAGTAAATCCTTTAAACATTTTACCTTTTGGATTGATCACTACTTTTAGAGGTCCTTTAGAATTATTTAGTTTAATTTTGTTGGTTGAATGCAAAAAATACTGAGCCTTAGAATAATAAAATAAGTTTACCCCTTATGTTTGTGAACGTGGTTCACCAGTTATCATTAATGTTTGTCATACATCTCTGTGATACATATTTTTTAACAAATATTTTCATTTAAAAACACCTAATATTCTCTGTAAATCAACGCATCTAAATCTTTTTTTGTTGTTATTGAATTTCATATTTCACTTGTTATGTCTTTAAAACTGAAGGGACTGTTCACCAATCACAGCTCAATCCATTACCACCGATGTTGTCTGTTCAGGAGATCAGAATCAGGAGAAAGCCATTCCACGCTGTTCTGCTGCTAGGAACTATCACCCAGTTTAATCTTCCTAACATAATTTTAGCTCCTGTTGCACTAATGCGGTGTAATTTCGTTTCAGTGGATATTGCCAAACCCCCTCCGGTCTTTGTGTGGATGTGCACAAAAGAAGCGCTGCATTGCTGTTCCTGCGAGCGACAGTATGACAGCTGCTGTCAGCAGGGCTTTCACAAAGACACCATGAAAAATGCAAACTACGCTGCAGAGAAAGATCCAGAAAGCCTGCATGCACAAAGACACTTTTGATATGGAAACCCACAGGAAAGAGAATTACAAAAATAATGCCTTCTGTTTCTCCTAGACAGCAATGAGGTTAAATTAAGAGAAAACTGAGGAGTCTGCTACTTCTCAGATGTAGGAAAATGACCCCAGTACACTCGCACATCTCATCTAAAGTTTCAAAACAAAGTCAAATGCTATTCACTTTTACTAACCCTCAGGTCATACAAGAAAGGTGTTGACGAGTTTGTACTTTTATCAGATTTGGAAAAATGTAGCATCCAAACAGCTGATAAAAACATCACAAAATATACACAGCACACCAGCCCATCAGTTAGTGCTGAGTGTTTGTAAGAAACAAATCCATGAAGATATATACAGTATATATATATAGTCATGGCCAAAATTGTTGGCACCCCTACATTTTTTTCCAGAAAATCAAGTATTTCTCAAAGAAAAGTATTGCATTAACATATTTTGCTACACACCTTTTTTCCCTTTGTGTATATTGGAACAAAACAACAAAAAAATGGAGGAAAAAAAGCTAATTTGGTATAATGCCACACAAAACTCTAAAAATGGGTTGGACAAAAGTATTGGCACCCTTAACCTAATATTTGGTTGCACACCCTTTGCAACTGTAATATATAAAATAACTGAAATCAGTCACTTCCTATACCCATCAATAAGCTTCACTTAAAATTTTGGACCACTTTTTCTTCCAAACTGCTCCAGGTCTCTCATATTGGAAGGGCATCTTTCTCCAAAATCAATTTTAAGATCTCTCCACAGGTGTTTAATGGGATTTAGATCTGGACATTGCTGGCCACTTCAGAAACTCTCCAGCAATTTGTTGCCATCCATTTCTGTATATATATAATTCTTTACTTTAAAACAT
>JAUMHG010000034.1:21294844-21310413 GCA_032359395.1 Enteromius anoplus
ATCCTGTATGTTGACCCTGAGCCCGAATAAACCGCTATTGCATTTGAACCCGAACGCTTCACGTCTCCTTCGTAACAGCAAGTCTGTCAGCGCGCAGGTTTCGTGCATTTTATACCAATGAGTTCCAAACAGAATATGAAGGTCATGGACGACAGGTGATAAGGATTGAAGCTCACACTTACAGTAGTTTAGAAAACTTGTCCCGTCTGAGTAAGGGTACAGTGTAATTCGGCTAGGTACAGTATACATCCCTGCTAAACAATCAAGGTGAAAGTCACCATAGCTTGCGTAGTATAGACACCCAACTTTGTAAATAGATTAACGGCGATATTTTTTTTTATCGCGTGATAAGAGTCTCGCGTTATCACAGATAATGGCCAACCACTAATATATATATATACATATGTATATATATAGTTGTGTGTGTGTATATATATATATATATATATATATAGTTATGTTCAATATAGTTATATTTCAATTGAGCTATTTGTGTTTGGAATCTGTTGCTGTCGACTCTCAAGATGAGATCCAAAGAGCTATCACTATCAGTGAAGCAAGCCATCATTAGACTGAAAAAACAAAACAAAACCATCAGAGAGATAGCAAAAACATTAGGTGTGGCCAAAACAACTGTTTGGAACATTCTTAAAAAGAAGAAACGCACCGTTGAGCTCAGCAACACCAAAAGACCTGGATTACCACAGAAAACACCTGTGGTGGTTGACTGAAGAATTCTTCTGCTGGTGAAGAAAACAGCCTTCACAACAGTTTGCCAGATCAAGAACACTCTCCAGTAGGTAGGTGTATGTGTGTCATAGTCGAAAATCTACATCTAAAAAAGCCTTTACAGTTCTGGAACAACATCCTATGGACAGATGAGACCAAGATCAACTTGTACCAGAATTATGGGAAGCGAAGAGTATGGAGAAAGAAAGGAACTGCTCATGATCCTAAGCATACCACCTCATCAGTGAAGTATGGTGGTGGTAGTGTCATGGCGTGGGCACTTTTGGTCCCTTAACAAGTGGGAGGCACATTTGCAAACTGTTGTAATTCCTACACTGTTCACCTCATTTCATTCTAAATACCCTTAAATTAAAGCTGATAGTCTGCATTTAAAGCACATCTTGTTTCGTTTCATTTTAAATCCATTGTTGTGGTGAGTAGAGACCAAAATGTTAGAATTGTGTAGATGTCCCAATATTTATGGACCTGACTGTATAATTTATTTACATATAAATACACACACATGCATGTAGGTGTTTAAGAAAATAAGTTACATATTTGTAAGGCTCAGACTGAAGACACTTGAAACAGTGGCGTAAGTGAAACAAGGAGTTTATTAATAAACAGAAATCATAAGACACAGTTTCTGTGGGCGATCTCCTGATCGCAGTCTGTGTGCGTTTTCTCTGTCCGCAAGGAAGTCCGCCTATACGGACTCGAGGAAGTCCGTATAGGCCATCTCCAGATCGATATCCTAGCACTAGTAGCTCATGAGGCTTTTATCCAGGGCAGGTGATTTGATTCAGGTGATTCTAAGGAGGTTCTGGGTGTTCTGGAGGAGGAAACATAGGGTCAGTGTAACGTTTCAACAAGGCAACATGAAAAGTGTGGTTGATGCGTTAACGGGTAGGTAGCTGCAGTTCATATGTGACGTCATTGACTTGATACACAGTAGGAAGTGGGCTGAGTTAGCGAGGGCTTAACTTCTTGCAAAGTAATTTTAACCGCATGTCCCGAGTGGACAACCAAACCTACCCAGGTCTTGTGTCTACGAATGGCTCGTTGGAGATGGACATGGGCCAAGTTCCATACTCGGTCACTCACCCAAAACCAGTAGTCCCCTCCCGGGACTAAGGAAGGCTCCTCTGACTATGTGAAGTGGCATATTCGGCCCAGGGGAGGAAGTGATTCCATTCCTTCTGAAGTTTCTTGGCAGTAAACTCTCAAGTATCGTGATATCTCCTGTATCTTACGTTCTGCCTGCCCATTAGTCTGAGGGTGATAGCCGGAGGACAGACTGGCCGACTGATCCTGGGGACGTATGGACAGAGTCTAGGATAGGGAGACGTTATACGGTGGGAACATAGGTCTTGTCTACGGGACAATTTGGGGGTGCTGGTTCCTCCGCCTTAGCATGCTGGAGCTGGTCCTCTAATTCCCATTGAATGGGGCCTAGAAAGGCTGTGGCGGGCAGTATAGATTTAGGCTCTTCGGGAGTGGGATCGGGTTCTTGTAATCGAGAATCGCCTTTACATTCTTGCTGCCTGGGCGATATGTGGTCTTAAAGGCAAACCTGGTGAAAAATAGTGCACATCTGGGCTGATGAGGATTAAAGTGCTTGGCCTCCTGAAGGTACGGCAAGTTCTTGTGATCCGTTATAACTTTGAATGAATGTTGGGCTCCCTCAAGCCATTGTCTCCATTCTTGGAGGGCCAACTTTATTGCTAATAGTTTTCGATTACCCACGTCATAGTTCTGTTCAATAGAAAGATAACCTCTTTAAAAAGTAAGCAGAAGGGTGAAGGACAGGCAGAGTTCCGTGATACTGTGATAGGGTGGTCCCGACTCCTAAAGTTGCTGCATCAACCTCTACAATAAAGGGAAGACTAGGGTCTGGGTGATGAAGTAACGGGGCTGTGCAAAAGGCCATTTTGAGCTAAGTGAAGGCTGCATCCGACTCAGGAGTCCAGGTAAGGGTTTTCTTTTCACCCCGGAGTAGTAAGAGGGCCAGTGTTGAGACTATAACCTAATAGGAACCTATGATAAAAATTGGCAAAACCCAGGAACCTTTGAAGGGCTTTGACTGTGAGTAGTAATGGCCAGTCACAGAGTGTCAAAAAAGGTATTTATGGCCTTGATTTATCGTTTTATGACTTAATGAGGGGGCAATAAAAAACTGTCCAATAACCCATGCATCCGGACTGTACAACCCCCCAAAATCATCTGGTCATAAATTCTGGAATGTTAATGAATTGTGTTATTTTATTACATCTGTTGTAGAAACAAGACCAAGACATAAACTTTTACGATGTGTTTTTAAATAATAAAGTTTGTTTGTATGTGTGTATGTTTCTGTGTTTTGCTTGTGAACTGGGACTTCAACTGCTAGATCTATGCCCCCCTCTTCCCCTGCTGTCCTGTAAAAAGTAACACATCAGTTACGATGTTTTAGCTTATTTGTTGACTGACACTTATTTGCGGATCACAACCTCCCATGCTGGGACAAATCAGAAAGACAGATGCGTTGTGAACTCTGTGTGGATACAGGGTACTTTCAAGATTATGTTTTAAATGCAATGCATTCACCTTTTGGACAAAACAGAAGCGTTCACACTT
The DNA here is from genome assembly GCA_032359395.1 of Enteromius anoplus. Lineage (NCBI taxonomy): Eukaryota > Metazoa > Chordata > Actinopteri > Cypriniformes > Cyprinidae > Enteromius > Enteromius anoplus. The sequence goes on from JAUMHG010000034.1 coordinate 21,298,190, forward strand.
TTATTTTTTCATGGCAGCAGTTGTTCGCCTAGTGAAAAGAGTTTTTCCTAACGACTATAGTTTTAGTCATATCACCAAGATGAAATTTATCTTGGGTCACATTTTTAGCTTCAAATACATGAGAGACGTCTTCTTTTTAAGATTTGCAACTTGTGTTGATTTTTTTACATATCACAATGTTCAATGTTTTTAAAGTACACATAGGTTTGGAAAACTGTCAAGTTTATCTTCTCGCTCTGTGTAATCGCTACAAGCTTGGTTTAGTCACCTTATAAAAACAGACGCTTAACACTCCGCTTAAATTTATTTGTGTTTTCTTGACAATAGCTCGTTCAACTATCCTGGTTACACTTAACAGTTAAATGTATCGTCTCATATTTTAGGAAACTGCTGTTACATTTGTTTTAAACAAGCATAGATGACCCCCTTTTTGTTAAAATGCAAAAGGAATATATTGAGACAAAAGATTAATCAGATAGGATGAAAATGGAACTTTCTTGTCATTCTGTTTCACTGCAGAGCTCTGTCACAAAAAACGGCTAATCTGCGATGACGGTAGTAGAGCTGACGTTAGAAAGAGAGAGGGAGACGGGAGACGTATAACATTATCCGTTTCTTTGTCTGAGATTTAACAAACCCTATTGTGTTTTTCCAAGATCAATAAATCGGTCCTGGCATCGGATTTACCGTTAAAATACAATTATTTTTTATGTTTAAAGTCTGCAATAGCTGCTTTTTGAGCACATGCGATAGAGTGTTTATATCGACTAGCGCTCAAGCACGATGCATTGGGGGAGAACAGTTATTATAATTTTTTTTTTATTCAGAACATTTCTTGCTCTGTTAAAATGCAGCGTCCCTATATTTTTGTATTTCGTAATATTAGTGCTTGTTTCAAGAAATATACGCATGGTCATTTAAATGCATGTTTAATCCTTTTAATTTCTTAAGAACTAGTTTGTCTAATAAAACAAACCTTGACCCCATTTAACAAACGAGTGTTTAAAACACGTGTTACTTGTGGTTTAAATACTGGTGTTTTAAAAAGTGTTTTTTTACATTACAAACTGTGGGTCAGAGGCCTAAGGTTAGCTTCAAACAGACCCATGCTTCCGCGCAAATACAGCCTGATTCTCTGCTCGGCCGCTGTCTTACGTTAAATTCTTACTACGTAATTTGATTTAACCAAACAACGGAGTCGATTGTGAATCAGGCTTCTAATTCAGATTCATTCTGTGTAAATCACATAGACGTTGCTGTGGTAAAAACACTTTATTTAAAAAATTATCTGTAGCCCCACATTTCTTGGGTGATAGAGGTAGAGCACGTGAGACAGAAAAATGTGTTATTTTTGTTTTTAGCGTTCGTGCAAATAGCCTAAGATTGCGAGCTACTAATTCAGACGTTCCCCCCTTGCATTTACCGCTCTAGCAGTTGAAATCCCAGTTCACAAGCAAAACACAGAAACATACACACATACAAACAAATTTTATTATTTAAAAACACATCGTAAAAGTTTATGACTTGGTCTTGTTTCTACAACAGATGTAATAAAATAACACAACTAATTAACATTCTGGAATTTATGACCAGATATTTTTGGGGGGTTAGACAGTCTGGATGTGGACCGGGTGTATGGGTTATTGGACAGTTTTTTTTTATTGCCCCCCTCATTAAGTCATAAAACGATAAATCAAGGCCATGAATACCATTTTTAACACTCTGTGACTGGCCATTACTACTACTGTGGTTGGAATGTGCCAATTTTGCACCGCCTTGACCTTGCCCTCTTCCATAGCGATGCCGGCAAGGGTCATGACATAGCCAAGGAATTGGATCTTGGTTTTATGGAAGTCACATTTTTCTGCTTTAAGATAGAGGGAATATTCACGCAGACGCTGCAGTACCTGCCGAACATGAACCATTTGGGTAGAAAGGTCAGGTGAATATTCAATATATCATTGATGTAAATGATCACAAATTCATTTAACATGTCTCTAAACACCTCATTCATAAAGTTCTGGAATACTGCTGGTGAGTTAGAAAGGCCTTACGGCATGACCTGATATTCGTAGTGCCCAGAGGGAGTATTGAATGCCGTCTTTCACTCATCCCCTCGCTGGATTCTGACCAGGTTATATGCACTATGTAGGTCTAACTTGCTTTAGATCTGGGCGGACCGCAACTTCTCGAGTGTGGCTGGAACTATGACTATTGACTATTCAATCGACGATAATCAATGCATGGTCCAAGGCCCCCGTCCTTCCTTTCAACAAAAAAGAAACTTGAGGTGGCTGGTAAAGTGGATGGGTGGAGTGCGGAAATTTCTGCCGCAACGCTTCCTGCACATACTCCTCCATAGCTTGCCTTTCTGGTCGGGAGAGAGGATACACACAACCTCTGGGGATTTTTGCCTCAGGCACCCGCTTGATGGCACATTCCCAATGCTGATGTGGGGGAAGTTGTGCCTGTTTACTGAACACGTCTCTATAGGCATGATATTCCTGGGGAAGAGGCGTGACATGGGATGGCTCAGGGCTTTCGATTGTGGTCGAATGAAAGCTGAAGTCTGGGACTGTGTGTCTGTAACAAGGTGATAAACAGTTAGTTTTACAGGCATCACTCCATTTTACGATCTCACCCGTGCTCCATTTGATCATGGGGTTGTGTAGTGCTAGCATGGTCTGCCCAGGATGATATCTACGGTGGCATTCCGCAGTACAAGAAAGCTGAGAGTCTCACTGTGCAGACACCCTATCTGCCAGGTCAGCTGTGGAGTGCAGGTATTAACGGGCTTGGGGTCCAAAGGTGTACCCTGGATGGTGGTAACAATAGGAGGTAGATTGTCGCTGTTGCGGGATTTGAATACTGTCCAGACAGCGAGATAAATAAAGTTCCCTGCGGCACCTGAGTCTACAAAAGCTTTGACAAGGAAAACTTGGGTATTAAACATACTGTAAGTTTGACAGTGATCAAGGGTATCAAGTGTATGGGACGAGGAATGTAGGCTCTCGCAGATCGCCGAAGAGGACAACTCTTAACAAAGTGGGTTGGTTATCCACAGTATAAGTAGCACCGCTCCCTGCCTGAGTTAAGCCTCCAACAACGACAGGTCGTGACTTTCTTCTGTCCAAAGGGCTTCGGCCCACTGCAAAACTCAACTGGTGAGGTTGTGATCTTGCTCCGATCAGTCGGGAAATGCTGCGCCTGCATCTCCAGATACAAAGAACATTGCATGAGAATATTACATGGCATATTCTCACTCGAGTACTGTGGCGGGTGACACACGGGGCTTGCAGTGCGCGGTCGGGCTCGGATCTTTTCAAGTGCATGAAGAATGGCCTGATAGACTCCTTCCTTGTTAAGCTCCTGCTCCCCCATATTGTTGGGTTGAACTTAGGGGCTAAGCTTCTGTAACGCTCAGACTGAAGACACTAGAAACAGTGGCGTAAGTGAAACAAGGGGTTTGTTAATAAACAGAAATCATAAGACACCGTCTCTGTGGGCGATCTCCTGATCACAGTTTGTGTGCGTTTCTCTGTCCGCACAGGGATAACTCAAGGAAGTCCGTATAGGCGATCTCCGGATCGCTATCCTATCTCACAGCTCCTTTAATACAGGTAAGTACATCAGGTTAGTATGGGTACATGTATCTCAAAGGTTGGTCTGCTGTTGTCATAAGTAAATCCTTGGTGTTAGGTGCAGGTGAGTGATATGTTTGGCAGGTGAGCGATCTCCTGATCACTATCTTAGCTCCTTCGGAGCTTGGTGCAGGTGAGTGAGCTTTTCGGCAGGTCGGTATTCCTCCAAGGATAAATCACTTTGATCCTAAAGCAAGCGTAGGTCTAGGAACAAGAAAACTGTAGGTGAACATGTTAGTGTGTTACCTTGAGCTCAGCCGCCGCATTACTCGCTCATGAGGCTTTTATCCAGGGCAGGTGATTTGATTCACGTGATTCTAATTAATAGTCCGGCGAAAGTATCTGAATTTGGGTCAGGTGGCTGTGATGGCATGACAATATTAAATATATTATATAATTCATATAAATATATACGTGTAAATATTTTCTAAATACTGTGTATGCTGTATGTGTGTCTTTATATATACATTATAAATATACACAGTACACACATATATTATGTAAACAAAACTTTTATTTTGGATTTGATTAATCGCACTAGCACTAATATTTTTATACATATTGCTTGTTATAATTCGAATAAATTTGTCAAAGTGCTGTAATAGGAATTACCAAAAAAAAAAATATTTATTTTTTTGTCACGCAGGCATGTTGCACAATCATTACTGTGGTATCATCTCATGAGAATTTGTTGTGCGTTTAAAGAAATGACATGATTGTGTGTCTGGTCTGGACAAAGATGTTAATGAAAAAGACTGAGATTTAACTGAATTTATTTCTGTTTGGTTTCTTTCGCTGTATTAGGAACCTCAGTCTAGGTGCCAAAGCTGAAACTGCAATAGGGAAGCACTCCATTGACTTGGACACACCTACAAGAACTCAGCTATCAAATCTACTGAAAGAAAGTGACCAGAATGTGTAAGTTTAGGCTGCAAACACAGACATCTTTTTACCACTAAAAAGACATGCACCTGAATGATCATTTTTAATGGTGTGTTTAAATTTTTTTATTAAGGGTCATCAAAAACATTTTTCCAAAATACATCAGAGCACCGAGCGACTCCAACGCCAAGCCTATTGAGCAGCTTTACATCAGTAATCCATCTCCACCATTCGGTACATTGCTATGCATTTGTACAGCTCTCAACATGCCTGATCGTCTTTCCTCTTCTGTGTGCTCCCTAAGGTAAAAACTACTGGAGCATCACACTGTCCTTACATAAGTCCGACAAAAATAGCTCAGAGGGTGTCCAGGAGTGGTGGGTCGTAAATCAGAAAGAACCAGATGAGTTAACTGTGGGCACGGTCAGGACTGCAATTAAATCTGGTCTGGAGCTCTACATCATCAGTGACCAAGTCAGTCCACCCAGTTTGGGCTTTCTGGCTGGTTATGGGTGAGTGACGTCTAAACTTATTCTTCTGTCCTTCCTAAAGAGAAAAAACTCTGCGTCCGATCAGAACATAGTTGAGTTGTCATATATAGTTAAGAGCAGGCGCGGCTCCGGGATTTGTTTTTTGGGGTGCTTACCAGTTTAGAGGGGGTGCAAAAACAAACACTAAAGTAACAAATGCCTAAACTTTAGCTCCATTTTTTTTATATACAGCAGCTTCGAAAAAGGCAGGTAGGTAGATCTGATAAAAGCTGCCTTACATATTACAAACCCTTAACTTTTGGACTGTAGTGTACTGTAGATTTTTTAATTATCTTGAATATTCATTAAGTCAACAATTTAATAATATTGTTCACTGCGACTTTCTATTTGACAATTTAGACTGATTTTAAGAAATGTAAGAATTTGTTAGATATAAACTTTCTATTTGTTTTCCAAATTTAAATCTCGGAATTCTGAGTTCACCCAAAAATGAAAATTGACTAATCGAGAGTCCTCCACTGTGTCGAGTTTCTTTATTTTCTGAAGACAAAAAAGAAAAAGAGCAATATTTGAAAGAATGTTGGTAAATAGAAGTGGCTACCGTCAACTATTTGGCCTCTTTTTATCTTCTTTTGCGTTCAGCAGAAGAAAGCAGCTCTCTCAGGCTTGGAACAAGTGGAGGGTGACTAAGAAAAGACCATTCTGAGACAAAATCTTAAGAGACATTTTTTTTTTACTCATTTCAATGATTCAGAGTCTACTCTTTCTTTTGAGAGACAATAACTTTATACAGGGTGCCCTTTCATATTTAAAACTTTGCAGGATGTTTTTATTCACTCCGAGCTGTGTTACACTCTGCATGAAAGATCATTTTTTGGCACTTTAATTCAAATGTAATTAATTGCTAATGCCGAGTTGAACGTGTGCACAGGATCATGGGTCTGTACATGTCAGTGGTTCTGGTTATCGGGAAGTTCGTGCGCGAGTTCTTCAGCGGGATCTCGCACACCATCATGTTTGAAGAGCTGCCCAACGTGGACCGGATCCTCAAGCTCTGCACCGACATCTTCCTGGTCCGAGAGACGGGTGAACTGGACCTGGAGGAAGACCTGTACGCCAAACTGATCTTCCTCTACCGCTCTCCAGAAACCATGATCAAGTGGACCAGAGAGAAGAGTGAGTAAAGATGAGGACGCTGATCTTCAGAGGAACTCCTAACTAACCACGAGAAGCACAAAAGTGATCATTGCGTCACGGTTGGATTGAACCAGAGAAGCATCGTTCTTCATGCTAGTTTTCATCCAGTGGACGAGCACTTGCTAGTGTTTTTTTAAGGGCTTGATAAGTGAACTTTAGGGCTTCCAGGCATGCGCCACTTTGACACGACTCTTTCTTTCGGGAGTGCATGCGACGTGATGGACATAGACGAGAAATACTCAACCTACTTCAGACTTTGGGCTTGATTTTTAACATCTCTCTGAATTCTTAAGCCCTGTGGGTGGCGCTGTGAATTACGTGACAATCTCTATTTGCCTTATTTCATTTGTACGCATCATAATCCATCACCCTTCTCAGGAATACATTCGGATCATTTCACCATGACGGGATATCAACCTTTTTTCTCATGTACGACAAAAGTGTAAAGAGGAATGGTAATGACTTCACTCCTTGAGGACTTGAAGGAGATCATGTGTCATTTATGAACACAGGTTTGGAACGTGAAGAGGACGTTTAGTGTTTTATAAGGCTTGAAGTGTATTGACTTTTCATAACTAATGGGAGATTGTTTTCACATTACCATGAATGCTTTCAGCAGTTCTGGATTTTTTGATCATTATTATTATTATTGAAGAGCCTTATTCATGAAATAGAAATAATTTGAATGTGTTTTATGTGCATTGCTTCACATATCCAAATGGTTTTATGAATGGTTTACATAGAAATTTTGCTCAGAAGGAATTTTGAATGTTTCTGTGTACATTTGTTTGTACATTTTATGAGTGATTTACATAGAATCCGTTCAGAATGAATATCTGAATCAGTTTCTTCATAAATCTAAATGATTTTCTGAATGATTTATTCTAAAATTTGTTCAGAGCTAATTTTTGAATGAGTTTTTATGTACATTAAAAATGTATAACATTTTTATTTAATTATTATTTATTTGGAGCGAATTTTGAATGTTTCTGTTTATATTTCTTGATTCATTCAGAACGAATTTAGAATGAATTTCTTCGTAAATCCAGTTTTTTTTTTATGAATAATTGACACAAATTTGTTCAGAACAAATTTTTAATGCTTTTCTGTGCTTATTTCTTTTTAATAAATCCAAATGATTTTATGGATTATTTGCAGACATTTGTTTAGAACTTATTTTAAACGCGTTTCCATGTGTTTAAATCCACATGATTTTATGAAGCATTTACATAGGAATTCATTCAGAATCAATTTTTGGTGTATTTTTTCAGAAACCCAAATGATTTTAATGAAATTGAAGTTATTTACACACATATTTGTTCAAAACCGATGCCTTTATATGTAAATTTCATTTCAAGAATTATTTACACAGAATTTAATTTAGAATTAATGTAAATCCAATTAAATTGTAATTAAAGTAAATTGTAAATCCAAATAATTTTATGAATGATTTAAAGGTGTTTCTTCATAAATCCAAACTGATTTTATAAATGATTTACAAAGAAATGCATTTGGAAATGCACAGAATTTATGGAATATCGTTTGCTAAAACATTTTCACAATGCAACAATATCATAAAATGGCGAATATTTCTGCATATTGTATTTCATTTTTGCAGCACGAACAGAGCAAACACTTTAGGTTAGTTCTGCTCGTGTTTCATTAATGATAATTTAGTAGAAAAATTTGACTTGTGTTGAAAATGAATGTTGAATATTAGTTATTAACAGATAGTCTACATCCTTGAAGGCATGAGAAATGTGCAGATTGTTACAGTAGAGTTATTAAATATGCATTGCCAGGTCTGTTGTACTCGTCAGAAAGTTGTTTGTACATGAGGAAGAATCTGACTCACATTTGTACTACGTACTTATATTTATTTGAGCAATACGACAGACCGTGGAGGACATGAAATCCATTTTTATCCTACACCTTTGGTAGCCTTACTCAGGAAGGAGCTTTCTGTGATCAGGGTCTCACGGAGGAACCGCTGAAGTCTCCGCTAGGACGTAGATGTATAATGGGATCATGTCCCCTATTGATATGACTATCAATGTGAGCTCCATGCCCATGGATCGTGTTGTGCTGATGCTTGAGGAGAACATTCAATATTGTTTCGAGTCCATCTCTGAACCATGCATTAAAGACGATTTAGCATGAATGAAAAATAATGTTTGACATGAAACGCTTTCATTAACTTGTGTGTGCAGAACTTTTTCAGCAACATCAAAATGGGAGAAAAAATAAAGAAAACTGTAGCTGGATGAAACAGGGAATGGGAATTTATTGCCTTCAAATAAAGCACACAATTAAAGGACAACGTGCCACTTTTGTTTACCTTTCCGTTCCTGTATTTGTCATGTTTTTATGTGCATGATTTACACTACAGTTTCAATGTTATTCTTCCTATTCATTTAAGAAAATGACCACAGTTTCTACAAAGATATGAAGCGGCACAACTCTTTTGAACATTGATAATAATGATAAATGATTCATCAGATCAGCATATTAGATGATTTCTGAAGGATCATGTGACACTGAACACTTGAGCATTCAGATATGAGCACAGGAATATGTTCTATTTTACAATCTACTACAACAGAAAACGCTTCTTTTAAATTGTAATAATATTCCACAATATTGTTGTTTTTTTATTGGAGAAATATAAAAACAACAGATTGAACAACAAAATCAAATGATCCTCTTTTGCATTATGCATACATAATTGAACATAATTCTCTTCTACAGTATTGAGTGTGTAACATGAAGACACATGAATACAGTTATTTTGGTCTAAATATACAAGCACATATAACCTAAATATTAATACAGACATGTAACAATACATATAATACAACTTACACACAGGATAAATCTAAGAGAAAAAAAAAACTCCCTCCCTTCCACCCACTTCCGTCTGTTACTACACACTGTAAGGGGAAACTTAAGAACTGTAGATTGGGAATTGGCTGTAGGTGTTACTCAAATGATCAAAAAGCCCTTCCTGTGAATCTGTTTTGTCTCTCCCCTCTAAATACATTATAATTGGTTTCCATATTTTGCCAAACTCATGTTCTATAGATGTTAAGTGTTTTTGTGAGTTTGTTGGACCAAAGCTGGAAAGGGGGAGGCAGTTTATTTTTCCAAAAGCTTAAAATACGTTTTTTTACCCTTAGACCATAGGAGAGGAATTGCTTTTGAAACATTGACAAGCCAAGATCATATCTCGAAACTCCAAATGCAATTAGAAACTCATCAGGTCCAATAGGTTGACCAATGATTTCAGAGACAGCACCGAAGATCCTGAAGAGTAGGACACAACGCATAGCTATGAAGCAGAGTTGCGTCAACTATCTTACGTTTGTCACATTTTTGCAAGACACTGTCAAATATTCTGGATAGTTTTGATTTAGAATAAAGTAACCTATGCAATATTTTGCACTGAATGAGACAGTGTCTGGAATTTATCATTTGAAATCTCCAAAACGAATCCTTCCTCACGTAAACTTTTAGTTCCTTTTCAGGAACTTCGACACTGCGTGAAAACGCATTGGGAAACGCCTTGGCGTTAGCCATGCTTCTGAAACAGCTGTGAATCTGTCCATATAAGGGCTCCGGCGTCATGCGGTGACGTCATGACTCCCGGAGCTTTATAAGCCCAGGTGCAGGGCATTACACATTAGCTTCTTTCATTCAGCATGCTCTACTGTGAGTCTGTCACAGCATTAAGGAAAAGTCTCTCTTTGTCTCTAGTTTAAAAATTAAGAATAACTATGAGTCAACAGTTCAGAAAGTGTGTGAGCCCTTGCCACCGTTTCTTAACACCGAGAGATTCGCACAACATGTGTGTGGCTTGTTTGGGGGAACCACACGCGGTGGCTGCTCGTGAAGAGACTGCCCGTGTTGTAACGAGCTCTCGCTGGCTACTCTCCGCTCACGAAGGGCTCTCTTTGAGGAGGGGCTCTTCGTGGGCATTCACCGTGGGTCAGGCCCCGCTGTCGCTGAGGCGAACCGGCGTCTGTCCTCATGGGGATCTCAGGTCAATCTATTGGAGGAAATGGAGACGAGTGATCCTCTATCTCCTTTCCAACCGGATCAGCCGGGTCCAGTACCGAGTCAGGAAGCGCCGCAAGCGGCTACTTCCCCTCGGCTGAACCCATCTCTGGAGAGACACTCGTCCTCCTCCGAGGAGGTGGACATAACAAGTTGCGATAGCCAGCCAACAACGCAGTCACCGCAGTATGACGAATTACTTGAGTTGATGACTCGCGCTGTTGAACGGCTCAGTTTGGATTGGCCCGAAGACCAGCGAACTGAGCCTCAAATGAGTAGACTCGACGAGCGGTTCTTGCGGCCGAGGCCGATGACCGCTCGTAGAAGTCTGCCTTTCTTCCCGGACCTTCACTCGGAAGTGTGCAGGTCATGGAAGAAGCCCTTCTCTGTTCGTCTAAGCCGCTAAGAATCAAATCAACTCTGGTTGGGCTACGCAGCTGCCGGCCAGGCGGGTGCATGCCTGCACACCCTGGCGGTACTGCAGGCCTACCAAGCCGACTTTTTGACAGACCTAAGCAAGAGAGATCAGGTTGATCAAGAGGATGTGATCGAATTAGGCCGTACAGCTAACATCTCTTTGCGTGCCACCAGGGAGGCGGCCAGGGTTGTGGGCAGATCAATGGCGGCGTTAGTGGCGGCCGAGCGCCATCTATGGTTAAACCTGTCAGCAGTAAAATCCAGTGACAGAATTATGCTGATGGATGCACCACTGTCCCCTGCAGGACTGTTTGGGGTAGTGGTGGATACGGTTGTGGAGCGGCATCAAATTTCAAAAAAAGAGGTGGCCGCTTTTCAATCTGTTCTTCCCCGTCGCTCTCAGCTCCGTCCTTGCATCTGAGGAGTCAGAAGGAGAGCGTTGCGTCTCGTGCACCCCCACGAAGCTGGGGTGCAGGTGACAGACGTTGCGGGTATTCCAAACAGTCAGTACCCAGAAAAGACCTGAGGGAGGTGCTGACGGCTAGGAAAACTCAAGCGAAGGGTGGTGTGAAAAAATCCTGAGGAACTGCTAGAAGCAGTGAGTTCCCAGCCACAGGCGCGGCTGCAAAAAATAAAAAACAGTCAGCCTGTGGCTCCTTTCGGTTCTACTTGGCGACCTCTGAGATGCGTCTCAGGAGAGCTGAGGAGTGCCCTTCCCCCGAGGGAGTTGGCGCAGCCCACTCAGTGTCCTCTCGGCGAGCCGGGGGAGCTAGAGTCATGCCCTGCTCCTGAGGCTGGTCTGCGAGAGACTGGTACCCTTAGTAAACTAACATTCTAGATCTCAGGCAACTGAACATCTCAGTCAGTCAGCTGAAGTTCAAAATGCTTACATTAAAACAAGTGGTGTGTCAAATCAGATCCGAGGACTGGTTTATCACAATAGATCTGAAAGATGCTTACTTTCATGTTTCTATACGCCCATCACACAGACAGTTTCTCAGGTTCGCCTTCCAAGGGGTAGCATACCAATACCGTGTTCTTCCCTTTGGTTTGGCCCTGTCACCCCGCACATTTACAAAAGTGATAGATGCGGCCCTCGCCCCGCTGCGGTCAGGGGGGGGGGCCGCATTCTGAACTACATAGACGACTGGTTAATTCTGGCGAGCTCACGGGGCCGAGGTCTGCAGACATCGAGATGTCGTCCTGGCCCATATGAGCAAACTTTTCAGAGACTTCTAGGCTTGATGTCGGCAGTGTCCAGCGTGATTCCGCTGGGGCTGCTACACATGAGACCACTCCAGTGGTGGCTGAAAGGAAAGGGGTTTTCCCCGAGGGGGAACCCTTTTCGCTTGATTACAGTCAGTCGAGCAGGAGCCCGAACTGTGCTAAAATGGAGAGAACGTCAGTTCCTAGAATCAGGGCTGTTGCTGGGAGTACAGTGTCTTCATGTTACCCTAGTGACAGAGGCATCCCTCACAGGCTGGGGAGCGATCATGGATGGTCACCCAGCCCGAGGGCAATGGGACGACAAGCAGTGTCAGTG
>JAUMHG010000034.1:21343795-21356248 GCA_032359395.1 Enteromius anoplus
ACTACTACTACATATACTGTAAAACATTACTTGGTGTAAAGCTGCTTTGCAATGATATGTTTCATGAAAAGCGCTATTCAAATAAATTTGAATTGAATTGAATTGAATCATGCGATTCAGACTTTACTGAAAGCCCTAAGAATGACTACACAGTATTTCCGGTGTAGTAAACATAACATTACATATTTTGTTATATTATCTTATCACTTACTGCGTTTCAAGCTTATCAGTAACAGCTCAATTGTGAGCTCTTCCACTGAACAAACCCAATAAACATAAAGTCAGTCCGAACACACAGATCCAGACCTCCACCGTAATAAAAAACTTAACATTACCTGCTGTTACCAGGATATTGCACTGAGCATCCATGATCCTCTCGCAAAGAGACTCAGACGAGAACCCTGCAAACTGAATGAGGGAAACAAGAGACAGTTAAACACTTCTGATTTATCTTTATTTCTCAATATAAATATGGGTATCTGAGGTTCCAATACAAATGGATAGAATTACAGTTGGCTGAAATGGGGTCATCATCCAAACTTCAAAAAACAGGCTTTGATATCGGATATAAACTTCTCCTGGAAAGCACTCTAGTGTTATTTTTAGCACCATCTATAACCTTTACATAGTTAAAGAGTCTTCGCCGGCAGAAATAGTCTTGGCAGGGTAAATAAGGTTGTACTCATTTCATGCATATTAATGACACCGTGCTAAATACTGAACCAAGTCTAAACTCTCCTTCAAAATATCCCCAATAGATGATAGAAGAGCTTACAGGGGAAGATCACCTAAAAATGAAAATTTGCTGAAAACATTATTATTCTTATATCATCTAAGATTGCAGGTGAGTTTGTTTCATCCTCAGAACACATTTGGAGAAATAAAGCATTTCATCACTTGTTTAGCCTCTGCAGTGAATGGGTGCCGTCAGAATGAGAGTCCAAACAGCTGAGAAACACTCAGTCCATCAGTTAATGTTTTTGTGAAGCCAAAAGCTGCATGTTTCTAAGAAACAAATCCATCATTAAAGGGGTCATATGATGTGATTTCAAGTTTTTCTTTAGATGTTCTAGTAGATAAGATCGCTAAAGTTGCAAAGAATAAAGTTTCAAAACCAAAGAGATATTCTTTCTAAAACTTCATAGACCCCTAAAATGGCTTGTGTAAACACACTTTTCTACATCCAAGAGAGGGTTTATTTTCAAACACCGCCCAAATGTTTAAGGAAAATTAAGAAGGTGGAGCTATTATTCTGTCTGTAGTGTTGCTGCGGGCGCCATGTTCTGGAGACGCTGTGTGTCGCTGTGAAAGTCAAACTACTCTGTGCTTCAAAACACAAGAAATTCATATGTACAACACTGTTCCGAAATAGTTGAACACCAATATTTTGCTGGTTTCACACTGCACGTGTCAGCAAGGCGTAAGCGGCGAGTATTTTTTTGGTGCCCATGTTAAAGGATGAGCGCGTAGCAGGAGCAGAGCAGAAGCGGCAGTGCAGCGATAGTTTCGGCGCGAGTCTATTTTAGCAAGCAGAATCTGCTGACTACAACTGGGGATTTTGTCGGGCGGTGGAAGGAATACTTTGAGGATCTCCTCAATCCCACCGAGGCGTCTTCCACTGAGGAAGCAGAGGGTGGGGGCCCACTATGGACTCGGTGGTGGAACACTGGACCAGCTCTATACACTCTATAGGGTACTGAAGGGTTTGTGTGAGTTTGCTTAACCAGTTCACATGTGTTTTGTGAACTTGGAGAAGGCATTCAACCGCGTCCCTTGCGGTGTCCTGTGGGGGGATACTCTGGGAGTTTGAGGTCCTGGGCCCTTTGCTAAGGGCTGTCCGGTCCCTGTATGACCAGAGCAGGAGCTTGGTTTGCATTGCCGACAGTTAATCAGACTTGTTCCTGATGCGTGTTGGACTCCGGCAGGGCTGCCCTTTGTCTAGGCGCAGTCAGGAGCTGGAGGGGATCCGGTTTGGGGACCACATGATCTTATCTCTGCTTTTTGTGGATGATTTTGTCCTGTTGGCTTCTTCAAATCAGGACCTACAGCGGGCACTGGGGCGGTTTGCAGCTGAGTGTGAAGTGGCTGGGATGAGAATCAGCACCTTCAGGCTGGTGGGGAGTTCTTGCCTCAGGTGGAGGGGTTTAAGTATCTTGGGGTCTTGTTCACGGAAGGATGGAGTGAGAGATCGACAAATGGATCGGGGCAGCTTCTGCAGTAATACGGTCGATGTACCGGCCTGTCGTGGTGAAGAAGAAGCTGAGCTGAAAGGCAACGCTTTCGATTTACCGGTTGATCTACATTCCTACTTTCACCCATGGTCATGAGCTTTGGGTCATGACCGAAAGAACGAGCTCCTGGACACAGGCGGCCGAAATGTGTTTCCTCTGTAGGGTGACTGGGCGCTCCCTTAGAGATAGGGTGAGGAGTTGGGTCACTCGGGAGGAGCTCGGGCATCTGTTCCGGATGCCCCCCGGATGGCTACCTGAGGAGGTGTTCCGGGCATGTCCCACTTGGAGGAGGCCTCAGGGAAGACCTAGGACACGTTGGGGGACTATGTCTCTTGGCTGGCCTGGGAATGCCTCAGTATTCCCCCGGAAGAGCTGGAGGAAGTGTCTGTGGAGAGGGAAGTCTGGGTGTCCCTGCTTAGACTGCTGCCCCTGCAACCCGGCCCCGGATAAGCGGAAGAAGACGTATGTATGTATGTATGAGCTTTGTACAAATCAACCCTTTTCAGGAGGCGGGGCTTGGAGGAGAAACAATAATGTACAGTATGTGAAAAAATAATGTGTTTATATGACATGATAATGTGTTTATATGATCATATTAACCCTTTAAGACATTCAGGCCAATTGATGTCTCTCACATCTATATATTCCCACATATTTGTTTTGGTGTGGATTACTTATGTATTATTGTGATGTTTTTATCAACTGTTTCTGATGGCACTGCAGAGCATCCATTGTTGAGCGTAATGGAATGCTCTGATAAATCTTGAATGGCCTGAGAGTGAATATATTTTCAGTAAATTTGCATTTTCAGGCAAATTATAAATTATAAAGAATATTTTTTCCATGTCAAACAGATCTGTAAAGCTGCTCACCACTATCGAGTGAACAGCCCCGATTCTCGCACAGGCCAGCATCATGTACACCAGCTCTGGAATCATGGGTAAGTAGATGGCCACTCTGTCTCCTTTCTTCACACCTGGACCACAGAAATACACATCAATGTAAATCTGAAAGTCTCTGTGAAAATACTCACATCAGAGGCTCAGACTGAAAGCACCGACATTGCATTCTAGAAAAGCTGAGCAAACTCAAGCCCAGAGGAAGAGGATGGTCTCACCCAACAGCTTCAATGCATTGGCACATCGGCACACGTTTCTCAACAGCTGCTTGTAGGTGATGGTCTGGTGATGATCAGGTGAGTTTCCCTCCCTGAACAAAACATTGGTCAATATCAAACCATTGGGAAATAATGGATTTGTGGCCTTCATTACGCAATACAGTGTACTGGCCTCTTGAACATACTGTGTAGACTACTGAACACTTTAGGCAAGTAAATCCAAAATTCAATATGCATTTGAAATGATTTTGCAATTCCAAAATAAGGGACCGAATAGGGGAAAAAGCTTATAATTGAAATTGAAAATGTTATTTCATTAATTGAAATAAAAATGTTGCATTAGCAAATAAAAGAAATAAATAAGATTTCACTAAAATTACTTTTATAGTCCTTTTACTTTTATATGATATTATTTATATTAATAGCAAAGATATATATATATATATAATAATGTATAACTACATTCAATAAACAGAAATATTAAACACTAATAACAATTACAAAAGAGCAAAATCAAATTCCCAAAATTAGATTAAATACGGAAAATGTTAAAATTACAAACTATTTCAATAATAATTAAATAATATTTAATAATACAGTACTATTTGAAAATAATAATAAATGCTATAATATAATAGTATATGAATAAGACTAAAATAGTACTGTTTGAACATTTCAACAATTTAAACAATAATAATAATAAATATTAAAAACAATAACTAATACAACTGACAAAAATGCAAAACAAAATTCTCAAAATATTTCTGTAATAATTCAATCAAAACAATAATAATTCAAAATATTAATAATGTGTTTAATAATAATAATAGTATGACAATGTCTCAACATTTTTCCTGAACAATAGTATTATTTTGCTCCAAAAAGCATCTTGTGCTAAATATCAGTATGAATGAGTGACGTGATTACCCCAATAATGCAGAATATCAAACAATTTTAGTTTTATTCCATGAATATTCATTTGTTGTTTTAAATGCTAAAACCCAGATTGAATTGAAACTTTGATTGTGAGTGTGGTCTCAGACTTTTGGACCTCACTGTACGTGTCTCAATTTCACAGGGACTTTGCCTCAGCTGCATTCGATTTAGACGTCCGTCAGCTGTGCGTGTGGTCAGTGGGCTTCATTTATTGCACAAGTCAAATAAATAGATTGTAATATGGCAACATGCCTTGTTAAATGACACTTTGGACTTAAAATTACACATATTTTGAAGACAATGTGCTTTTTGAGCAAAAGTTGCTGCTTTTAGGCTTAGTAGCGACACATGGAACATCACCATAAAGCAGTGTCTATATTGCTTTTAAGAGCCTGTGTGAACCCCTGTGTCCTTTATAAGCACTTAATGTTTAATGTCTAACTGAAGTGTCGCCTCAGCATGGCTCACATGCTTGGGTACTTGGCATCTGTTAGGAGAATATCTGCCAAAACCAAAACCATGTAACGTGCCAGAGAGAGACCGTCTAGACTATAGCCTGTAAGACCCACAGCCTCAGGAATCTGTCCTTGTAGCACTCTTCTGTTTACCCATACAAACCTGTTGTATTAAAAGGTTTATATTTAGTTATTTGCCTATTGACCCAAAATCTTAAGATGGGTAAACTCTTATTATATTTTGCTTAAATAATAGTGCTTAAATTGCATAAATAATTGCTTTCAGATGTGACCCTGTACAACAAAACCATAAGGGGCAATGTTTCGAAATTGGGATTTCTATATTATTTATACATCAAGCTTTCCATTGATGGATGGTTGTGTTAGGATCAGACAATACTGAGAAAATGGCCTTTAAAGTTATCTAAATTAAGTTCTAAGCCATGCATATTACTAATCAAAAATTAAGGTTTGATATATTTAAATATCTTCATGGAACATGATCTTTACTTAGTATCTTCAATAATTTTCACTTTTCAAAATAATCTTCAAAAAAATCAATTATTTTGACCCTTAATAAATAGTTCTATAGTAAAGAACATAATTAACTAGAATACAGTTTTAGACATATGTTATTTTTGTTACTTTTGACTATGTAACATGAATGGAAATACATTAATAATAATGCTAATTGCAACTTTTAATACAAATTAAGGTGAAAAGAGCTTAATTGCCATTAAAACACTCATAATAATACTGTATCTTAATTCTTTACAAATTTGACCTGGACAATGTTTTGAGAGATTCGGTTTGTTAGAATATGGTTACACTGTGGTAAGTGAAATATGACTTGAGTGGTTCTGTATATAACAGCAGTTACATGACACCCTTGTTCCACAAGACTATTAATACCTCAGCACATAGCTAACATGACAACAATGATTATTCTAGGTGTTGCTGATCCATGTCAGCTACAGTATGACATCAAGTCAATATTATATCACTTTGATTAAATACTGGAAAGAGTCACAGGGATGTTCCTAAGAACTCAATCAGGAATTAACATTTGGATGACTTCTCATGTGTCATTCATGCATTTCTTACAGGAATCATCGTATCATTATTTATAGTATGTAATCAAGGTGTTATGTGATAGTTCATGTCAAATTCAGGTGATATAGTTCAATACGACTCATAATAATTATTGTGCCCAGCCTTGTTTGTCTAGAAGAACCAGGAACAACTTGGAACAATTTAGACTCTAAATTAAAATTAGTATTTAATTCAATGAAATTATGTATCATTACGAATAATAATTATGACCATGTTGCAACATTTAGTTACTTAAAGTTAGTATTATATTAATATTACAATATAATCTATTATATTTAATATTACAATAAATATTACTCATAATAAAAAAGTAGACATATTTTAAAAATT
This sequence comes from Enteromius anoplus, assembly GCA_032359395.1. Classification (NCBI taxonomy): domain Eukaryota; kingdom Metazoa; phylum Chordata; class Actinopteri; order Cypriniformes; family Cyprinidae; genus Enteromius; species Enteromius anoplus. The sequence goes on from JAUMHG010000034.1 coordinate 21,349,978, forward strand.
GCACAAAATTACTGCATCAAATTACTAAAACTCAAAAGTAAACATTGGTTGAAAAACTTTGACACAAGCAGCAGGACTCAAATGCATGAACTGTAAAATCAGACCAAGCATGCATTATATCCACAGAGTTCTGTGTGCATTTAAAAACACTGAGAATGTGTTAATATTACCAGTAGTAAGCCACTTTCTCTCCCAAGTTCCTCTCATGCACATTTCGGTCAAGGACATTGTAGCAGATGTTGGTCTTTGCTCCCTCCATGAACTTGATGTAAATGTTCCCCTTGTGGACGTCAAAGTTATACTGCAGCATCGGGCCTGACGGAGGCTTCTTCCAGTAAAACTCTTGAGCAACACCAGCCCAGAACTCTGCAATGCATGGTAAATCAGCTCTTTTACTGCATCATCTCACATTAGAGCGTGTTTCTCAGTTATATGCATGCGCCGTTACCTTCAGGTTCTTCTGAAGACTTTTTATATAAGGCAAGATATGCATTAAAGTCTGGCACATGTGCATCATTGAACAGGCCGTCGGAGGGATGGTAAGTCTTCTCCCACGGCTCCTGAGGTCCTGGAACGACCCTGTTGGTGGAGACCGAAACAGGAGACATTTCTCAATCCTTCAGATCTGTGTCAAGATAGATTGTCAGTCCTGAGATGAAGCAGATTATTGTGGCTGTGCATGTGCTGTCCACCCTTTAATCATGCCCAGTCTGCTCAGCTCCGCCTCCACCAATCAGAGCGCTCCGTTCAGCACTCCTACTTTTCCATTGGCTGAGTGGCTGCTCGGCTGCTGATCCCACTGCAGAGGGATGCACCGCACGAGTCTGACGGATGATCTGCATGTTTACTGAAACACACACACAGGTACATAAGGTTTATTTGACTGTCATATTGAGGACACATCATTGGATTCATATAAGGCTAGTTGTAATGACAACAAACTAACACACTCACTCTACAAGAAGACATTTTTGGGGGTTAAGTTTTGCCGTTTACAGTTTTAATGCAATAAATAAAAATAGTTAGTGCTGACAAACAAACTTTTTGTTGATATATGTGAGTGTACTATGTATATATGGGTCAAAGACGTCAAGATTTCGGCATGAAAACACAAAAGTCTTTAAAAGTATGTCCATAAAGTACAGAAACTGTCTACTTTCAAGGTTTTAGAATAGTTTTTAAAGAATAACATGTTGGTTGAAACAATGTTACATTGTCATTCAGTGTAACAGTATTTATGTAAAAATTTTAACAATATGCATATTCCGACTTGTACACATTAAAAGTATATAATTTATATAATCGGAATAACGGAGCATATAGGATAGAGGCAAGTTTTAAATATAAGATTAACCCACATATCAATACACACACATACAGATTTTGAAAATGTATATACATTTATGCATTTATTTATATTCTAATATTTTCTTAAATATATGCATGCATATATACACTGTGATGGAAATATTTTATGTAATGGCCACAGAAGTCACATGGGGGGGTACACAGAGGACCGGTTTCATAGGTTAGGCCATAGTTCAATTAGGATATTTAACTCATTTTTATAAACGTGTTTTGGAAACAACAATCCAGGTGTTGAAACAAAACAAATGCACTTATATATTTTAGGATCAGCTATTGCGAGTTTCTTTGAATTGAAACAGCTCAGACTTATATTTTAGTCTAGGACTAGGCTTACGCCTCGTCTGTGAAACCAAGTTTAGAAAAGTGCAGACTAAGGATGCTCCGATCAAAGGCTATGATTAAATAATCTCCCCCAAAAAGTGCTTTAAACAGTGGAACAGTCATATAAAAAAACCAATGACCAGATCAGTATAACCAATTACAGTGAAGAAGTTTGATTAATATTGATTTTTACTCAACTACATGGTACATGTATCCTTCTGTTCAGAGAGTCTCTCTTGGCTGTTGTGACCAGTGGGCTCCCGGCCGTGAATAAACTCTCATTCCTGCAAAGATCAACTTGGGAGTGGTGTCTGGTGTATGCTGCGCAGCTGAGGAAAAGGTTTACTATAGATGCTAAAGACCTGTGCGCATGTGTGATTGAGGTAGTGATAGTAGCTTATTGACGCCGTCACCATGCTTCAGGGAAGTATTGGATTATACTGCATTCAAGAAATTCAAGGAACTAGCTCGAGATACTGTAACAAGGTGGTGGAGTTCTCTGTAGTAAAGTCAGATTAGCAATGAGAATTTCCACCACAAAACACACATACATAATAAGAAAAACTTTTATTTTGGATGTGGCTGATCGCAATTAATTGTTCGGCAGCACTAAAAATGATAAATAATAACCATAAACACATTCATCTTAAATGAAGAGGTTTGACTTGTGAAAAACTATAAAATAAAAACAATCTGGATAATAGAAATAACAGTCATGACAACAAGCTAACATACACACTAACCCTAAAAAAAACCTTTCTGAATTTGTAAAGTAAAACTGTTCTTTACTTTTTTAGTTTATTATTTACTTTTGAATAATCTTTCAATTTTGATGTAGTAATAAAAAATAATAATAATGACAACTAGCACACATTAACCCTAAACATTTATTTTCATTTTTCTATTTTTTTTACAGTATATTTTTTATGTATTGTAAATTTTAAAACTGAAGAAATTAAACAAAAGTTGTACTGATTTATATTTATCAATAAATGAGTAAAGATAACCCAATGACCATAAAACAAAACTGTTTGCATTTTTAGAATAAAATTCTAAATATAAATAATTTTTACAATTATAATTCCTGAAATGAATAATAACAATAATAATAAACACGTACACACTCTAAATATAAAAATAACTTTTTAACATACAGACAGACAGATATAGATAGAAGAAGAAGAAGAAGAACACTTCCTCCTCCACTGTGACAAATACACGTCTTTAAGAGACTCACTGTACAGCCAAATACAGCAGAGTATCCCTAACTTCCTGTCACTCCATGAACATGACAATTTACAAATATTACTGGGTGAAGGATCTACTTCCTCTTTAGGAGCACATCATATTTATAAATGCCACAAGATAAGAAGTAAAGAATGAGCACATCTGCAGTATTAGTACCATTAATGTTTATATAGTTATGTGTGTGTGTGTGTGTGTGTGTGTATATATATATATATATATATATATATATATATGAATGTGTACCCAAGTATGTCATGCCAATAAAGCAAACTGAATTGAAATTGAAAAATGATAGATAGATAGATAGATAGATAGATAGATAGATAGATAGATAGTTTCATTACTCATCCTCCCTCTGTCGTAACCCTGGATTCTGCTGCCCACTCATCGAACTGGAATTGATGTCTACGTTGTGATTTACTGGAAAAATAGCCAGATAGTTTTAGACAAAACAAATGTTGCTGAACTTTTAAGTCAAACGAATTACCACAAGACCAAAATGGGAACATATGCACAAAATACCTAATAAGGACTACAAATGGAAGTCTAGTACCTAGTATTATATCATATATTATATTGATTATCTGCTTATTGCAATTGGAAGCATCACAAAATTATTTTGAAATAAACCCCAAATGTTAAGCAGAACAATACTGGCTCGCATTTTAGTAACAGAAGTCTTGCATTACATTTGCAACATTCAGGCTCAAGTTCTAAGTGTGCATGCTGATGTTCTGTGTTATTTTTGTCACGACATGTCAAGAACACAATGTGCATCTGTATTTTCGTCTGCCGCTCGGTGATCCATTATCCAGACTCGGCGCTCTGAGCTTCTTTTGCGTAACCAGACCCGCTCAATCGAGCTCGCATTACTTGATGTCCGCCATAGCTTGTGTTTAGTCTGACCGAGAGCTTTGAAAAGATGTATTTATCTTCAACTCTGCGCTCTGCCGTGTCTTATGCGGTAGGTTTATTTTATGTATTTTGTAATCGGATTATTCATGAGGTGGTTGAATAAATTGCACATGAGTTATTACTTAGAAGCGGCGTTGACATCTGTGCAAGGACATGAAGCTAATGCGCTAACAGCTACGTTAATAATGAGGCCTGATTGTGTTTATAAACGTCATTAAAATAATAATTAAACATTTTCTGTTTAGTAAACACACAAAAAAAAACGTGAGGTATTACAAAAGATATATTTTTTAGAAGTTGTTTCGATTTAACCAGAAAGGTTGAGTAAGCAGTAAATAAGTACATTTTATTTTCGTGACTAATACAACACACCCTGTATATGTTAAACTTAACACAAAGCATAATTGAGCATAAACGCTGCATACTTAATTCACAAAATATTATAATGCATATTTGGTCAGTACGTACAATATACAAATAGGGATGTATTGGTTTAGCAGTTGCAAAAAAATAAAAATAAAAAAAAGAATTGGTTGCATTCTATTCACTTTACACTTGTTGTATTTGTTCTGCAGGCGAGGCAGGTCCGCAGTTTGCACCAGACATCGGCTCGAGCTGGAGCAGGAGGAATCTTCGCGGTGAGACGTGACTTTTATATGTTTATTGCAGGTTATGAGACACTTAATATTCAGTAATATAATCAATGCACTGATGAGAACAAAACTGAATTAAACTGAGCCAAATAATTGCCCTGTTGTCTTATGTAGAGTTGCTTTATTGTTGAATTTGTTTTATAATCGGCAATGTCGACTGAATTACGACAATGTTGCTTTTTATATTTGAGTTAAGCATGTTTTGTAAATTGATGAGCTTTACACTGTAATGAATCTGAACTGATTTGATACTTACTTTTTTATCTATTTGTTTTACAGTTGAAGAGCTTTGCAACGATACTGTTTTTAATACTGTAAAGCTGCTATAAAGCAATCTGTGTGAAAACCAAGAGGACTGATGTTTTTGCTGCATGGATTGGTTGATCTGTTTTTGTTATTCCAGCACAGAGACACACCAGACAACAACCCAGAGACTCCATTTGAATTCACCTCAGAGAACATGAAGGTGAGGGAAATCCTCATAATTTATAACAGCTCATTTCACATCTGTATTCCACATGTAAGATAAAATATCCCTTGCTGTGTTCAGGTATGTTGAATAAAGATGATAGCGGTGTGGTTATTGTATAATGTATTTGGATACAGAGAGTTGAGGCCATCATTAATAATTACCCAGAGGGACACAAGGCGGCCGCCACTATTCCTGTGCTGGATCTGGCTCAGAGGCAGAACGGATGGCTTCCTATTTCAGCAATGAACAAGGTGAGATGCTCTAAAGACATGCACCAAAGCTTTTTTTTGATCGATAAATAATAATGAGTTAAATCACTCACACAATCACTTAAAACCCTGAAACTATTAGTGATTTTACGTTTTTTTTATTGTAGTTGTTCCATTAACTATGAGCGGTGTTATTTTAGGGTCATTGCTATGTTAGAATAAGAATCAGTAAGAGCTTTATTGACAAGTGTGCTTACACAAGGAATTTGTCTTCATGACACAAACATCTAGTGATAAGACACAGATAAGAAAATAAATACAAGTGATATTAAAATTAATATGTAAAACCAATATGCAATAGACAAAAAGACAGTAGATAATATATTGTACGGACAGATATTTAAATTATGCAAGGGAGTGTGTATGCAGTAGTCAACATTCAAAGTGGATCAAAACCTTTATCAAAGTTGTCCTAAAATCAAAAACAATTCCTATTCTTGTCTTTGATGAAACTTTGATGAAAGGTTTTGATCCACTTCGAATGATGCCTACTGTATACAGTGGGTACAGAAACATTTTTTCACTCTCTGTTAAATTGCAGCCATTTGCTGAAATCATTTAAGTACATTTTTTCTCATAAATGTACACACAGCACCCTATATTGACAGAAAAACACAGAATTGTGGAATATCACATGGACTTAAGTATTCAGCCCCTTTGCTCAGTATTTAGTAGAAGCACTCTTTTGATGGAATACAGCCAGGAGTCTTTTTGGGAAAGATGCAAGTATCCTCTTTCATTCCTCCTTGCAGATCCTCTCCAGTCCTGTCAGGTTGGATGGTAAACGTTGGTGGACAGACATATTTAGGTCTCTCCAGAGATGCTCAGTTGGGTTTAGGTCAGGGCTCTGGCTGGGTCGTTCAAGAACAGTCACAGAGTTGTTGTGAAGCCACTAGTTTGTTATTTTAGCTGTGTGCTTAGGGTCATTGTCTTGTTGGAAGGTAAACCACCATGCTTCACTGTTGGGACTGTATTGGACAGGTGATGAGCAGTGCCTGGTTTTCTCCACACAAACCGCTTAGAAT
>JAUMHG010000035.1:65580-77557 GCA_032359395.1 Enteromius anoplus
CGATATCTATATCAGTAAGATCAATTCCATGCAATATAATTAAATCTAGCGTGTGATTAAAACGATGAGTGGGCCCAGCAACATTTCTGCTTTACTTTAAACAAATAATGATCATTTTTGCTTTGAGTAATTATTAAATGTAAAAAAATAATAATAATACATTGTCTTTACTCTTTATATTTTAACAAAAACTTTAATGGTCTGCTGATTATATTTGCATTTTAATAGATGACAGCCTTGATGTTTTGAGTTTTGAAATGTCTAAATGAATCCAATATCCAAGTCATGTAGATGTACTAGAAGTGTCGCCGGATATATTAGAGATGCCATCAGCTCTTTCTGCCAGCTAAAATAAAATGTTAGAGTAGTATTCTTTCACTGAAGTAATGCAGTTGTAGTACACATACTTTGTTTGTCTCTACCATCACTGGTATCAATACTATCAATCCACCCAGAGCTAAAAGAAGAAATTTGCTAATGTAGATAAATTAATTCAGTCATGTGTGGAATAAAATATAGTTATGCAATTAAAAGCTTCACTGATTTATACATTAAACATGCTGCACATTCCATAAATATTTGCACATTCCATAGACTTGCAATGTGTATATATAATCCTTTAAAGATATTAATTTATTTGTGAAGATTGGCTTTAAAAAAACAAATAAACAAAAAAAAAATCAGATCTCGAAGACATGTAGAAAACACTGACATTTAGGGGCGACGCGAATCAAAACCAGCAGTGCATTATTTCCCGCCTCTCTCCGCTTCACTCTCCAGTCCAGGGGGTGGCGCTAAAACACACACGTTTGTTGGTCAAACACCAATTAAACCTCAGAGGAAGAAGTTCACCGGTTTCACCGCGATCTCTGTTGTTTTGAGTCGATGTTGGTTTGATAGAGAATGTTTCAGTACATACAGTTTTTGTATCAGGTCTGTAAATACCTGTAATATTCTCATCTTTACAGTCGTGACTGAGTTTTAAAACAAACAGGAATATCTAAAAGAGTATCATCTGCTGCTGTGAAGATGGCGTTTTTTAAAAAGGAGAGTGAGGAGAACACGAGTGAACCAGAAACCTGGAGAATAAAACATGAGGAACCAGAAACATGGAGAATAAAGCAAGAGGAACCAGAAACCTGGATAATAAAACATGAGGAACCAGAAGAACTCTGGAGAGTAAAACAAGAACAAGGTTGGTCTTTATTCTTCATATTTAATGAGGGGGGTTTTAAGAACCTGGAGAAGTCCTTACATGCCCTGGATATCTGAGCTTTTTTAAGAATCTTTAAAACATTTTAATGCCTAAGTTTGAATACGCTGTATTCTACACAAACTGGGCAACTAAGAACAACAAGATGTTTATGTTTTGAGAAAATAACATTTATGCATGGTAACAGAAAAACTAAAACGTTTTAAGTTTGTAAAATAAGACCGTTAAAAACATTCAGAACCTTTGTTCACCACACATTTAAAAGCTAGATGTGGTAGAATGTAGTTTTTGCTAGGGCTGCTCGATTCTTGCTGAAATCATAATCATGATTATTTGGTCTATATTGTAATCATGATTAGGCCTATTTAACACAATTATAAGTTGGCCATATTTCCTGAACCTCATATGACTGACTTACCTAAAGTAAGTGATCTCCACAATCATATACACATTTTTTTTTTTTTTATTCACTAACCTTACTTTGGTATATGATATCATATTATTCAGAATAAGTATTACTTAATATTACTTAAAAAAAAAAAAGTAATTGGTTATAGTCACTAGTTGCTTCTCACAAATAGTAAAAAATAATTAAAAAAGTAACTAATTAATATAATTCAGTCAGAATATTTCTCGACACTGAAATAACCACAGAGGCTGGAATGGCGTTAAACACAAACAAACAAACCACTTAAACTGTGTTCCGAAGATGAACACAGCTTTTGGTGTGGACTGTGGAGTAACCCTATGCGTAATGCAAAAATATGTCAAAAGGCAGTGCTTGGTTGCAATTCATTTAAACCTTCATTAATTATGTTTTAAATTATTGTAAACAGTTTGAATGAAAATGCATGAGCAACAGTTACTTGGACCTGTGTAACATAAAGCGACTGCCAATTCCTTTTGCTGTTTCTGTGCTTAATATTCAAATAAAATCATTTCCTTCTCTTGACTGACTTTTGTATTTTTTAAGTACAAAAGAAACAAAGCATGTTTAATTCTTACAGTAAAGATACAGTGTCCATTCACTGAACTACACTAGCCCCTCCGCCCTGTTTTTTTTTCTTTTTATATAGCTTTTAAATTAAACAATCACATAAAGTTTTGGACCCACTCATAGTTGTTAACGTGATTTATGATTTTTGCCATAATCAAGCAGTCCTAACAAAAATATGTTTCTGGAGATGGAATATAAATATATATTATGTAGTAGGAATGTCATGATTAACTGCAACCTGGTTGAAATACATGTTTATAGCTTAAACCAAAAAAAGATTTACAAAATTAAATTTGTGTCTCCTTCAACTTGTCTCCTGTTTGTTTCATGCAGATATGTATATTTTTAATCTACAAGTTGCACAAAACTGAACCATGTATGCAACATATTTGTTTGGATCATTATTAGATTTTTTTATTATTCAGCAAATGCTTTGATACAAAGTGACTTAAAAAATGAGTACTATAGAATCAATCAAAACAAACAAAAGAGCAATAATATGCAAGAGCTATATTCGTATAAAACTAGTAAAAACTAGTAAAAAATTATCTTAAATTTAAATATCATTAAAAAAATGAATTGAATAAAGTGATTTGAATCAAATTATGAGTTGAGTCATCACCTAATCAACGTTGTCATCACCGTGTTGTGTATATATACAAATATAAAACAGCATTAAACAATTACAAGTCAACCAGCTTAATCATCTTAATTAACATGCCTAAAATAACATTTCATTTCAAGATTTACTATCCTTATCCTGCCCTGTGCAATGCATGATGGGAAGAGGAAATCCACTTCCTACTTGCATAATTAAAATCATTTGTGTTCTTTTAAAATGAAAATATTGAGTTGAAACTAAACAAAACTTTTTCAAGTCAGTTTAAATAGGGAACCAAACATACTTGTGTTAAATGAAATTTAAAAAAAAAAATCAACTGAACAGTGCTGGTGAATCATTTTTTGAGTGTAATGTCCAATCAGGTCTGTGTGCTTGAGTTGAGAATTAATACCTTTATATTAAATATAATATTATATAATATTAAATATTACTTATTTATGAATAATATTATAATTTTTTTGTTATAAACATCGTCAAAACCATTATTATTATTCATAAACAAGTAATATTTAATATTTATGTTGTGGTATGTTTCCTTACACCTGACCGACCGACAATCTCACCAACTCGCTTTCATACTTAATTTTTTTCTGCTATCATCCCTGTGTGATTCTGGATGAGTATTAATTGTTTTTTTTTTCCGAGACCACAAGAATGAGCTTCCCTCCCACTTTGACATGTACAACCAAAACAACAATTCTGTGTGTCTGCCACCAGGGGCCACATTACTACAGTTGTGTCCGAAAGCTGTGTGCAGTGGAAAGGCGGCTTTGTGTGCAAATGTATAGTGCCCCTAGAAATTGACAGTTAAAACAGGGTTTGCTATTATGTACTTTAAGTTATTGAGAAATTAACTGTTTTTGCTTTTATTGTAGAGTTTCTTGAAGAAAGTAAGGAGAACAAAGAATTGAGTGACGTTGAGGAGAAAAATCATGTCAGAACTGGAGAGAAACTTTTGAGTTGCTTTCAAACCAAACAGAAAGATTTAAAGAAAAGGGCCAAGGAACCCTTTACCTGTACTCAGTGTAGAAAGAGTTTCACATGCAAAACAAGTCTTGATGTTCACATGAGAATTCATACTGAAGAGAAACTGCACACATGTGATCAGTGCAGGAAGAGTTTTTCTTGTTTTTCAATTTTGAAAGAACATCAGAAAATGCATACTGGTGTGAGAGAGTACATGTGCTTTGAGTGTGAGAAGACTTTTGCTTCAGCGACCAGCTTAAAACTTCATGGGAGGATCCACACTGGAGAGAAACCTTTTAAGTGTTCACACTGTGACAAGAGATTTAATCGGTCATCACATCTGCAATCACATGAGAAGATCCACACTGTAGAGAAACCTTATAAGTGTTCACACTGTGACAAGAGATTCAGTCGGGCAGGAACATTGAAAATACATGCAATGATCCACACTGCAACCGCAGATTTACTCAGTCATCAAATCTGCAAACACATGAGATGATCCACACTGGAGAGAAACCTTACGAGTGTTCAAACTGTAAAAAGAGATTTAATAGGTCAGGAGACCTGAAAAAGCATGAGAGGATCCACACTGGAGAGAAACCTTATAAGTGTTCACACTGTGACAAGAGATTTATTCAGTCATCAAATCTGAGAACACATGAAAGGATCCACACTGGAGAGAAACCTTTTAAGTGTTCACACTGTGACAAGAGATTCAATAAGTCAGGGTATCTGAAAACACATGAGAGAATCCATAGTGGAGAGAAACCGTACACTTGTGATCAGTGTGAGAAGTGTTTTACGCGCTCATCACACCTTACAATACACAAAAAAATCCACACTGGAGTGTTAACACTGTAGCAAGAGATTCAATCAGTCAGGAGATATGAAAACACAAGAGAGGATCCACAGTGGAGAGAAACCTTATCACTGCACTGGATGTGGGAAGCGATTCAGTAGTTCTTCTGCTCTACACAAGCATACAAAAAGCAGTCACAGCAAGGCTGAAACAGTGGAGAGACACCTTATACTGTAAAGCCCCTTTCACATTGCACATTGGTCCCAGAATATTGCTGGAGTACCTTCGGTGTGAACGCAAACCCGTACCGGGAATGAATCCGGGATCGGTCCCGGGTTAGGGACATAGTATAATTGCCGTGTTCTGTCCTGGAACGAGCTCTGTGTGAACAAAAGCCAGAACCCATGCCGTAACGGATGTGTCGTAGTGATGATATAGTTATTGCACGACTCTTTGAAAATTACAGACTCTTCGAAAAATACTGGACTGCAGCAGTGACCAGCTGTACAGCGTTTTCGACTCGTACATTACACATCACATGATTACGTCACGTGTCATTCTGGGACCTTTTACGGGTTGTGTGTGAACCAGGCTTGTGCACAATTCAGAATTTCAGAATTGGCCACCATTCAATTCATGAGTTGGAATTTGAATTGAATTGACCCCGCCCCACAGGAAGTTGAATTTGAATTGGAGTTGGAATGACAGGAAGTGGAATTAAATTCATGGCAATTCAAAGACATTCCACACAGTCATACAACAGAAAGAATGTGTTGAATCCCACATACAATACCCATCAAAACTGAGTAACCTTTAAAATGACATAATAGGGGAAATTTAACCCAGTTACGTTTAGAGAAGAAAGCATTTTTTTGTGTGTAAGGAGATAATCACAATTTCATGGGTCACCGTTTCAGTGTCAGTGTGCTTTGGATGGGTTCTTGACCCTTAAATTAGTATGATTAAATGTTGTTATGGCTGGTGTACTTGAGATATAACAGTCAGGCAAACTAAGAGCGAAGCTCATCAGGTGGTGATAATTGTGCTTGATTTGTTTTATTTTGCTTGAGTTGCTGAACTCAACTTGGCGTCTATCATCTGGGTTGTATGTTCTTTATTGATAATGGCAGCCTTGTGATTACAGCCAAACACCCTGCATTTTCCATAATATTTGAAAGAACTTATTTTAGGCTCTTCTGATCCAAATAAAAAAACAAGTGTTTTTCTGTAAGGTTCACACACAGATATTAAGAGTCAGAGTATGAATCTCAACAATGGTGACGATCAAATGCTGCAGTGCATTCTAGGGCAAACAATAAAAACTCATGAACAACTCCCATCATGCATTGCAACATGAATGTATTATGAGCAGAATTATTCTTAAAATTGTATTTTATTCTAGCTGTTTTAATGATTCTATTTTAATGTTTAATGTTTTAATAGATTCTATAGGTTGTTCTTTACAGTGTACATTGTAAAGCTTCATTGTTAATCACGTCACTTATGTATATTAATTTCTTTGAATTTGTATTGTATTGCAATTCTGCTTCCCTTAATTCAATTCGAATTGCAATTCTACATCCTGTTTTTGGCATAAATTCAAATTCAAGAATTGAACTGGAATTTAGGAGTCATTCTCAATTCAATTCTGAATTGTGCACCAGCCTGGTGTGAACGCACAAACAGATTCAGTAAAATCACTGGCAGTGAGAATTAAGCAAATCTAAATCTAACTGACTTTATATTACTGTAAATGTATTTACAGTAAAGTATTTTTAACTGTAAAACACTAACTAGACATTCTTTTAATGTAATGTACTTCTTTACTTGTAATTAATTGTCCATTTGTCTTACATTTATGCTGCACTCTAAAGTACTGTATTGCCTCAGTAAATGATAAAAAAAAAAAAAAAAACATTACACCATTACCATTGCTTGTTTGACTGTATTAAAAATGATGCGATAACCTTCCAGTATTTCTGCAGACTGAACTTTCAGTTTTCTTCACAAACTTAAATCTGCAGTAACATTTAAACATAAGTTTCAGCATTTTCAGTTAATGAACAAATTAAGTCCTAGGAACAATTTAAAACACTTACAAATTCAAAAGATTATTCTGCATACGATACGTTTGCTCACTGTAGCAACTGTTCAAACCTGTAGAAACATTTAACACAGGATTTTCATATCACAGCATTTTAAACCAATTCATGAACAAATGACATATTAACAAATACATTAAGTTATTTTTTTTTCTTACAAATTGAAACAACTCTTTAAGCAGAATGTTTGCTTGTAGTAGCAACTGCTCACATGACAGCATTTAAAACCAATTCATGAATAAATACAGTCATAAGAACAATTTAGAAAAATATTACAAATTCAAAACATTCTTCTGAATAGAATATGTTTGCTCATAGTAGCAACTGTTCAATCATGTAGAAACATTTATACACAAATTACATTACAGCATTTTAAAACAATTCATGAACAAATTCAGTCATAAGAACAATATTTAAAACTTGAACATTCAAACAAAGTTGAGTTTTGCCATATGAAATACAGAGACAAAGGGGGATTTCTGGGTTGAGGGTTCAGGCACATGAGAGTTTAGGCCAGAGTTCTTTCTTCGTGCAATCTTCCCACTTCTTGTGCTGACTTGAAACTTTGAGGAGCAATTCCTGTTGTATGGGTTTAGAACACAAAGAACCTGCACATTAAAGAAATAAGTAATTACATAATTTGTTGTATTAAGACAAAATAATAAATATTCTCCTTCAAAATTATTTTTTTGTCTATCCATTCAACCAAAGTCTTTAGTATTCAAGTGTCAAAGTAACTCATATGATTTGAGAGGTTGAAGGTTCTTAAGCACATTTGAGATTATGTTCACCATAATTGATGTCCAATGTATTTGGATGACCAATGTTTGTATCTGAATAAAAATCTAAAATAAATCTTATGGATTACTTTGTCTTTACTCACTGTCTGAACTGGAATATTTTGGTTGAGTGGACTAACAAAGAAAAAGGTAAGAGATTAAAAAAAACTTTTTGATGAACAAAAGTCTTTTGTGTTTGGAACAACATAAGGATGAACAAATGGCAATTTTAGCTTTTGGATGAACTTCTTTAACTATTAATAAATGAAAATGTAAACATCTTAAAAGGTCATGAAATAAACAATTTACTGATATTTTAGCAAAGGTTAGCAACTGTTCAGACCTATAGTAATATTTATACACACAAGTTTAATTTCACAGCCTTTTAAAAGAGCTAAATAAACAAATTCAGTCACAATCTTTAAAACAGAAAACTTGCACAAAAAAAAACAACAACAACAACACTTGCCTGAATAGAATGGATTTGCTCTTTGTAGCTTAATAGTTCTGCCAGTTGAAATCCAAGAAATCCTTAATGGAGGAGGACACATGAGGGTTCAGGCCTGAGTTCTTTCTTTGTGCAATCTTCCCACTTCTTTTGAACTTTGAGGAGCACTTGCTGTTGTCTGGGTTTATCCTCACAAAGAACCTTCACATTAAATAAATAAGTAATTACATCATTTGATATGTTATCATCAGAAAAAAAAAGTCTCTTCTGTGTCTTTGTCAAGCTGAATGGCTAGACCATCTTAAAATTCCACATCATCAAAGCCTTCCCTAAGATCATGCACATCTGGCACAGCAACAGATATATGAGTAATATTTGCACAGACGGATTTCTGAAAATCACATTTATGCTTTCTACTGAGGTGTGCTGAAAATATGACTTGACTCTAAAATACTTTTTACAGCCAATCATCGGACATTCAACATTTTTACCGAATGTGCCACTTCAGGTGTTCACAAACCCTGGTGATTTTAGACGTCATGAACTTACAACCTTCAACGCTGCATCGAGAATTTAAATCATGTTGTTCAGATCGGTTCTTTATTTTTGCTGCCTTTCTGTGTTTGCGTTACATATGCGACTGAAGTGTAGAGAGGCTTTGAACCGTGCATGGGCATTCAGAAACTGCACACGAAAACCTGAAGTTCGCCATGTTTTTGTGCGCTTTTGCATGATTATATATATACATATATGTCTTGATTGTATAATGTCTCCACAGAGAAGCCACAGAGCTTGCATACGAACATCACGCGTTTTATGCTAGCAATAAATGCATGCTGTACGTTTGTATGGCGAAATAAGTTAACAGCAAGCGATCATATAGTATATTGATTAAAAGTCACAAACTAAACCCACAAAAGCTTGGTCTGTCAGCTAACGTTAATAAGTTCACATGAACACTCACCTGCACCCAACGTGGTCAAACGCACAACAGAGACAGTTTATGGTTATACTTCGATGCTGAAATATTCCTTAAAAAGGAAAGAAAATAAAGAAATGTGCATTTATTTCACAGAAGTTACGTTAAGTTTTCTTTAATCTAAAACGCGTTTCCGCCACAAAGTTGTTTAGCTCTCTGAGCTCACCTCTATACCATAGTCTGAGGTAACGTTACTGTGTGTCTTTAAGTGATACACAGACGCAAGTTTTGATCTGTTTTTATTTACTTTTTAATTAATTAAACAAAAAAATATAGACGAAATCTAAAAGAAACACAGGAATATTTCTGCAAACCTTTGCAGCTGTCAGGTCCTTGCATCTGTGTCTTGGTTTTCTTCTTCTTCCAGGCAGTAACAAAGGCCTTTCTGTGATTGGTCAGGTTTCACACTCTTTTTTAAATTTCTTTTTACTGTATTTAGATTTACAGTAAAAAAAAAAATACTGTATTTTAATGGCACCAAGGGGATATTTCCCATAATGCAACTTTAAATACAGTAGCATACTTTATAGCTGTCCTACACTACAGTTCATTTTACAGTTAAATACTGTTTAATATTTACAGAAATCGCTAACAGTGTGTCCGGAATCTCTGTGTATTAGGAGGCTTATGTGTTCACATTGTAGCAAGAGATTCAGTGTGTCATCAAGTCTTTCACACACTCATCACACATGAACATCCACACTTAAGAGAAATCTTTTACTTTTTTCTATTGCATTGTTTTAGGCCTCTCTCAAGCATCTGATCTCTCGTTATGCAAATACTGAAGATGCTGGTTTCATCCATCCTTTCAACAGAAAGGCTTTTGTTATGATTCTGAGATTTCTGTTTGTGTCTGTGATATGTTTTTGTGTTGGGTCTATAAATCCCTGTACAAACTTAATCATCTGTTTATCTGAACCATTGCCTGTTTGATTATGATGTGGATTCCGATTTGGCTGCATACAAGTTCTGTAAATATCTTTTAACCTGTTAACTTTTCATGCACGATACGCCATTTTATTTTAATATACCTTTTTCACCTTGTTTATTGTTAAGGAAGTAGGTAAGTTAGTTTGTATTTTTATTTCCATTTTTCAGGTAAATTAGTTGTAAAAAAAGTCTGTTTTGTTTATTGTTTTGGCCTTTTCTGCCCCTGAAGGAAATCCCACGTTTTTTTTTGCGGCTAACCCCTAGAGGTCGTAACACTTTTGATGACATCAACAAAACAGTTTAGAACATTTTAATATTCCTGATGTAAAATAAATCATTTTATTGAAAAAAAAAAAAAACTTATTTCATCACATAGTTTATCTCTATTTTCAATTGTTTTACTTTAATGGAAGGTTAGAATTTTGTGAAAGAAAGATCAAAAGGATAAACAATGCAGATTTTTTGTTACGGACAACTACAGATGTATAATGCTATGTAGTATTAGTTAGGCATAATATACAGTCTTAATTCACAGCTTCATGGAATACTTGATTCTGATTGGCCAGTTGCCACAGTTCAAGGTTTGTTATTCCCAGAAAACAATTACTACAAAAACAATTACTACAGCACACACCACAGATGACCGGTCAAACAAAGACGGCACTGAAGAATATAAGATTAGAACAGGATAGAACTTCAGGTAAGTACACTGCTCAAAAACATAAAGGCAACACTAAAATAACACATCCTAGATCTGAATTAATGAAATATTCTTATTTCCACTATCGGAAATTTTATATTTTGGCGGTAGGTCCCTAAGCAGCAGCTTAGTTCGGCTATAGGGACGGTCAGCTCTTAATATATGGTTTTTCTCCAGTGTGAATCCTTAGATGTGATGTCAGATGTGCTGACTGAGTAAAGCTCTTGTTGCAGTATGAACACTCGTAAGGTTTTTCTCCAGTGTGGATCCTCTCGTGTGTTTTCAGATGTGAAGACTGGGTAAATACCTTGTCACAGTGTGAACACGTATAAGGTTTGTCTCTAGTGTGGATCTTCTCATGCAGTTTTAAGCTGGTCACTGAAGTGAAAGTCTTTTCACAACCAAAGCACATGTACTCTTTCACACCAGTATGTATTTTTTGATGTTCTCTCAGAATTGAAAAACATGAAAAACTTTTTCTACACAAATGACATAAATATGGTATCTTCTTTGAATGAACTGTCCGGTGTTTCCTCAGGACTGAAGCCTGAAGAAATGTTTCATCACATTGATCACCTGAGTTAGTCTCTTTCTAGTGTGAATTAGGGATGCAACGGTACAGTGAGCCCACGGTAAGGTTTGTATCACGGTTTTCTGGCCACGGTAACGGTTCGGTTTCGATACTTCAGTATTACTGTATGTGAGCTCTAACATAGCGGGAGGTCATTTGCCCTTTCTACTTAAAGTTATCAAGGTATTTTTGCCCTCTTTAAAAAACGGATAATATAAAAAGTGCAGTATAAAGTGAAATATAAACATGAACATTATTCAAGTAAATATTGACAGCAACAACAAAATACTTAAGTTTTCTAAATACACCAGCAGAACAAACAACAATAACAAAATGTATCGTTCAAATGAATCGTTCAAGAACGACACATCACTAGTCTTGAGAATTTCTGACCATCACCTAATTGTCTATGCGCTTAATACACAGAAAATGCCACCGGTATTGCGGTTCACGTGGGTGTACCGAACCAAACAGGGCGAACCGAACGGTTCGATAAAGAACCGAAAACCGTTGCATCCTTAGTGTGAATGTTCATGTATTCTTGTAATTGGGATGAGTGTGTGAAACTCTCCCCACACCGACTACACTAGTATGGTTTCTCTCCAGTGTGAATCCTCTCCTGTGTTTTCAGGTATCCCAAATGACTAAATCTCTTGTCACAATGTGAACACTTGTGAGGTTTCGCTCCAGTGTGGATGTTCATGTGTACCTTAAGGGTTGTGAAGTGTGCAAAGTTTTCCCACATTGATTACATGTGAATCAGAAAGAGCTTTATCAGAATCAGAATCAGAATCAGCTTTATTGCCAAGTATGCTTGCACATACAAGGAATTTGTTTTGGTGTCACAGCTACCAGTACACAGAGACAACAA
>JAUMHG010000035.1:99361-121094 GCA_032359395.1 Enteromius anoplus
TAGAATGTCATCACAATACAATATTGAGCATGCATATCCCTTTAAACCAGCGCATGTGTATTATATTCAGAGATCGCTGCTGTGCATGTGTCTACAACGTCGCCAAAACAAACCCACGCGCATGCGCGTGACAACGTCCAATACGTAATGGACCTGATCCAGCTACGTCATCGCGCTACAGGCTGCAGCGAGGACCTCTTGGCCCAGTCGTGAGACTGGGTTGTGCAGGGGCATTGTCTTCTTGCAATTTTTTTCGTGCGGATGATTCTTGTATGCTCTGACTTTATTTGTTAAATGTCCTTGATTTGTAGTTTACAGCAATAATGATGACAAAAATGATGCTGTCAACAAATCAGGTGAAGCAGTTCATGGTTTGAAAACATAGAATCCCACAGAGATATACTCACACGATTTTGTAGTCATCAACAATCAATGTTAGTTCAATGTAACTCTCCAACATGAAATATTTAAACCTTTAACATTTTACATAGCATCTATCCATTTTATCTCACGGTTCTGTATTTATTGAAATTTCAAGCTTATGTTTCATATTTACAACTCAGTTTTACTCAGTTTAACTCGCCAATAGCAGTTTGACAGTTATGAGGGGGGAAAAGCCAGAGATGTGGGATATAAACCAATGATTCTGAGCTGAGGAGAAAAGAGAAAATGACCGGTTGATTTTCTTATCAGAATTGTGAGAAATAATCTTGGAACTGCAAGAAAAAAGCCACTTTTAAAATATAGATTAACAATTTTATTTAATTCTTTTGCCACTTGAACACTGTAATTTTCTGCCTCCAGAGATTTACTGCAGATTTATTGTAATGCTGATGTGCTGGAAGCTCTCCATACTTTCGTGATGGAGATCAACATGTTGTTTCATAATAGCTCATTCAATCATGAGATCAACAAATCATCTTCAACTTCAGTGCAAATCATTCAGAACCTAATGCACATTTAATATTAAAATCTAGATCTTGAATGTGGTAGTTGCGTGATCTGTCATTAGAGAAAAAAAAAGCTCTCAGATTTTATTAAAACATTTTTATTTGTATGTAAACACAAGGGCAAGAAATTAATGACAGAACTATACTACCTCTTTAATGGGCTGTGAAAGAAAATAGGTCTGGTTCTGAGTACTTACGATATTAGAATATACCCTTAAATCCCTTTAACAACTACTCCAGGTTACATGCATTTAGTGCACGGAGTGTGTAAAACACATTAGCGTTATAAAAAAAGAAAGCCATCAAATTATTGGCATTAAATGATACCATTTTAAACAGCAGTTTTATAAAAAAGGTTGACAGGTGGCTGGTCCTTCTGTAAGCTTATATATGTGATCATCGAGATTTCTCACTGAACTGCACACATCTTCTGTCTTAGTAGTGTCTTTATAGCCAGGATTACAGGCTCCTCAAGACCAATTGCAGCTGCACCTGTTGCACATATTAACGCAACAATGACCTTCAGAGCATCACGTCTACAGTCCTCTGCTAAACGCCAGTATATTTTCTTCCAATCTGTTTCAGGGACTTGTTTGTGCTGCTGTTTGTACTGCTCCCATTTCTCATCCAGTGTCTGTTTCTGAATCTTCTGAATGTGTTTCTCTGTTTCATTAAGCATGTCATTGGAGAAGTGCATCCCTCCATTTTCCCTATGCTACTGAGCAGATCTTTGAACTGTGGGAAACTAGCCGAGTTGTTGTCCAGAAAGAAGTATCTGTTTCCAAAACTGTGTGTGAGGGACTGAAGCTCTGGATCACTTTTCTGTAGAAACTGCTCAGGGGGGTTGTTGTCCTTCACTAAGTGATCTTTGTGAGGGAAGAGGATCATGGTGTGTTTTATCATCTGTTCTCCAAACACTTCTTGGAGTTTCTCTACTGTTTTCTTATTTTCCTCAGTGAATCGAGATAATTTAAATCACAATAATAAAAGCATGCGGTCCAGGAGAAGCGAACGTCACACATTTAGCCATTTCTTTTATAACGTCCTCCTCACTGAGTTTAGTATCAAAAAATCCAGGCGTGTCAATCACTGAGATCTGCTTACCAAACCTCACTCTAGTTTCTATCTGACACTCTTTTGTCTGAGAGACTGTGTGGATTTGAACAGGTTTCTGCTGATGATGCTGTTTGCAGTGGCACTTTTACCAGATCCGGTTTTTCCCAACAGAACCAGCCTGAGACCTTTCCTCTCAGGAATCACTGGGACCTCATCTGGATCTTCTGATACAGACTCTCCTGAAACTACAACATAAAGACAAATAATCAATGTGGTGTTTAATTAAACTGCAAATTTTTGTATTTTTGCCTTTCTCACTGATGTTTCTATTTACAGTGCTTTTTACAACATTGTGCAAAGTATCCAATCCCAGACATATTTCCATTCAATAACACATGCAAGTTACTCATTACATTTAAGGCATTTATATATTTCACACATGAGTAATGCACAGACTGTACAAATGAATTAAAATATACATTTGTACAGTCTATTCATTACTCATGTGTGAAATATATAAATGCCTTAAATATAATGAGTAACTTGCATGTGTTATTGAATTAATTTACAATAAGAAATCATCTTACAGTTGATACCACGAGGGTCCATGCTGTCATGTCTCCTCATTTGCTCCATGATAAACTTCCCTCCGTTCTCCATCATCATTCTTTCAATCTTCTGCAGTAGTTCTTGTGTCTGATCTTTTGACTTTATTTTGTTATTGAAACAGTGAAACTTTCCTCCACATTCAGACACCAGTTGCCGTAGATCTGCATTGTCTGTATTCTGTAGGTGGTAATCAATGGTCTCCTTCCGATCCTCCAGTTCATCTTTGCGTGTGAACAGAATCATGGTGTATTTCTGAACTTCAGCACCAAATAAACACTTTAAATAACCCAGGATCTCTTCCTCATTTTTCAGTGGTTCCTCCAGAGGAACGGTGAGAAGTACTGCACTGAGACCTGCTGAAGATCCAGAGACCAGCTGCTGTTTCAGTTCTTCCAGCTTGTCTTTACTCAGACCTGGATCCAGAAGATCTGAAGTGTTTATCACCTGCACCTGCTTCCCACCGATCTGTGTTGCTTCTTCACAAACATAAGCTTCATGGTTCTTCTTATGTTTTTGGACGTCAAACTTTCTTCCTCCTAGTATGGTGTTTCCAGATGAGCTTTTCCCAGACCCATTTCTGCCCATCAGCAGAATCCGGGTCACTGGATCATCTGGACTGGAGCTGATCGCTGACATCTCTGAAAGACACAGAAAATATGAAGAATGACAGAGTAGAACAGGCTCAAATGTACTGAAAATCGACAATATAAAATCTAAATCTGCTTTACACTAAGTACGGAAAATATTCAGACCCCCTTAAATGTTTCACTCTTTGTAATCTTGCAGCCATTTGCTATTTAAGTTCTTTTTTTCCCTTCATTAATGAACACACAGCACCCCACATTAGCAGAAAAAAACAAAGTTGTTGACATTTTTGCAGATTTATTAAAAAAGTAAAATTGAAATATCACATGAAATATCACTTTTTTGTAGTTCACTATCCACATAATATCACGTTTCACAAATAATGATGAAAGCCAAGATATTTAATATACAGGATATTTATCCACTGATTTGTTATTTTAACCCAAAATTTCAAGCCAGATTAGAGGATCGTTATTTTGTTTTTACTTAGAGATGGATTGGTAGCTCTATTAGTAAAATCTGTGTTTTTAGCAATATTTGTTTCATTATATGCCAATGTGAGAGATAAAAAATGGCAAAACGTACTTTGCATGTTTTTTTTTTGCCTCAGGTTTAGATGCCTGTAACCCATGAAGCATTAAAGGAATCGTATTATACTTTTAGATTTTGGTTCTTAACAAACTCTCCTTTTAGGACTTTTAGGCCCTCAGGGATTCTTATGAAGACATTAATTCAGCTCCATGACTAAATTGGACAACTGTACACATCTGTAGTCACTTTTATTTATTTATTCATTTTTGATGAGGAATAGCTAAAGAACAAATAACGCTAAACCTATATATGTATCTTGTGATTATCTTTCAACACAATTGCGTAGTACATGTACACGCGCCAAAATTAACAATATTTTTCCAATGTTTGCATGCCTGTATAACTCCTTAAATATTGTGTGTGAAATAATAAAAATAACGTGTTAAAATAATGTGTGTCTTAAAACCAAAATCTCCCAAATGATCTTCCCTGATCTGGAGCTAACCGCGGGCCGCTTCATATACATGTTTAGATGTGTTACTGAAGAAAAAAAAAAAAAAAAAGGAAAATAAATAAATGAAAATAATATTAAACTTTACCGCTGGATTATCGGCTCGGAATATATTTTAGTTTTAATAAAAACACCAGAGAGTACATATGAGGACTCGCTCGATGACACTTCCGCGTTCAGAAAAAGATGGATACTGACTGTAGCACAATTCGCAGATAACACCTACATTTCCCTTAAATTGGACGTCTATTAATTACTAATCAATCTATCAATTATTGATCAAATCGGTCAAACTGGAAATTGTGTTTTATTTAACTTACCAAAACAGTTTACTATATAAAACAGGCGCTGATATATGTATATATCTACAATCCACCGTGAGAAACTTTTATTTAGTTAGTTATTTAACGCGTTTTTTAAAGCGTTAACTACCTTACAATTGAAATATAGTCAAACATTCACAGCCATCTGAACTGTAGACTGTCAACTAAATTATCTGATGCAGACGGCCTTACCAGGAGCTGGTTCTGGTCCCGTCGCCATTTTCACTGTTTTTGACTGATCACAAGTATATGGAAATGCTTCCTAAAAATGAACGAGGAAAGCAATCTTATAATTTATTTGCAGAGGTTTATAATGTCGCCATATTCGCATAAAATCCATCGACGCAAGAACAAACTCATCAATCCGAGCTGCTGCGCAGAACTTCCTGTAACTTTACCTTCACTTTTGTTTCACCCCGCCCTGTGACGACACAATTACTGAAGGCTCGCTTTCCTCAAACGTCACTTGATTATTCGTTCTTGATTTGTAGCTGAGAGCAATGTTGATAATAATGAACCGATATCAACATTAACTGAATTGAAAAACCACTGCTGGAGTTTGTTAAATAGACTTTATTCATTCTCCCACTGATGCTGTACAGATTTCAATAACAGTCACATGAACAGATTAATAAAGCCTCTGTGAAAGCGTCTCAGATGATCATCTCCCTTTAGCAGCTGGAGAAACTGGAGTCAGAGATGCGTTCACACTGATATCAGTTTGATTCAGATCCATCATTAAAGAGATTCAGATCATCAACACTCATCCTTCACACTCACACACAATATACAATTCTCATTTGAACAATAGTTTCTAAAGAAAGCAGAAATACATTAATTACCCACAAATCTCTTATTAGACTATAAAGTACCCCCAAATAAAGCATTTATATTGAATCTAAACACAACTGAATTTCACCTGCATGGACTTCAGTTTCAAAACTTATCAAGTGTGTTAAAGATCGAAATATCAGTGTTCATCTAAGACACAGACCCACTTTGACCACGCCCACTACTCTGACCCCACCCCCTCTAAGTTAAACGATAGTGACCCCGCCCACACTGTACACTGACTCCTCCCCCTTCACCCCACACAGCACTGAACACACCCTCACACACACCCCCAGCAGAGTTAAAAACAGGTTCAAGTGTCGCGTCTGTAAACGTGTTTGCGGCCCGTGGCAGATTGAGCAGGGCTCCCTGATTCAGTGTAAACGGCTGATCTTCAGTCAGATCTATAACTCGGTGCGAGAGCGAGAGATCCGCGGCCCTTTCCGGATCTCTTTCCTCTTCTCCTCCTTCCTCCTCTGCTTGTCTTCCTCGCGGAGAATCTTCTGGAAGGCCTCGGCCGTGTGCAGCACCTGAAACAGACCGATCAACATCAACACACTACACGAAACAAACCGTGTGTGTGTGTGTGTGTGTGACTCACGTCGTCTCTCTCGGTGCGATACGGATTGACGAAGTCAGCAGATTTCTCCATGATGCCCAGCTCCTGTGACATCTGCAGCAGAGACACAGAGTGTTAGTGCTCGTGTGTGTGTGTGTGTTTGGTGTGATCTCAATCCCATGATGCCTCAGTCTGACCAGCGTGAGCACGTGCTGATGGGCTCCTCCGCTGAAGACGCCCGTCTGGTTACAGAAGCGCAGGCCCCAGCGCAGCAGGCGGCTCCAGTCCGCGTTACGATCGTAGTAGTGATGGACGATGCGCGGGAAGCGCAGAGCCACGTCTCCGAAGAAGGCCGTGTTCTCCACCACGTGAGAGTACGCTACACACACATTCAACTGATTAACCCTTCTGAGAATCAGATTTAATAACACCCGACTACCTCCTGCAGGATCAGATCAGTACTGAAGACTATAAAGAAAGCCAATACTGTCAAATATATATTTGTGACTTTCATGATATTGATTTATGTTCTGACTTTATTTAATATAGTTATAACGTATCATGATGTAACACTCATGAATGAACAGATTTTATGAGCTTAAAATTATCGGGGGGGAAAATGGAAAAAATACTCTTGATTTTGATTTGTTATAGTTAAGACATATACTACATTTCATAAAAGTATTTATTATTCATAATTTATCTTGATTTAACACTTACGAATGAAGATTATACAAAACAAAGGTGAGATGAAAAATTTAAAACATTAAAAAAACGATGAAGTACTAAGCTAGTGATGTGAAAAACACCGGTTACATGGAAGAGTTTTTAATATAGAAGTCAAAATGATGTCTAAGTAGAATTATTTTATGTATCTCGTATTGACCCGAGTCAGAAGTCAGGACCTTTATGAATTTGAAATATAACACTCTGAAGCTCAAATTATGAAGGAAGGTGAAACATGACATAAAAACATTAAGTTATGAGATTAAAAGGCCACTTATGAGTCAAAATGATAACATGTTAAGTTATATTCATAGGATAAAATATAATAAAGTGGTGAAAGTTTAAATTAGTCCAGGCGTGAGGAAGTGAGATTATAAGTAAAGTTTAAATAGACCGGACAATGTGACCGTTTCTCTCTGTTTGGCCTCTAAAGTGAGAATCTAGACGCAGTTTAAATATCGGGGCTTAGCTTAAGCCAGGACTAAGCATTGGTTAAATTATGATATTTAAGCAACTTTTACAAAAATGCCTTATAAGAAATATTACAGGTGTGCATCTTAACACAGAACAATGACACTGACATGTTTTAAGAAATGTCATCTGAGACAGCTCAAACATGCAATTTAGTCTGGGACTAACTTAAGCCTTGTCTGTGAAACTGGGGGATAGTGTCATAATTATAACTATTAATCTGAAAATGTTGTAATCATGATTCAGCATGTGGAAAGAATTGTCCTTCATAGTGTTGAGAGTTCACACACACACACACACACACACAGATGTCTGAAATGAACGGTGAAGCCAGAGTCTCTCACCTTCCTTGATTTTGTCGTCGAGTGGGAACGGATCCTCAGGCTGCAGGTTAGCAGCTATAAGAACAGCTCTGGAGTCCTCCAGCACCTGAACACACACACACAGATCAGACTCTCACTCTCAGTGTCTCTCACACACACACACACACACACACACCTTGAAGAGGCCCTTCAGCATGATGTCGATGATCTTGTACTGCTGGTTGACGTCGTTGAGCTCCACCAGGTTCTTCAGCGCGTTCAGCTGGTCCTTCCTCTTGCTCTCGAACAGACGCTTATCTGAGGAGACGTTCAGGAGAAACACACACTCTCTCTCACACACACACACACTCTCACAGGTGTCTGAGGAGGATACAGATCTCCAGGTTGGAGTCGTGTCGGGGTCTCTGAGGGTCCGAGTCGGAGCCGAGGGCCGCCGGAGCCGCCACCAGCAGCAGCAGAGCGCACACACTCAACATGACCACTAGAGGGAGACACACACCAGATAAAACCCTGCTGATCAAACACACATCCATGAGATCAGACCGTTTGAAACACTGTCACCTGCTGCTGTTTCTCCGACGGCCTTAAAAAACATGTAAACACTCAATAATCTGCACACTACGACTCCAGCAAGGTTCAGACCTTCTGATGAGGATCAGGCATCAAGTTTAACATCAGACTGAGGCAAGACGTAGAAAATGACACTTCATTAAAAAATATACAGATTTAATACTAGAGTACATGTTTATTAAAACACTGAATCAATCACTTCTGAGAAGATGTTTTCAAACAACATTCACAGAGACGGCGGTACACAAATAAACATCTATTAGTGACATCATAAAACACTCATGACTCCACCGGCAGACATCAGACAGATGTATCATTAATATTTCATGTGTTCGCTCAAAGCCAGAGCGCTTCTACTTCCTGTCCTCTCAAACCGTCTCGAACCAGACCAGAGCGACCAGAAACCTCTTAAAACCAGATCAACGCTGCAGATGTTAAGAATGCGATAGTCATGGAAAGAAGTTAAAATAATGATAAACTAGATTAGACCAAACCTTTTCTGTAACTGACAGAGGTCCGTATCAAACCGGTCCAGACCAGACCCATCACTGACAGATAATATACAGAGACGAAAACCACCTAGACCAGACCAGACCACCATAAACCATCACCGTCAACATCTTGATCCAGGCCTAGAGATGAAATCTACATTAAACCAGCCACAACCCATCACGGACAATAGTTAAAAGGATGATACATGCATGAAAACCATCTTTCAGACTAATGTTAGACTAGACCAAACCTCACCTAGAGACTAAAAAAAACAAAACCAGTCCAAGACCCACTAACATGAAACCCATCTCAGTCCAGACCCTCTCCTCCAACTCTAGTGTCTGATTCGAGGTCATCTCGAGTTAAACGACCCCACGTCACTTCCTCGTGCCTGCATGGGTTAACCAGTTAAACAGGTTAGTCCTGACACTTCACAGCCCCAGAACAACTACCCAAACAAACCCCGATATTGTAGAAACCGCTGACAGAGAACAGCTCGAGCACAGGGGACTGATTCAGATGAGAAGAGAATCAGATAACGTTACCATGGTCACATACTATAGTAAACGAGTCCACCTTCATCACTGCAGCAGTATTTCTCAATAATCCCGACCTTCAGCAGACTGCACGCAGACTACACGACAGATGTTCATAACTCGCACAGAATGTGTCATAATCGCATCGCGTCACATCATCCTCCTCCTCCGTGCAGATGTTACAGCGGTTTTGACGCGGATCGCCGCCGCACTCGTTCACTCACCTTCAGCGCCGAGCGCGCGCGAGCTTCGGTAAACACGCGGCGGATTCGAACTGTCGTGTCGCGTTGCGAGCGGCTCGTATCATTTACATGCCGCGCGTGTCCTCCAGTCCGCTGCTGGTTTCCGCACGGAAAGCTTAGAGGGACGAACGCGTGCTCACGTCATCCTCGCGTCATCGCGATCGATCACCAGTATCTGGTTAAAACAGATCAATACTGATATTTACCGACACAGAACATGAGAGACAAATGAATAATTAATGCTGAGATATATCATACATATAATCATTTATGAATTAATAGCTTTTTCATACTACAGATAAAATAAATAATGAATATCAACAATAACCATTACTGCGCACATAAAATGTGCAAATAAATAATAATCAAGTATTTGTCGCTACTGCAAATATTAAATGAGCAAAAAAACGCTAGTGTATAAACGAACATTAAACAATAAAATAGAAAATAAAATAATAATAAAACAATTAACCAGTTATAATTCAACGACCATTTTGTTTGTTTTTACTCAAACGATTTTTAAACATTAAAAAATAATATTAATCTGTCATTTTTGTTACGACACAATTTGAGTAATTATAATCTACAGTACAAATTAATATCAATCAACCACATTTGTCTCTACTAATCAAATTGTAAAAAACGAAAATACTGTAAAAAAAAAAAACAAAAAAAAAAACAAACACACTTTTTATGGTAAAAATTGTTTTATTTAATAACCAGTATTATTTTTACTCAATAACAAATAAGCAACTGTTAACATCAATAATGAATATTAATAAACAACAATTTTTCACCGTGCAAATTACAAACAGTAATTTGAGTTAATAAAACTAAAAATGAATATGAACCCTTTTCCCACACAAATAACAGACTGAGTCACTACTTATTAATATCAATAATTATAACCTTTTTTGTTACTAAACAAATGATATGTTAACAGATATTTCAGGAACAAACATCTTTAGCAGAAGTCAAACCCATCAGAAGAGTGTGCGTGTGTCTCACAGGTCCTGAGTGCTGACTGTGAAGTCAGAGAGACAGACAGAGACCCGTCCAACCCGACTGACACACACTGTGTTAAGGAAAGCTCTATTTGTGTGTGTGTGTGTGTGTGTGTGTGTGTGTGTGTTTGAGAGAGAGTGTGTTAAGGATACAGCACATGTCTGCTCGAGATCTCAGAGGGAGGAAGATGTCGAAGAGACTCCAGTATAGCCTCCATCCTCATCCTCAGATCATCAGGAGGAGAAAGAGCACAACACTAAACACACACACACACATTAATGACACACTCAGAACATTTCAGATTAAATTAGATCAAGGATGCATTAAAGTGATCAAAATGACAGAGTGTGTGTGTGTGTTACACACCTGTGTGAGCATCAGTCTCAGTGTGTGTGTGTGTGTGTGTGAGCATCAGTCTCAGTGTGTGTGTGTGTGTGTTGCACACCTGTGTGAGCATCACTCTCAGTGTGTGTGTGCTCTCATCACTGAGGTTCATCGCTCCTTGTTTCTCAGTCTCTTCACACACAGACTCAACTTCAGTCCTCCAGTGTGAGACGCCTCCGCTCAAACACACCAGCTGCACACACACACACAAACACACACACACTCAGACAGAAGAACAGGCTGAAGTGTGTGTACTGGTTTGACTATACTTGTGAGGAACCAAATGTCCTCACTTATAGGACATGTTGCTGGTCCTCACTAGATAAAAAGGCTTATAAATCAGTCACAAGTAGATTTGATGTAGATCCAGTGTCATGTACATGCTTCTATGAAGGGTAGGTTTAGGCATAGGGGTTGGGGGTTAGAAAATATCATTCACCTGATAGAAAATCAATGGAAGTCTATGCAATGTCCTCACTAAGATAGCAAAACAAACAAGTGTGTGTGTGTTACCTGTGTGAGCAGCTGCAGCACTGCAGGTCTCAAGTTCTGGCCACAGGAGAGTAAAGAGTAGAGCAGGAAGTGCATCCACGGCTGACACACCATGTGCTGCGCTAAACACACACACACCAATAACACACTCATGTGTGAGGTTAATGATATCGGCTCCACTGAGATTTAGCAGAAACTGGGTGACTGTGTGTGTTTTTACCAGTTTCAGGGCTCCGTCTGTGAAAAAATGACATCAGAGACTTGAGGCAGTTCAGAGCAGCGCTGACCATCAGATCCTGCGTCTGTCTCACACACACACACACACACACACACACACACACACACACACGTTCACTCAACAGAAGTTCTGATCAGTAAGGCCTATGATTGATGAAAACGAGTTGACAGACTGAATCCAAGACTTGGTCATTATAGCATGATGAGAAATGAACGATTGTCTCTTGTTCTGGTCATTTCTAAACAGTAACATCACAAGTCCAACAAAGGTTAGCAGAAAAACTAGTGCAAAAATATTAAAACAATTTTTAATCCAATTAACAAGCATTTTTAGGAACAAGAAAATCTTATCTGAGTCAAAGGACTGGAACACAACATGAGTGTGTGTGTGTGTGTGTGTACCATTAGCATGAGCGCGCTCAGTGCGGTCATGAGGCTCGTAGCGCCGCTGTGTCCGATGGGATGAAGAGCACCATCTATAGAGGTCAGAGGTCGCTGCAGCGCTGCGTCACACACACACAGCAGAGCAGACGCGTCCACATCCAAACACACCTGCACAAACCGCACACTGCACTCTACACACACACACACACACACTCTCAGTTCATTACAGTTCAACAGTCCTTCAGTCTCCAGCAGCGTTTGTTCTGATTAAAGGTGAGTGACACGTAACCTTCAGCTCACCAAACTCCTCACTTACAGCTTCATTTACAGTCATTAAAATGACAAACCTTTATAAAAATATAAAGGCATTTGTACCATATCATTACTCAGATGGTTATTTGACCTCATCTAGTTTCCAGATGTATTGTATTTTTAATGTACTGTGATCTACAATAAAAATAACTGGATTAGACGAAAAGTGGAGGGGGAGGAGACAACAGAAAATAAAACAAGTGTCAATATTTTTTTATTAATGTTTTATTACATTAAAATGTAAATTCTTAAAGCACCTTTAACACCAGTTAAACTATTTAAAGGGCATACACAGCAACAACCGATGACGGAGAAGCTCCGATGTTCAAATGTAGACAGCTTTGGGGAAAAGCTAACTGTGTTTTTATGTTGGTGTTATTAGCAGCCGGGCCCAACAGAAGCACTTCGGTTTTATTTTCACTCAACTGCAGAGAGTTTGTTGTCATCCAGTGTTGACTAAGACATGGAAAAGATGATCTAATGAAAAGTCATTTCCTGGTTTGATTGGAGGTCATCAGCACTACAGTGATAATTAACGTTATGTTTCTGGAGTATTGAGGCCAAGGAGGGGATGTAAAGAGAAAACAAAAGAGGGCCAAGAATGGATCCCTGTGGAACACCACAATAGATAGATGCAGAAGTATAATATCTAATTCAATAAAATATTGTTAAACATTTTTAATTACACATTAGCATACATTCAGTTAACGTTAATGAAGACTCAAAATATGCATTCATACATGATTCTTGTGTTTGTGTCTTACCGTTTAGCAGTGTGTGTGTGTGTGTGTGTGTGTCTGTTTCTTACTGATGAGCAGTGTGTCCATGTGTCTCTTGCTGAAGGCCAGTTGTCTGATGATCTGATGTAGATCCACACTGACGCTCCTGTGAACCTTCATCACACACACACACACTCGTGTCAGGTGTTCATCAGAGAGGCGGCTCTAATCTCAGCTGAGCAGCAGGAGTGTGTGTTACCTGCGCGGAGTGTTTGTGCTGCAGGAGTGTGAGGGAGGAGAGCAGGAGCAGAGAAGAACACCGGAGTGATGAAGATGAGGATGAAGAGGCAGACAACACCTCCTCCAGCAGCTCCAGCAGCCTGACGTTTCCCAGCAGCAGACACACCGCTGACACACATACAAACGTTATTAACACGTTGTGTTAATCGAGCATAGAAAAATAAAGCTAATAATAATAACTAGATAGTACATTTCCTGAAGAAAATGTGAGTGGAGCTTGCCATGGCAAAACTCGGCACTCGGTTGCTAGTTGCAATGGAGTTTCATAGAGTTATGTTCATGAAATAGCACTCGGCTAATCACTATTAGCATTTAGCACTGCTAGCATGAATAACATGTCTGCATTCCGGTTTGCTAACATGAGTCAGAAGTACCAACTCCCATGTCTATACGATGTTCTGAAGCAAAGATATAGGTCTTACTAATAGGTTGCTAGGGTAGAGTGTTTGGTTACTAGGGAGTGGCTTGGCAGCTGCCAGTGATGATATTATAAAGTCAATATGAGTGACCTAAAGCAACCCCCATGTCTCTATGACTTTCAGACTTAAAGATATGCCTATTTGGGTTTGGGTTGCTAGGGTGCTTGACAGTGGTTGCTAGGGCGTGTCTTGGACGTGTCTATGGTAATTCATGATTAGCTGCTTGCTGCCCTGATTCAAATGAGGCCACCCCCATGTCTCTATGGTTTGGGTTGCTAGGGTGCTCCAAAAGGGTTGCTAGGGCGTGGCTAGGCAGAGGAGAAGTGATTCGTGATTGATTGTTTGCTGCCCCGAGTCAAACAAGCCCACCCCCTTGTCTCTATGACACTGTGATACAAAGATATTGATCAGGGCTTTTTATAAAGGCAGTCTATGGGATCAGTTGCTAGGGAGCTCTAAACGGTTGCTAGGGCGTGGCTTGACAACTTCACAGTGAACCTAGGAGTCTGATTGGTTGGCCGAGTTCAATGAGCCCACCCCCATGTCTCTATGACACTTTAAACCAGAGTTATGTTCATTGCAAAAACCAATGCTTTTTAATGGGACGTCTTGTATGGAAATAGGAAAATTTGGGGGGCTGTTGCGCCCCAGGGGTACAGCTTATACCCCATGGCGGGGTATGTCCTCCCACAGCTTGCCAGCCTCTCCAAATGTGGTGAATTATTTTTTCCTACGAAATTCTTGCTTGGCGCTACGACCCGTCAAAGTTGGCCACAATGCATTGTCTATGGGAATTTTTGGGAGATTTTTCTCCCCGTGTACGATCATCGTACGCCCGATCTCTTATAAAAGTCATAGCACACCATTCCCGAATAGGCGGCACGATTTGACGCCCGTTTCGTTGGTCTAGGACAAACGGTGCGGGACTAGTTACGCGCCGAAAAACGTACGGAAGAAGAATAAATAAATAAGTATGTGAGATAGTAACAGTGAAGCTCCACTAATAATTCAAAGTAAGTCTATGAGTGTGTGTCACCTCTATCAGTGGTGTGTGCAGGACACACAGACAGGAAGCAGTACAGGAAGTTGAAAACAGAGAGGAGCAGCTCAGAGTCACTGGAGTCCAGCTTTCCTACAAGATTACTGACTACATACACACACACACACACACAGGTATGAACACATCCAAACTCTATGTGTGTGTGTGTGTGTGTGTTCTCACCGTGGTACAGCAGTCTGAAGTCAGTGTGCTCCACCTGACCGGACGAGTGGATGACAGAGGACACGTCCAGCAGCACCGACAGACCGTCTGAAACAGACCAACAGCTGACTGTGAGTCGAGGGGCGGGGCTTGATAACAGCCACTAGCTGCTGATTGGAGTGTCTGGATCTGACCTGTGTGTGTGTGTCTCTGCAGGACGCTGAGCAGCGCCGATCGGATCTGATCACAGAGACCAGACGCTCCGCTAACGCTGAGACCTTCGTCCGATCGCAGGAAACATTGCAGCAGCCCGACAGCTGAACGAGACGCCGCAGACTCACCGTCACACGCCACGGCCTGAACACACACACTCAGTGTCACAGTGATGTAATGACTGCCTGAAGGTCTGTATACACCAAGCTTGATAACGATAGCGTTTATTCTCAGCGCACGCATCTGCTGCTTTACTTTCTCCAGCTCGTGAGAACAGGACAGATTCTGATTGGCTGTCAGTGTTTCTATCGTTCATCAGCTGGGAGGAATCATTCCCACGATATCCTTTCTCTGTCCCTTTATCACTATCACGGTCTGCTATACAGAGAATGAGTTTTAGAGATCTTGATTGTTATCGTGCCGTGAGAACTGGTCATGACAGTACAGTCTCAAAGCAGCGGTTCATGTGTGAAGATGAGAGGGTGAACACTGAACGCAGCAGGAAGTTATGTGACAAAACATGCTCAAGAATAATTCTTGCTTTATTCTGCTATCCTCACGTACATGAATGAACTATAGCAGTAAAACTATTTGTAAAAATGATATCTGGTGTCTGAATAATCTTTGGTTTGACTTTGTGTGTGTCACCAGAGCGGCCAGCAGCGCTGCAGGGTGTGTCTGAAGCAGCTCCAGCAGCTCCCGCTCCTCGGGCTCCTCTGACAGACGTCCCGTCAGAGCCGACGCTCCGAAGCGCTCCGAGAGCTCCGGATACAGGAAGAGGAAGCTCAGGACAGACAGAGGAAGAGCGCGAGAGAAGAGCAGCGGGCAGGAGGACAGAGCCTTAGAGAGGACGCTCACACACACCTGCACAGACACACACTTCATCATCATCATCATCATCACACTCAACCTCTCGCTGTCTTCATCTGATTTCACCACATCTGTGAAAACACACCTGAATGGTTGCTAGGGTGTTGCTAGCCTGTCACCAGCCTGACTGACAGATGTTACATCACAGCCAGCGTTGCTATGGTATTTAAATTTGAAAGTAGTTTAGAATGTTGTTCTTCTCTAGCTGTTGCCACGGTAGCCAATTATGTTTCAAATGTATTTGAATTTGAATGTTGTTGTTCTCTAATTGTTGCTATAGTAACAGATGATGTTTCAAACATATTTACATTTTAAACAACAATGTTGTCAATATATTGTAATTTGTTCAGTTTTAATGTACTTAGCGTTTCGAATAGACTGGAAAACATTTTTGAATGTATAGCGGATGCTATGGCAACCGATGAGGTTTCAGGTGTATTTGCACAGTGAAGCAGTGAGTTGAAACAGGAAGTGAGATCAGAGCAGTGGCAGACCGTGTCCAGACGAGGTCCGGCGTGTTGAGTGACGGACAGCAGATAGAGCACTGAACTCAACACAGACGCAGGAAGATCCTGAACGCACGAGAGGAAGCGCAGCACAGCGGAGAACACGGCCGAGTCGCTCAGAAACCTGAGGTCACATGACCACCATGAGGATCTTCATCACTTACACAGTCTCACACACACACACACACACACACACACACACACACAGACCTGTCCCCGTGCAGCAGAGACAGGTGCAGCAGGTAGATGAGGCAGAGCTGAGTGTTTCTGAGGGATTGTGGGAAATCAGAGAGCACAGATGGCCAATCAGACACGCAGCAGCACAGAGACGGCAGAGACTCCTGCAGGACACACTCCACATCTGCTCACACACACACACACACACATACACAGTGAACAGGTTAGCCAGGGAAGTTTTCTTTAAACTGAAGTTTAATTTTATGTTTGCAGATTTCCTTCCTGGGTTTATAAGTGTGCAGTTAAAAACTATCCTAGAGCGCCATCTGCTGCTGAACACTAAGATCAGAATCAACTCAAGAGAGACACATGAAAAATCAGTCCATTGACACACACCTCGCAGCTCACTGGTCCCGCTGTGTTCCTGTGAGATCAGACACATGCAGAGCTTCAGCAGGAAATCACAGCAGATCTGATTCAGAGACGTGTTCCTGAAACACACACGGAGCTGATAAACACACACTCACGGGCTGACTCTCTGTGTGTGTGTGCGCTCACCTGTTCCCTGAACACAGCTGAGCTTTACTCTCCAGAGTCAGTCTGATGAATCCAGACGCGGCTGACACACACACACACACACACAGACGATCAAACACTGATGTCTCCACAGAATCCATCTCAGAGTCATATGACTGAACTACACCAATCACACGTGAAGACTGAAAAAACACTGCAAGGAGTTCATAAAAGCCCACCACCAGGCCGTGACCTTTGACCCTTGAGCCCTGGGTCAGGTCTTACCAAGCTTCTTGGAGAAGGAGGTCATGTGATCAGGACACAGAGAAAACTGACGTGACAGAACCGAGAGGAAGAGCTGCAGCACCTGAGGAGATGAGATGTGCTCACACACACTCTGCACACACACACACACAAACCCATGAGTGTACCTGTAGAGTTCAGTGTGTGTGTGTGTGTGTGTGTGAGAGAGACTCACGGTCACTGCCGGGATGCAGGCGGTGTCACAGCAGTGCAGCAGGAACACACACACAGACTCGAGTGTCTCCTGATCTGAACACAGAGTCGAGTCACACACACACGCCTCCAACAACCTACACACACACACGTACAGAATGACAAATATAATCACGGAATTAATTACTAGACAAAAATCATGATGTAAGACTAAAATATATATTAAAAAAACGAAAAGCTTTTACTCAATCAAACGAAGCATAAAAATGAAATAAAAATGCAAATTTAAAATAAATTGTATAAAACTATTTATGAAAATTCATTAAATTGCTAAACATAAATAATAGTTTAATATTGGTAATCTAAACATTAAAATGATAAATAAAATAAAGATTAAATAATTAATTAATTAATTGAATTTGATTAAATATTAAAATAATGCATTTAAAAACACAAACATACATGTAAAATTAAATGTATTTAAAAACGTCGTAACTAAATTGAATTATTACTTGCTTTAACGTAATTTTAATTATTATTTAAATCGATTAGATGACAAAGATGAATGTTTATTTGGTGTGTGTGTGAGACTGACCTGCAGGCGGCGTCCAGGCACGTGAGCGTCTGCAGCAAGACTCCTGCTGTCACTGAATCTGAAGCAGAGCAGCTCTCCTGAACACACACACATACACAGAGATGATCACATGACTCCTGCTGATCACATGACCGCTGCTCAGGACACACACTCACTCTGCTGCGAGTGTGATGGTGCTCGGTGGTTTTAGACATCACCACCTCCACGATCCTCCTGACCTGATCGAGCTGAACCGGACAGGACTGATGACTGGGTCTGTGCAAACACAAACACACACACATGCTGCTCTGCTACAGTAACCAGAAACATCCGCTCGAATCATGTGTGTTTGTGTGTGTGTGTGTGTGTGTGTGTGTGACCTGAGCAGAACTGCAGCAGCTTGCAGAGCACACATGTACACCTGCTGACAGGACGAGGCCACGCCCTCCACGATGACATCACACACGGCAGAGAACTCAGAGGCGGTCGGGAAGAGACGCACCGAAGCAGGCTGCCTGTCAACACACACACACACACACATAGACACACACGTGTATACAGCACACTTCAGTTTTAAGTTTTAATTTCAAAAACGTGACCCTGCTGGCAAAATGAGTCAGAAAGAGCTCAGGTTAACTTTGAGCGACATGCAACAAAAATAAAACATCAATGTAAGGATTTAAAAATAAAACAAGTTCATGAAGTCTTCCTCGTGATCTCGATGCTCCAAACAGTGATTAAAAACATTTCAAGAGGAAAGAGATGTTCGGGAAAACATCTGATCAACATCATGTCAGATCCGTGCAGTACAGTGTGTGTGTGTGTGTGTGTGTGTGACCTGTCCAATATGGCCGTCAGCAGCTCCAGACCTTTTTTCTGCACCTCAGCGTTGGATTTTCCCAGAGTCTCTTTCAGAGAGCGAACCAGCGGCTCCACACCTCAAACACACACATTTACAGTCAGACTGATGAACAACTACTATCTTCACATGAATCTCACACACCCACACACACACACACACACACACTCTCTCGTACCGTAGACGGCGTGACACTGAGAGAAGAAGAGCGGGTCTTCACACAGCAGCAGCAAACAACTGAACACCGACCACAACAAGACGTCACCGCAGCCGCCGCTCATCACCTCCAGCAGGAACTCTGTCACACACACACACACACACACACATCAGACACACACACACGTCTCTGTTTACACTGACGCGTGAGATGGCCAGACTCAGACGAGGGTCTCACCGGGTAAATCAGCCTGGATGAAGGACGAAGAGAAGCGGAGAGGAGCATGAATCAGTACGGCACACACACAGCGAACAGAGACCACCTGCAGTGAGTCCTGAGCGCTCAGCAACAGCTGAAACACACACACACACACACACACACACACACAGATCAGCTGCTGTCCAAAGGGCCCGCAGGAAACTTATTCACGAGAACAATTCATATTACAATCATAAAAAAATATGAATATATGTTATAATATAAATATAATAACTTTGTTGGTTCAGTGTTTGTGTGCTGAGACCTTCTTCAGGATGAGAGGCAGCGGTTCATACAGCAGAGGATCTTCTCCTCGGTCCTTCAGATTCATCAACACACACACCACATCAGAGTACTGACACATCTGCTTCACCACACCTGAAACACACACACACACTTCTCACAGACTGCTCTTGTGTTTACATAAAGCAAATAATAAGATTTAATCCATTCCAGATTCAAACACGTCAGAAGTGTTCAGTTGATGTGTGTGTCTCACCCAGGCAGTTGACGGTGAGCGCTGTGGTGTGTGTGTTAGAGAGTGTGTGCAGCAGTAACACACACATGCGCTGCCGGAGAGGGTCTGGAAGAGTCTGAACCGCAGCGGAGAAACTCCAGATCCTGAACATCACGTAACACACGGCTGCCTTCACGTCTTCATCTGAGACCAGCAGAGCGGAGCACACACACTCCAGCACACACACTACACACACACACACACGTCATGCGTCTCCTAGCAACAATCCATGTTTCTTCATGAGTTTGATGGAGATCTGGTGAGTAGTGTATTCCAGCCTCTAAATGAGTGTGAATGAGTGTCGGAGAGTCTTACGGCGGCTGGACGTCAGAGCGTGACTCAGAGCAGGATGAGCGTCCAGCAGTTTACCCAGAAACATCAACGAGGACAGACACACTTTCTGACCATCAGTCCACTGAGAGACACACAAACACACGTCACTCTTACTCACAGAAACACTGGATGTGTGTGTGTGTGTGTGTGTGTGTGTTCACACCTGTGAGTGGATCTGATCCACGATGAAGAGCAGAAAGGCTTGATTCGGGACGTCTAGCGTCACCTGCAGCAGGACTGAACACAAACATACAATAATACTGTTTACAACTATTTTACTCTCAGAAAACGCCTGAAAATATCT
The DNA here is from genome assembly GCA_032359395.1 of Enteromius anoplus. Classification (NCBI taxonomy): domain Eukaryota; kingdom Metazoa; phylum Chordata; class Actinopteri; order Cypriniformes; family Cyprinidae; genus Enteromius; species Enteromius anoplus. The sequence goes on from JAUMHG010000035.1 coordinate 119,870, forward strand.
GAGATGAGCGAGTGCTTGTTCACCTCGAACCGTCTGATCCAGCAGAGACGAATCCACAGAACCGAACAGTGTTTCTGAAACACACACAATCAAAGTCAAGCGTGTGTTTATGAATGTTTTATTTGCAAATAAAGTTACAGCTCTTGACAGCAGTGATGACTCGAATGAATCACTTTGCGAATCGGTTCAAGTGATTCGAACTTCAGCAAGCCTCAGTTTTCCACAACTACAAGAGTAATGTGTGTGTGTGTGTGTGTGTGTGTGTGTGTGTGTGTGTTACTCAGTAATGATGAGGTGAAGTGTATTTTTCGTTGTTCTTCGCAGAACAGCAGCTCCCGAGCCGAGTCCACGCGCATCACGGACACGAGCGCCGCGCGCTTGCGCACCGCCTGCGGGGACATCGTCAGTTATGAGCCACACCGCAGCGCTCGGTAAACAAAAATGTTGTTATCTATTGATCGAAATAGAACGGTTCTTACCGAAACATCCGACCTGTCAATCATCTCCACGACGCACGCGACGCAAATGCCGCTGCGTTCCCACCGCGGCCCGTGACCGTCGTGAATCTTCTCACAGATTGTGTCAAAACTAGACATTTTACAATATATGCGACATGAAAAAGTCTCAGTGGAGTAGTATGAAGGCGTTATATCAGTTTAACGATAAGAATGCGCGCGCGGGTACATTGGGCCGCAGTCTAACCAATCAGAACGAGGTCATGAGACTCCTTAACCAATTACATCCAAGTATAGAAAATACGTTAAAACAGCTTTGAAACGCGAAAGAGTGAATGATGTACGTGATATTTATTTAATTTACTAAAAAAAGAATGTTACTTAATAACAGCAAAATGTATATTTATAATGTATAAAAGACAGCATCATCTAAATATTTTAAATTATTTTAGATAGCATTAGATTTATTTATTTTTAAGCATTTTTTCTGCTTTTATAAGAGGAGATAACAAGTATTTTCACGACTATTGTTTATAATGAACTGCGTCAATAAAATCATACGGTCATTTGAGTAGTTTTTCCTTCTAAACATAGAACATTCAATATCTAACGAACTTAGATAATTAATTATTAACTATAAACATCACTAACAAAGCACTGTTCAGATTGTCGGTGTTAAATAATCTAGTGTAAGAAAAATATGAAGTGGACGTAGAAGATCTTTGATGAAGATGTTTATTGCAGCATAGCAGTGACAAAGCACATGTGGT
>JAUMHG010000035.1:133310-148171 GCA_032359395.1 Enteromius anoplus
GCTGAGTAACATTAAGGAATAGTATTTCAAATGAATTAAACCTGTATCCTGTTTTCTGAGTAACATTGAGAATATCATAACATATATAACAGCATGGTTTATGCTGGTCATATGCTGGCAAAGGACCAGCATAAACCAGCAAAAGGAACAGTTTAAACAAGCAAAAACCAGCAAAAAGACCAGCATAAACCAGCATCTCAGCTCCAAAACATACCTAACCAGCATTTGATGTTTTTTTTTCAACAAGGAGCAGACCTTTTGGTGTCAAATTGTGGAATAAAGTTGCTATTTTCATTTTCTTTGCATCTAAAAATATTCTTGGCACTTTACAGTGTTATGGTTGAACCACTGATGACAGATGTTTTCTGATGATGTCTTTCATACTTTTCTGGACCTTGATAGTGTTTGTCAGTCAATGGGACCCTTTCTGACAAGGTTTTGTAAGTTTTAAACGGTTATTTTAGTGTGGTTTAGCAGCGGCAGTCACTGTTTTATCTCTATAGCAACTGCAGCTGAGACGCACAGGGCCACTAACTCTGCTCAGCAGTAAAACCACTTCCTGTTTGTGTTTTAACATGCCATTTCTCATCATGAGCGTTGTATGTGGCTTCATATATAGGCCTAGATGTGTCCGTGGGGCTTTTGCATCAATTCTTGTTGCTACCGCAGTTTGTTGCTTAATTATTTATTTATAATAATACTTATCATGTAATTATTTACAATAAAAGAAAGAAGTGAAATAAGAAGGTTTAGGTAGAGACAATACATTTGGTGAAGTGTGTGTGGGCACTGAGCGCTGTGGGTTTGTGAGTGTGTGTGAAAGACAAAGTTTATTGTCATTTTTAGCCTGTGTGGTGGAAGATGAGATGAGACTGCTCCGGTTCAGAAACCACAGAGAATGTTTAACACAGTCATGATGACAAACACTTAAGACAAAAGAGAGAGAGAAAACTTCCCCAGATAACACTTTATCATGCTAACCCAAACAAGTCTCAACCTTTCACAGCCAGATTCCAGATCTATAGATGAACCCATCTCATTTTAACTACTATAATTCACTACAGCATAAGTTGTTCCTCTTCAGTGCACCTACAGATGTTTCAAAGAGCTGCTGCAAAGATGCTGTTCAAAAGCAATCTCCATTCTCAAACCAAACAGGTCCATAAAATCCAAATTTCTCTCATTTTAGTTAGTCTATCACTAACATCACTACTGATCAACCAGGAGTTATGAAAGTGTTTTAGAAAGAAAGACAGAAAGATTCCGCATGGGTGGATGAGAAAACCCACGCAAATGACAACATGCACAAAAACATGTGACGTCTGAACAGACTGTGGCTAAATGAGAGCTTATCGAGGGGTTTACTCTGTAGTTGTTTTAATTAATCTTATTCATTAAGCTTAACTATTATTTACAGTGTTTTAGTAGCCCAGACACAATCGTGTGTCCTAGATGTGTGTTCTATGCAAAGTAGGCTAAACACGCATCCTCCGCGTGCGCGCGCGCCGAGACTGAGGGAGTACGCGCTCGCGCGCGTCCTGTCTATCCGCGTTATTAATAGCGTTCGTCCTGATGACGGGAATAGACGCGTTTCGATAAAATTAGACCTTGATTGATCACGCCAAGTTTAATTTGATGATAGTCTCGAGGGAAGATCGGAGGAGATTTACAAAGAACTTCACCTGAGCTCGTTTCTAACGGTAAAACTTTCCGATTCATGATATCCATAACTTCGATGAATAATATCATGTATGGTCGTGTAAATTCCTACAAATTTTAATGTAGTGTAATGTTTGTATGTAACATTAAACATACTATTCTGCATAAAGCGTGTTAACTGAACATTTGGCTTCATAATTTAACTATAATTTTGTTGTAATGAGACTTAAGTGATTGTAGCTGTTTATTTTCATATTTTTTATAAAATAACACAAGTCTCTACAACTCATTTTAATAATGGTTTGTGTGTGTTATTGTCCTGTTTTTTAGTTTCAGTGTTTGTATTAGATGTGATGAGGAAATACTATGTTTAACTGTAGGCTATATCAAGCAGGAAGTGTGTGAATAAAAGAGGAAGATGAGAATCACCGTGATGTTTGCAAAAACAATCAGATAAACATTTAATCAGACACTTGTGAGAGCTGCAGTTCTTCTGTGGACTCTGATGAAGGATCATATTATGTTCTGTCTGCAGTGATGTCGTGATGGCTCCGCCCCAAAGGAGGCGTTCCCTTGGCCCTGTCTCACCCAAACGTATCTACAGGAGCCTGTCACTCAAACTGAGGGGCGGGGCTTCCCACAGTGAGACTGAGTCTTCCGACTGGAGGAGGCGGCTGAGCAGAGGACCAGCTGAGGTAAATGTACACACACACACACACACACACACACAACCGAGTGAAAGTCCTGCTGTCTACATCAGTGTGTGTGTGTTTAGTACTCGTGTCTGTGGGATGCACTGGAGAATGAAGACACAATCGCGGTCCAGCATCTGTTATCCAGAGAGAGAGCGACAGACGGACGAGTGAACAGCATCAATGAACTCGGCCTGGTGCCACTGGATGTGGCCGCTCTTACCCATAATGCAGCACTGCTGCAGGTGCTGGTGAAGGTCGGAGCCAAACACAACCCCACCTGTGAGTGGCGCACAATTTCATGCCAAATAAACAAATAGATACATAAATTAGAAATGCTTTTTTTAATTAAAATTTTTATAGGACCCTCACTTAATACAGTAGATGATTTATTAAACTGTGAGTGTAATAAATAAAACATTTAATATTTAATTAATATTTATTATTGATCATAGTTTAATACATTATCTAAATGGTTAGACATACATTATAATTTGTGAAAAAACAAGGTTTTTAAATGACCCTATTGTTGTTAACATTTTGATAAATGTAGTATATTTTAGTGTAGAAATTATTTAGTAAACCATAAATAATAATATATAATTGAATATGAATTAAATTGATTAGTAATATCTTTTGCTTAATAAATAAAAAAAAAATAAATAAAAACAATTTCTGAACAAAAAGGCAGTTATTTCTAAATTGTAATAAAATATTTAAAAAATATTACATTAAATACAATTTAGTGAATTGTCAAAAATATTTTGCTGTAAAAGTTTAATCAATTTTATATAATTTTGATTAATTAAATTAAACCATTACAACAGAATCCAGAAAAAAATGAAAACATGGAATTTTTTTAATAAATTATTTTAATAAATAATAAATAAATTAAATAAATGTATTATTGATAATACATTTAGTATGTAATAAATAATTATGTAAAAATTTAGATTAATAATTTAGTCAAAAAACTGCAGATTTCATCCTTCGGTGGGTTGTTCAAACTATAAATGCCCCTCTCATCCCGCTGCAGTGAGCTCGGCCTCTGATTGGTCGCTGAAGCTTGACGAGCTGGTGTCATTGGCCGAGCAGAAGCTTGAGGAGTGGAGGGCGGAGCTTCTGCAGAGAGTGAAGGCGGAGCTTCATTCACAGACAGACATACAGAAGAATGTGGATCTGTGGACGCGGCGACAGGAACTTTACCATCGCATGCGGGACAAGTTTAACACCACTGGTACGAACACACACACACACACACACGGGAGTTTTTTTAAATCAGTAAGGTCTGGACAGGGGATTAGAGTAATAACCCTACAAATACAACTCATTATACACCAACACTTTAAAACAGACAGACATGTAGATGTTTGTGAAAGATGTTAAATTATACCATATTTACTCCATTATGTGTTTAATTATAGGTTAGGGGTGGTCAGTGTTATTCAGTGGTGTAGTCTACGTGATACCCTAGGAAAGGTCAATTATACCCACTTAAAAAACCATGCAGATACGTAACAATTGTGACAGAGCTTTCACGTGTTCATTGATAAATTCACCCTCTCCGTGTTGCGAAGCACTGAGTTTTTGACAATCACGCTGTGTCTTTTAACGATTATTGCGATTGTGCAAGCTTGAAATGAACTAATGTGAATCCCTAAAGGACAAACTACCTTTTCCTGCTCCTTCGGGTGAAACAGGAACGTTAACATTGTAGGAACTACAGAAAATGAGCCAGACGAGACGGTTCAGAAAACTAAAACAGCAGGGGATTTTTGGCTTGTAAGGACGCAACAGTAACTTATTTCTATGAATGTTAATATTTAAGAAATGTATATGAGTGTATGTTAGCCTACTTACACTTCTGACTATAACAGAACATACTGCCACCTAACGGCAGATTTAGATCGGTTCAGTTATTTATTTCATTGAATATTACTGTATTCAGAAAGTTATATGTAAAACATGAATCTCAGCTTGCACTCATGCCACCTCTGAGCCTCATTGCCTGTCTGTAAATGCCTACAATCAGAAATCCTTTATTTATCCCCGAAGGGAAATTCTTATTTTGTTACAGACCAATTAAAATCAAAGATAAAAATGGAAATATATAAATACATACGTAGCAATTAAATCCCTAAGTTGTATCAAAAGAAAAACATGTTAACTACATGTTAATGTCCATATAATGTCTATGAATGTAATACTGTATGTGTGTTCATTCATTCTGGTCTGTGTGTTCGAGTGTTGAAAGCTACTGTATTTAACAGCCTTGATAACATTTCTGAGCGTCAGTGTCATGATGTTTTTGCATTACCGAACCGAATGTAGTCTTGTCCGTGGGCCTTTTTGATTACAGTCAGTTTAAGTGCCGGTGATTCAGTGTTGCCAGATATTGGTATGAAATTAAGAAAAAAAACTGTTTCTTTTGTAAATACTGTAAGATAAAATAAAGATATAGCGATCCCTAAACTTCAACGATCCATTTTATTAACTTTCTAAATTGTCAAAACATGCAGAAAAGACAGGACCAAAGACGCTTATAAAAGCTGGATCTGGCAACTCATACCTGTAAGCTGTCTAAAGTGAAATATACACGCAGACACTCACCTGAGGAGTTTTAAATGAGTTATTCAGAGAACAGACTCGTCTCACCCGTCTCTCTCTCTCTCAGCCCGTCCCGGGCCGCCCGCCGGAGCTGTCCTGCTGGTGACGGGCGACAGTAGTCTGTGTGTGCGAGTCACTGAACCCCCCCTGGATCAGACGCACGGCCTCGTCACCCGCTACAGAGGTGAGACCCGTCATGTGACCGCCGTCGTGTGACCGATGTCAGCACTCACCTGTGTGTGTGTGTGTGTGTGTGTGCAGTTGAGTGGAGCTCTTCATCGTTATTTCATTCTCTGTGTGGCACTGGATTCATCACAGACACCAGAAACCCCGAGTTCAGCATCACAGGACTCCAGACTGTAAGACACACACACTTATCAATATATAACATATACAGATGTGATGTTACTGACTCTTGTGTGTGTGTGTGTGTGTAGGGTGTGCAGTATTACGTGCGGGTCAGTGCGTATAACGCCAGAGGTTGGGGTTCGTTCGTGAGCAGCAGCCCGCTGAGTGTCGCTCCGTCCAGTGAGTAATGAGGACCTCAGTAATATCACTCACTAAAGCAGTATTTAGGGTTATCTTCAGGCTTTTCAAGTAATATTGCTAGGGGTCACTATAACTAACTAAACTGAAACTGAAGCTTTAACCATTGCTTGAAATTAAATAAATGTTAACTGAATATAAAAAAACGTTTTCAAATTTTCATTTCGTTGACCTTAATATTTTAAAATGACTAAAACTGAAATAATTAATAATAGATTTCTTTTTAATTATAAAAAATATACAAACTCAAAAATTGTAACTAAAATAAAATTAAATATTAAAATATATTAAAATTGAAAATATTAAATAAAATACTAATGAAAAACCTCAAATTGATTAAAATTCAGATTTGATCAAATATGCATAAAAACGGTAACTGTATCTTTATGGTGCTGTAATTGTAATAATATTTCATACTGTATCGTGTGTGTGTTTAGGCTGGAGCTCGTGCTGCGGTGTGACGGTGAGACGCAGGAATCCAGCCGCAGCCGTCAGGAGAATATCTCAGCAGATCAGAGAGCCCACGTTCAGCGGTACACACACACACACACACACACACACATATAAAGCACAGAGACACGTGTCATGATGGAGGTGTGTGTGTTTCAGAGAGCAGGAGCTCAGTGAAGAGAGTGTCTGTGTCTCGCGGCCTGAAGCAGCTCTTTCACTCCAGCCGGTTCGTCCGTCTCTTACAGAGGTGAGAAACATCAGGCGTACTTCACATCTACACTCACCAGAGAACAGATATCATCCCTGTACACACACACACACAACCAGATTATTTCAAATCAGACAGTCATGCTTTCAGATCAGCAAAAAAAACAAGATATTTATTTGGTTTTATTCTTGAATGATTTGTAAAATATCGGTAAATCTGGACCTCAAGCCTCATGTGTGTGATTTCTAGACCACTCCTAACTGAGACAGGGGTCCATGTGAGAGATCAGTGACAGTAACGCACTGTAGTTATGCAAGAAGAAGAAGAAGACACATATTTTTGTGGTTAAATTGAGCAGAAACCCTAGAGAAGAGTTCTTAATTAGAATTGGAATAATTTTAGACACTTCCTTGTGTGTGTGTGTGTGTGTGCGCTGCAGAGGCGTGTACCTGGTGAGCGTCTTCTCTCAGAGGGACAGTGTTCTGGTGACGGCGGGCGATCAGCTCCCTCTGGTGGAGATCCAGAGCTGCTCCACGTCGGTGTCTCAGGACTTCCTGTGGCTCTGTAAGGTCAGAGAGGATCACCCTGAAGTGTTTCCCTTGTCCCCCTCGTCCTCTGCGTCTCCTCACGTGTGTGTGTGTGTGTGTGTGTTTCAGCTGTCCTGTGCGTGGACGCAGGTGCCGCAGCTGCTGCAGGTCCTGTCCTCTTCATCGCTCTCCTCGTCTTCATCACTGCTGCAGAACAGACTCGGCTTCCTGCGGGCCGTCGCCCAGCTGCAGGTATCAGAGAGTCAGGACACACTCGCCCCAAAACAGACCCCATTATACTCTTTCATAGTGGCTAGTATATTTTCATTTCAGCAATTATGTGTTTTGGTTATTTTTATTAGTTTAGGAGATTTTTAAATAATTGAATTATTTTTTGTAATTTTTTTTTGTTACACTTTTTTCAGTAATTTTATTGTTTTGATTAGTTTTAAATAAATAAAAGAATCTGTACAGTTTATATATTTTTAATTAGTCATTAATTATTATTGATTGATGTTAATTTAAGTGTAATGTTTAGTAATTGTTGATTTTTTATAATATAGTAAATGTATATAGTTTATATACATATATATAGTGCAAGGCGCTTCCAGTCTCTGTGACGGTTAGACATGAGGTATAATTAGTTTTGAGGATTTCTAATACGCAAACTTTGGTTTAATGAATCTAGTTTTTATTTCCTCTTTATTCCTGTTTCTGTTAATGTCGTACAGCTCCTCCACATACAGTGACGATGATTTTGTCCTCAATAGTTTCTGAATTCTGCCTCTGTTTGCTCGTAATCACGTCACTACTAGAGCAAGCTCCTGATTGGTTAACGCGGCGCCCCTCAGGATGTCTAAGCGAGTCTTAGCATTGACTAAACATGTAAATCACCCGCACTTTAACGCTTCATTCGCGTCCGGTGTGAACGCACCAGAGTCTCTCTCTGTGTTTAGTCTTTATAACAGTCAGGGTGGAGAAGCTCAGCTCACACAGGTATGTCGTGGAAAATGGGAGCAATGTCAAAATAGCTTTGTTTGCCAGAATTATTAGTTATCAAAAAATGTTTAAGAAATATTAGGTGAAAAGTAATAGTTTCCCACGTGACGCACACCTGACGATCTCTCACGGCACGCCAGTGTACCGCGGCACAGCGGCTGAAAAACACTGTACTAGAATATTTTATGTAGTTTTTCACTTTCATTTTAAACTAAGTTTTTGCTTTTATTAGTTTTATTATTTTTTTTTAAATAATAATAATATTTATAATTTTAATTAATATTTATAATTCGCTTTATTTACTTTTTATGTTTTTTTATTTATTTATTACTTTTATGTTTTTATTTTATCAGTTTTAATTTTATGTTCATTTTTGTCATTTTGTATAATTGTTTTAATTTATTCATATTTTAATTAACTTTTATTTATACCCTTTTGTTTTTTTTATTTTTCTATGAAGCTTTTATTAATATTAAATATTCGTTTTTATTTTGATATTTTTACATTTTATTTTAGTTAGTTGAGTTGGGGCAGTGTTAAATGTTTCTATAGTTTTTTTATTAATATTGTTATTAATATCTTGTTTTAATTTACACTTTTAGTTTTAATGATTTTGTTTTTGCTGAATTTTATTGGTTTTTAATATATTGCTTTTACATAATATAACTAATAAAAAGAAAGAAATGTACCTAATGTACATAAATTCATTTTCATAATACATAAATATAGATTTTCAAACATTTTATTTCAGTCAATATTTAATAAGTGGTTTCAGTAGTAGTTGATGGCCGTGTCTGTCTGCAGGCGTCAGTGGGGTGTGTGGATCTGGGTCAGGTGTACTTCGCGCCTCTGAAGAACCGGCAGGGGAACGTGCTGCTGGTGACCCTGAGAGAGGTCACGACCCCGCTGACCCCGTCTGACCCCCCGCTGCACTGGCTTCCTGTCAGCAGCCTGGAGAGAAACCAGAGCGAGACTCCGCTGCTGCCCGAACCGTCGGCCGTAGAGCTGCTCACACACAGACTCAAGGTGCTCCACACACACTCAGTGTTCATGAAAAACAAATAGTAATATTTAAAAGTGATGTAATAGTACTGTATGTCCATAAACATTTACATAACCTAGAAAAAAAGTGTTTTTAAAACATGTAAAAACTGCACAGATCATTCAGAAACAGTGTTTACATGAGTAGAAATGTTAGCACAGGTTCTCACAGAGTGTGTGTTTGTGAGCTGGGTGTCATATGATTTTATGAATGTGTGTGTGTGACAGGAGATGCTGGCGTATCACAGGAGGAGTCAGCAGAGAGCTCAGCCGGGTCTGTATGTGGGCGTCCTGAAGCTCTACAGCTCCGTGGATCAGCTGCGCATCCTGGTCCCGCAGAGATTACCCAACATGCCCTGCCACAGCCGCATCAGGAACCGGTCGCATGTCTCACGGTCAGACTGATGAACACCTGAACTGATTCACACACACACACCGATTCACACTGACTTAGTGTGTGTGTATGTGCAGGGAGGAGTGGGCGTGGCTACAGCAGCACGCTGTGGGCGGGGTCTGTGGAGGTCAGGAGGGCGGGGACGAAGCTGTGATTGACAGCTCAGGTGTGGAGGACTTTGTGAAGGTGCTGAGATCTGCAGTGACTCAACTGCTGACCAAACTCAACATCCCACTGGAGCGGGTAAGAGCTACTTTCAACACACACAGAATTCCCAAGAGTCTTTACTTCATGTGATCGTGACATGCTGTAACACTCAAAACAAGACATTCAAATCAGTCAAACTCAGGAGGCAGGAGATTGCACAAACTTTGATGATGCTCTGGATCATTTGCAGAGAATGTGTGTGTGTGTGTGTTTGTGTTTGTGCAGGCCAGCGAGTACCGTGTCTACACACAGGAGCTGCTGCAGGTCAGCGATCAGGTGTCTGTGATTCTGCTGCTGCCGCCCTGTGAAGAGTTCAGATCCCGTCAGCGTCCAGCAGAGGGAGCTCAGCACACCCTCACCGTCCCGCTGCACTACTTCGAGCTGGGTCAGTCACTGATGAGCTGCACACACACACACACACACACACACACACAGGTGGAACTTCACCTCCTTCCTCACGAATAAACATGAATGAACATCTCAAGCCTCGTGTAATCATAAGTGTTTGAATCGCTGAGAGCTGCTTATTTGCTAGAAAAATGAAGTATGGAGAAGAGCATTTCATGAAGTATTCCCACGATTACTTTTTATTTCATCTGTTAGTCATGTCTTCTGTCATGAAACAAGTTATGATACAAACAAAAAAAGATAAAAACTGTATAACGTAAAAGTTCATTTAAAAACAATTTACATGTCTGCACACAACTTTAGAAGTTGAGTGGTAGGTACTGAGCTTCATGATTCTGTGATGTGTGTGTGTCAGTGCATCTGTGGGCGTACGAGCGGGATCTGCTCTCTCAGTACTGTCAGCTGTGGCTCAGACTGGAGCTGGACGTCCGTCTTTCCCAGCAGGCTTTGAGAGAAGCGCTGGACACTGAAGAGCTGCAGGAGGCCACGGAGAGACTCGCACATGTCAGTCAGCTGGCACAGGTGAGTGTTTACCGGCTCACACACACACACACACACTCACGCTCTCTCTCATGTGTGCTGTGTGTGTGTTCTAGAGTCTGTCTGTGCTGTGGAGAGAGAGCCGCTGGCTGATGGACGTCATTCACACTCTGCGCTCCAAACACTCGGAGGGGGCGGTGCCTCTGGGGCGGGTCATGACCTCACGGCCACCAATCAGATCAGCCGCCGGCGAGGACACGCCCCCTGCTTTACATACAGCAGAACAGACACAAACTGGTGAGAGAGATGAAGCCATTTATAGTTAAACTTTTAGTTTTTTCATTTTTAGGATTTACTTTATTGCTTAAATGCTTACTAATTGATTTTTAACAAGTTCTTTATTTAGACTTTTAACAACTTATTTTTAAGTCGTATAAATTTATTGATTTGGTCTCTTTTCAGTAAAGGTTTTTTTTATTGTCTTTTATTAAAATAATTTATTAACTTAATTTTACATTTGTATGATTTGATTAATTTTAGTAAAGTATTTTATTTTATTTTCACTTAGTGTTTTTTTTCTTCTTTTATTATGATAAAACAGCTGTTTTTTATTCTTTCAGGGATACATACAAATTTTTAAGATTTTATTCATTTATTTGTTCACAAGTTATCACTAGTTTAAAACCCTACTATGAACGATGTTCACATCTATTGTACATTTATTGCATCTAAAAGCATCACTGTCTATATTATCTGCAAATAAAGCCCAAACGCTTCTTTTTACAGCAAATAAGACACAAAATTATTAAAGATGCGTTTATAAGTCTCAGTCACAGAAAACGATCACCAGAAAATAACCACCATAATTAAAGTAAATAAAAATAAAAATAGTTCATGCTGCTCTGATGTGACCAAACATCCGAAACCAGATGTGATTTTTATTAAATGATGAGGAATCCCAGCTTTACCTGTTCTTTCTGCTGCAGAGGTCACGGGGTCAGAGGTCAGCACACCTGTGGAGGTCACAGACAAGGTCACGCCCACCACACACTACACTAATGAGCCCCGTTCCCGTGGAAACAGCACCCGTCACCGTGGAAACAGCCTCCAGCAGATGCACTCCTGCCCTGAACTCAGTGCTCCGGCCTCTTCATGTCCCATAATGCCTGCGGTCGAGGGACAGGAGCTGCTGACGGAGATGATGGACCTGTTCCAGAGCCTGGATCTGCTGGGAGGTAGTCTGACAGACCTGCAGGAGCTGGACTGGAGCGATCCAGAGCCCGATATACAGAGTCAGGAGCAGGACGACGGTGCCGTGACCCACCGGGCGCATCCGGTCCGGAGTCTGGTGGAGTGGGTCAAATCAACGGTTTAATCAAACCCACTCTGGACTAGTGATTGACGTTTTTGACTCAATACTTAAAGTGCCCCTGTTATTTATAATAAAGGGTTCATTTTGGGAGTCCCTAACAACAGCCTGACATGCATGCCAGTCAAAAACACTTTCATCCTCTTTAAATATGCATTTATTTTTACCTTATTTGCTCAACGATTCATAATTATTGACTAGAATAGTAATTAAGAGTAAATAGCCCCTCACTGGCCTGTTTAGACAAGCCCTCCTTTAAACAAACATCCCTGCGAATGAATGAGAAATGCTTTAAAAATGGTATTATTTTGAATGCATTTGATATGTTATAGTTAAAAGAAAGCATTTGCCTTGAGTTTGAAAAGGCCTGGTTCACCAGGCTGGACAGATACTCACCATGTCATCTCAAAAATAACAAATTATTATAAGATATTCAGTAATAATGTCATAAATTAAATAGAAATAGTACATTGTAAACATTTTATTTGTAATGTATCTTTTTTATTTTTTTACAAACATTTTATTCAAATTATTTATTAAACTTGTTTTTTTTATGTTTTTTCTTATGGATTTCATTCATTTTTAGTTGCTTATATTTTATAATATAATATTTTAAATAATAATAACAATAATAATAATAACAATTATTTATTATTAATATCTATATACATATATATATATAATTTTTTTTTTTTTTTTTTTTGCAGAAATTGAAGTTTTTTACAGGTTTATAGAAAAACTGCAGCATCATTTGACTGTAGGTTTACTGGACAAATCAATTGTAAAGTTAAAGATTTAGGTCTTTTTTGTATATTGTGTTATGTAAAATGAATAAATATAAATATTGTATGTGTTTTCTCCTTGATTGTTACTGAGTGTTTACCAGAAATTAGCTTTAAAAACTACCAGAATTAGAAACCAGATGCTCTTTAATGATCACAGTCTTCTAAAGTAGCCTGTACAAATGTATATTAAACTTCAAAGGCTATACTTGTTTCCATACAGAGGTATTATCCGCGTAATGCATGCTCGACGCGCGGTTTGATCTGTTTTTATGGTGTCAGTTATTTCTGGATAACTGAGCGATGTTCAGTGTGTTTGTCTCTTTAAGTCTCAGTCGTGTGAGGGAACATGGCGGAGGAGAGCCAGTCTTCAGCTGCTGGTGAGTGAACAGAAAAGCGCAGGACTTTTCAGGGGTCGCAGTCAAATGATCCTCTTTAAAGGAGTTAATGGAGGGGATCACGTGATTCCGAGTCCCTCTGGCTCGCGCTCGTCTTTATCATGTAACAATCATGAGGGACACGGACTTACCTCAATGAAATTAATTTTCATGTCACACAGTGATGTTTTACACTATAAAGAATTTCAATAAGACATTTATGGTTAGCTGCTTTTATTTTGTCACTCTGTGTAACATTTTTCATTCAGATTGTTATGATAGAAACGTCTAGAAGTTACAGGGATCCGACATATAATATTTTATATTGAATTCCTGTTTATCAATTTACGTCACAGCGTTTTAGTCATTTTGTCTATTTTATAATTAATTTAGGATTTTTTCCCCCATTAATGCTCTGCAGATCTCCAGAAATGTCATCAGTTTGCCATAATAAAAATAAAACCATATCCCTAATCGAATTCTAGATATTTAAGTTCTTTCAATCTTTGTTGTATGTATTCTTATTTCTCTATTTTTATTTCTTTGTATTTATTTTATTAGTATTTACTTTAAATGACCATTAATTTCTTAGTAGTTTTTAATATGGGGCCACAATCACACAATATAATTTACCTGCAATGGAAGATCAATTACATTACAAGTCTTATTTGTTTGTTTGTTATTTCATTTTTATTTTGTATTTTCATGATTGTGTTTATTTTATTTTTTTAGTATATTTCTTTTAATTAGTGCTGTCAGATTCAAAATATTTTCAGCTACATGTACAAAACATTGTATTTACATGTATATATTTTTGTGAATTAAAATATATATATGCATTCTTAAATACATGCATGAATGTGTATTTATAAATCAGTGCACAGTCATATATTATGTTAACAAAAACATATGGTGGATGCGATTAACTGTTGCCCACCCAGAGTATAGTCTTTGGCCTGCCGCTAGACTATTAATAATCTGCTAGGTGTCTGTTGTCTCAGGCGGTTCGGCTGAAGTCCGGATGGTTCTGTTGGGTCAGACGGGTTCAGGCCGAAGCTCATCTGGAAACAGGATTCTGGCTCGATCCGCCTTCTGGACGGATGTGTCGCCTCTATCGGTCACCAGCCGCTGCCAGCGTTCAGGGGGCGTGGTGGACGGGCGGAGCCTGCGGCTGATTGACACCCCGGGGTTCTTCCACACCTGTCTGAGCCCGGACGAGGTGCGAGCGGAGCTGAGCCGGTGTGTGGAGCTGAGCGCACCGGGACCGCATGTGTTCCTGCTGGTGCTGCGTGCCGGGCGCTTGACGCGAGAGACCAGCGCCGCCCTGGACTGGGTCACAGCCGCGTTCGGGCCGCAGGTGCTTGGCTTCACCCTCGTCCTGATCACGTGCGGCGACGCACTTGGAGAGAAACCCGCGGGCGACTTCCTGAAGGAGAGCGAGGAACTATGGGAGTTTGTGTGCAGCTGCGCGGGCGGTTATCACATGTTTGACAACACTAAAGGTATCATTACATAACCGACAAATAATGGTAGCTCATTTCCTCAATTAGATTAAATAAATAAGGAAATTGCGAGTAGGTTCCATTAATCTTGTGGGTTATTAGCTATATGACATTTGTCAAATATAAGCAGTTTATTCAGTGTAGTGAAGCCTCTGACAACATCCATTAAAAAACTGCCTCTGGTCGACCAGCTTTTTACTCTTGTACAATACGAATATATGTTTACCATATCTCCTAATCTTCATTTTCATCATTAATGTTTTGTTTGAATATCACATATTCTATAAAAAAGATTGATTACATACAGGAACTTTTTTAAGAAAAAACACGCAGCACACATCGTGCTTGTCGTCACATAATCTGAGCAATGAGAATAAAGTGTGTCGTGTCTCTTCTATAGTTTTTGAAGTCTGCCTCCTACTAGAGCAAGCTCCTGATTGGTTAACGGGGCGCGAATTTTCGCCGAAGTTCAGATTTTTCAACTTGAGCGTTACGCGTCATTAGCGCGAATCGAGCCATTCGCGCCGCTTAATTCACGCGATTTGCGCCGCAGGATGTCTATTCGCGTCTTTGCATTGACTTAACATGTAAATCACTCGCGCTTGACGCTTCA
>JAUMHG010000035.1:177765-204125 GCA_032359395.1 Enteromius anoplus
ACAGAGCACCCTAGCAACCACTAATTCCACTCCAAAAACCACTAACAGCACCTTAATAACCAACAAACACTAACAACACACTAACAGCCACACAGAGCACCCTAACAACCACTAATACCACTCCAAAAACCACTAACAGTACCTTAATAACCAACAAACACTAACAACACACTAACAGCCACACAGAGCCCCCTAACAACCACTAATACCACTTTAAAAACCACTAACAACACCCTAGCAACCACACAGAATGCGTAGCAACCACAAACAACACCTCAGCCATCACACAGTATCCATATCAACCACTAACAACACCCTAGCAACCACTAAATATTAAAATATTAACGACAACATAACCACGCAGAACACCTAACAACCACTAATAAAACCATAACAACCAATTAATAACATCATAATCACCACACAGACCACTCTAATAACTACACAGAAGAAACTAATAACCACTAGCAACACCCCAACAACCACACAGAGCACCCTAACAACCACTAATACCACTCCAAAAACCACTTACAGCACCTTAATACCCAATAAACACTAGCAACACCCTAACAACCACACAGAGCACCCTAGCAACCACTAATTCCACTCCAAAAACCACTAACAGCACCTCAATAACCCACAAACACTAACAACACACTAACAGCCACACAGAGCCCCCTAACAACCACTAATACCACTTTAAAAACCACTAACAACACCCTAGCAACCACACAGAATGCGTAGCAACCACAAACAACACCTCAGCCATCACACAGTATCCATATCAACCACTAACAACACCCTAGCAACCACTAAATATTAAAATATTAACGACAACATAACCAAGCAGAACACCTAACAACCACTAATAAAACCATAACAACCAATTAATATCATCATAATCACCACACAGACCACTCTATTAACTACACAGAAGAAACTAATAACCACTAGCAACACCCTAACAACCACACAGAGCACCCTAACAACCACTAATACCACTCCAAAAATCACTAGCAGCACCTTAATAACCCACAAACACTAACAACACCCTAACAACCACACAGAGCACCCTAACAACCACTGCTACCACTTTAAAAAGCACTAACAGCACCTTAATAACCAACAAACACTAAGAACACCCTATCAACCACAAAGAATGCCTAACAAACACTAACAATACCCTAGCAACCACACAGAATGCCTAACAACCACTAACAACACCCTAACAACCACAGGTTGCTTAAAAACCCCTGACAACACCCCAGCAACCACACAGAATGTGTAGCAACCACAAACATCACCCTAAAAGCCACACATAAAGCCTAACAACCACAAACAACACCCTAGCAACCACAAAGAATGCATAGCAACCACTAACAACACCCTAGTAACAACACAGAATGACTAACAACCAATAAAAACACCTTAACAACCACACCAAAAGCATAACAACTACTAGCACCCTAATAAGCACTTAAAAAGCCCTATAAGAAAGGCAGATACTAGAAACTACCAAAAACAACCACCCTAGCAACCACCCAGAACACCATATCAACAACCTAGAACACGCTAGCAACCCCTACTACTCCAAACACCCTAGAAACGGCACAGTGACACCCTAGCAACAGATGCCGGGTGTGTTATCAGGTGTTTGAGTCATTTGAAAATCTGTTACAAACAACCTTTTTTTTTTAATTCTAGCATTGTTCCAGGCCAAATGACTGACTTTATTAATGTGTGAGAATGAGCTCATTTGATTGAGCCTTAGCTCAGTGACCGCTGCTCATCACAGATCTGATCCATCGCAGATCAATCAGCAGGATCCGGGCCGTGAGAATCAGATGCTCTGATCTCCAGGGTTTGAGCTCCTCCATCCAGCGTGACCCTCAGAAATCAAGACGAGAGTCACAAGGCCCGCAGCGGCCCGAGGGGAGAGAGCTCCACCAGAGCGTCCTGAGAAACAGAGACATGCACAGAAAGAGTCTTTGTCGTCTGAATTCTTCTGCATCATTTTCTGCATTTCATCAGCTGTGACTCAAACTCCCCCACAAATCTCATTCCTGCCCTCTCCTTGTGTTCATCTGTCCATCCATCAGCACAACACACACACAACACAAAAACATGCTCAAATCTAAAATGGGCTTTAAGTGGAATCATACAAATCAACAGATTTAACACCATTAAATTATTAACCCGACTTCATTAAGTTACACATTTAACGGCAACTGAGAGAAACAAGGAACAAAATATTTTCACTTCTTACAGTTGAGCTAAAATATATGTCGTAAACAATGAAGCTCAATGCCATATTTTTGAAAACGTGGTTAAATGTTTTACTTATTACTTCTTAAAGCAGCCTTATTTGTGTCTCCAGTCAAAACTAAATGTATAATGATTTAATAAAGTTTATTTTTATTAATGACTGATTCATTTACTTTTTCTTCTAATGTGACACACTATATGTCGATGCATATCCTTGGGATTAAAATACATTGAAGCCAAATACTGTATATGTTTGTTAGTGTTAGATATTCCTTTTTTTTTCAAACATATGTTCAAACATATCAAAAAATTATAATATAGTATAAGTATATTTCAGCAAATATGGTCATATCTTATGTTTTGTGAAACACATTTGAGAAAACAAAACAAAACATGTTTTGCTCTCAGATCTCAATCCACCCAGGGATTCGACTTCGATCTCAGAACGTCTGCAGGTGTGTGCTTCCCGTCTCAAACCTGCGCCTGAGAAACTGAACAACACTTCTGTGAGTTTTCTCATTGATGTCAAATGTGCTGCAGAGCTCCGAACCTCGAACTCAAGAACTTCTGAAGAACATTCAGTTAGCCAAATATTACGGGGTTATTCTGTGGAAAAGATCAATGTTCTGCTAAACATGACAAAATCACACAGGCTTGGATCAACATGACTGAAAATGCAGGATCACAACTCTTTTATGTCTTAATAGTGCAGAAGAAAAAAGCAGCTTGTTTGGGGTCGGAAAGAGGGGGAAACAAAGTCATGAACATCAAAAAAGCTTGACTAGCATTGTAGCTGTGCTGGCCTTGAGCTCTTAAAAGCACACAATCAGCTCTGAATGAAACGGATAACAGTGCTAATATAGTGATATATTATCATCACTAACAAGGCACTCATCTTTATTTCCGGAGTATCTAGTACGTGCATGCAGAGCACACACGAGCTGGTGCTGTATTTCCAGTGCCAATGCAGAAACAGCAGCTGGGATTTTCTAAACCTCTCTTCCCGTCCAGCCAATGAGTTAATTACCCCATGCTGCAATTTAAGCATTTTTACCCCAAATTCAATTTTAAAAAAAAGCAAAATAACCTGATTTATTTCCACCATGATAATATCTCTCACATGACACATAATGAGGTCCTTTGACAAAAACGATATACTCCAGAAATAGTGTGCTGTAATGATCACTGGTTCACAGTGGCTTATAGGAACAATGACATATTTTCCTAGTATATATGTAATAAATACAGTCCATCTGCTACACACACACACATCCTTTGGGCTTGTTTCTCTGGTGAGCACACCTGTAGCAGCGTCTCAGTTGAAAGAACATTTTGCTAACATGCTCATTAGCATTATTCCTGAACATTAGTCTTGAACACACAGTTTGATGGTAAACATGTCCACTTGAGCATACACACCTGAAAACCTGGCAAACTATTCAGGTTCACAATAAGTTATGAAAATCTGAATGTTAGCTGAGCGTTCAAAGCATTAAATATTTAAAATGTTTTTTCTTGGTTATAGTGACGTGTCTGACTAAGTGTGACTAAACAGTCTTCGTCACTCAAGTAAGATAATGACTAAAGTGTTGGCGATGAGATGGCTAACGTTAGCTAGGTTGCTTATGCCAATGGTTTTGTATAATATTGCATCGTATCATAATTTAAACATGAAAGCAGCGCTACAAGGAAAGGCAGCTTGTCACCTGTAAAGGTTGTATATATTTGATCAAATCTTTATATTTATACAGTATATACATGAGCTTCTCGTTTTCTTTCCTGACACATGCTTACAGCTTTAAACACTATATGGATTACGGTTACATTTGGTTGTTTTTGTTTTCAAATTTAAATTTCAGAAGCTATATCCAGAGGCAGGAAGAAAACGTTTTGAAGAATGGGCCACAATAGAAGACCGAATTCTTGCCGATGACCAGAGAGATGGAAAGGTGCATTTAAAGCTGGGTCACATGACTCCAGGTGAGCTATTTCTGACAATTTGTCAAACTATAAACACAAATTCAACTGTATTTGACAAAATGGTTATATTTCGTAAAAGACTTCAGTATAAGAACCAATTCTCACATTTAACTAGTTGCTTCTTAGCTTGTATACTGGCTGTTCATTCTGCATGAGCATATCCCTGAATCCTACCACATACCTAAAACCACTACAACACAGCTGAAACACGAAGGTCTTAGCTAATAGTGAATATGTTGCTCATACCAGAGTGTAACCAACACAGATTATTTCATGAGACTGCATGTACAGGCACACAGGTGTAGCTACATCCAGGCTCTTGAAGTGAAGTTTTTGCAAATAAACTAATTTCGAGTAGGAGCGTGGTCGATTAATCACGGCTGGCACCGCATCACCTAATCAATCTCCTCATTACACCTGCCCAATCAAATCCTTTCTACTCACTATAAATAGCCCCGTGCTCTTTCCCTCCGCATCTCGCCTTTGCGCATCCCTCCTCCACCCCTTCTCCGCCCTCGCACCTTCCTCCGGGGGGGGGCATGAAAGGACCGAGCCTCTAGGTTTCGGTGTCCGCCGTCCTCCCGCCTCACCGTCCTCCTGGACACCCCCACCATATACGCTAAACTTTATCCTTCTTGATTATGAGGAACCACAAACTCTTAAAATAATAAAGACATTTTCACAGGTGTTTCAGTGTGTCATGTAGATTATGAGATCGGTTCCACAGTCTGTTCTGTAATATTCTTATGTTTTAGATGCTGAAAGGGAGAGTGCTGCCCAATCTGCTTCCCCCATCAATATACAAGAAAGCTGGAGAGGTCTTTAGCCCCACAAGAATCCTAGAGGTCATTCACTTGTGTACAACCTGTACGTTTTGTTTTATTTTTTCTACTCAAAGGAAATTTGAAATGTTCATTAAAGTAGTCAATAAATACCATCCAAGGCTGACTTTTCCAAAACACTTCTTTATTTGCTGCTAAGAAGAAACCCCAGAGGTTACGTGAAGTATGGCTCGATTGTTGCTCAAAGTAAAAGAAAAGGGGGGAAAAAACAAGGTCATATTATGTTTTGAAAGGTCAAAGAAATTCTCTTTTTTTATTGTATTTTTATTGTATTTTTGCATACCGAACCGTGACACTACTGTATCGTATTGAACCCAACCGTGATTTTTACACCCCTAATATATATATATATATATATAATTATTTACAATACCATAACTGTCTTCTATTTGAGTATATTTTAAAATGTATTTTATTCTTGTGATGTCAAAGCTGAATTTTTAGTATCTTTACTCCAGTCACATGGTCCTATATAGAACTATACACATGAGACTATACTTACAATATAAATATATATAGCCACAAAAACTTTTATTCTGATTATTATTATGTTGAAAACAGCCGAGTAGAATTTATTCAGGTTCCATTGACGAATAGAAAGTTCAGAGGTAAAGCATTTATCGGAAATAGAATCATTGTAATGTCTTCATCATCCTTGATACAAGTTACACTGACTCCAAGCTTTTGAATAGGATAATTTTACAAAGGCTTTTTATTTCAGTTCATTTATGATATTAGGGTCTGTCTGAGAATAAAGGAAATAAAAAAGCAATCCTCTCCACAAACATTATATTTTAAAATATATTAAAATAGAAAGCAGTTATTTTATATAGAATTCATATTTCACGCCTTGTTGCTTTGATCAAATAAGTGCACAAAAGTGTTTAAATCCCCTTTCAAAATCTGCAAGATTGTGATTATTTTATCAAAACAAGAAGGATCATGCAAAACGTGTGTTATTGTTTATGTACTACTTTACTGATCTGAATACGATATTTCACATAAAATATGTTTATATATAATCCTCAAGAATGCTGATGTATTTGAATCCTTTCCTACAACTATCACTATATGAGAAACACAGCTGTGGATCACTCAGGGTCACAGCTAAGTGACTAACTGTATATGATTATACATGATTTCCACAAAATACACTTTTAGTTATGCTGCTAGACTAAGTGTTGTGTTTATTTAATAAAAAGAAGGGGACCAATATGGCAGAATATTTGCTAAATTCAGAGGCCAGTGATGCCTTCAGCAGATTTACTGCTTGAGGAGACAAGACAGCGACATCCCAGACCTTCGCCATTGTTTCAGGCCATGCCATTGAGGCTTGTGATCTTCGCTCCAACTACTTTTTCTGTTGATCTTTGTTTCAGCTCCTTCTTTTGCGCTTTACATTAACTACACAAAGCTGTGTCTTTCTACCTGACAGTTTCTCCAGCATGCAGTATATCATATAGATGGAAATGATTCTTCATGTGTAAAGTTTTTAAAGAATAAGAAACTACAGTGCCTAGTTTACACCATATTGTGTTTTAAAGAATGACGTACAAAAAACGTTGTTTTGATTGTGCCTGCAAGAGAAGGATGAAATCTCTGACAGCACTCATTCAAAAATCGTTTTAAAAATAAATGAGAAAACACATTAAATAGATATTTACAGTTGCATTGTTTGGGTGTTGTCTAATTGTATTACAGAATAATAATATTATATTATATTATTAATATAATAAGAAAATATTATTTTACATTCCTTTGTGATCATTATATATGTATTATTGCTAATATTGGTAAATATTAATGTAGCAAGGCAATAAGAAATATAAATAACCTAATGTTTAGGTAATATTTAACCCACTGGTTGGGTCAAATAAACAACCCAGCATTCTGGGTCCAATAGTTAAACCCAGCGCATGTTCTGTCCCGTAGTTACCCAGCAGCTAACCCAGCATTTTAGAGTGTGACTTTAAATAAATGTTCTATTATTAACATTTTGCAAATGCTGGGTTTTTTAAAAATACATTATTTTCTACGTTAATGGAACCATTGTAATAATTTAATAACATTAAATGAATGTTACATGGCAAACTAAACTGTTTCATCATAAATAATGCTTTTGTGTTGTTTGAAAACATAATTAAAAACTACTTTAAAAACGACATTCTCTTGACATTACTGGAAGCAAATAATTTTTTTAATTGGTTACTAATGAGAGAACGTTACTTTTTCCTCATTTTGTAAACGTTAAACATTCTCTGAACTTTCCGAAAGCTAAAAAATGCTAAACAAAACAAAAATCTTTCAAGAATGATGAGGAATACTGTTTTTTTTTTTTTTGCGAAACGCTTGATCAAAACATTGAGAGAACGTTATAAAGACCAGATAACGTTAGCTGAAGAACATATGCTGATAACTTTGAGAGAATGTCACTAAAGTCCAGATAACACTGAACTAATGTTCTATTAACGTTACTGCAGAAACACTTGTTGATAACTTTGGGAGAACGTTCCCTGTTAGCTGGGATACTGCTGGAGAAGGATTTACGCATACCTGGAAACCAGGTAACCAATTCCCTCCCTCTCTCTCTCTCTCGCCCTCCTCCACCCCAAACCCCCATTAAACCCTCTGAAACCCCATATCAGCTTCCTTTAGATGTTTCTCCAACACAATTGGGGTAACTGGACTCTTGGCGGAGGCAGTCGGTGCAGATATGAAGCGAGCACACAATGGGGCATTCATGCTCTCTCTCTCCGTCCATTCTTCCCCAGCTGCAGAGGAATCCTGTCCAAGATTGTGCCCCCCACCACACCACTGCCACCCGTCCACCAGCAGAGAGAGAGACGACACAAAAGCGGGATTCATCCCAGAGACGGGGACCCATTTAAGCGTTACGCAGCTGCATCGATTTATTAAAAGATGGGCGGAGAGGGAGAGCGATAGAGAGAGAGGGGGTCAGCAGGGGTCACGGACCCCCAGACTTTATTAACCCTCTGAAGATGATGACATGTTAATGAGCTCTAATCATTAATATTCAGAGGAGAGTGGGAGAATGTACAGAATGGAGGGATTGACGACGGAAAGAAGGAGAGAGAGAGAAATCTTCCATCTTCCTGTTCCAGAACAAAACAGCTCAAACGATGAATTAAAATGAGTGTATTTCCATTCATGCTCATTTCTAAAGAGCTGCAGAGAAATGCGTGCTTCACATGTTCCAGTCAAGATAACAACTGAAACATACAGTGTGCGTTCTGTTCACGCAGTGCATCTGAACACGTGTCAATGTAAATCTCTACACTGAGAACCGAGCATCAGAGAGCTGCTCTACACCTGTCTCTCTCTCATAAACACTACAGCTCTTTCTACACACCTGGAGGACCTGAGCACAGGTGCGGCACACTGTGCTCATACTGAACTAGAGAAATAGAGAATACAGATTTAGTACCAAATAAATCCATCACTAGCATTCAATCACAAATTAAATTACTATAGCCAATATTACAGCTCAAATAAATAAATAAGTCATAAATATTCACTCTTTACAATAGATAATATCTCTCTTCGCATCTGAAAAATACATTTTAAAACGGGATTTTAATTACACTTGCAACAAACCAACAAACAAAAACTTTTTTTTTTTTCAAAATTTCAATTCTTTTTTTTAAATTTGTATTTGTTATTTTTTTTATTAATTTTTAATTAAACCTTAACCTTAATTTTTAATTAAATCGTGCAGGTTAACCTGCAAATAAATAATTAAATAAATATAGTAAAATAAATAAATTTCATTAAGCCTGCAATTTAAGGCAAACAAAGAAACAAAATAAACAAATAAATGTTTAATATATATATATATATATATATATATATATATATATGTATATATACACTAACACACACACACACACATTTTTTTGTATATATGATATGAAAATAAAGTAGAATATTTATCAAACCTATCAGAATATATATTAAAAAATAAATATAGATATTTAAAATATATATTTAATAATGTTATATAATTATAGCTCTGGATATAGTATATATATAATTAGTTATAAAAACTATAAAAAAGAAAAATATAATTATGTGGTCACACTTTATCGGTCCAATTATTACAATAAAAAAAATATTAGCTACTGCCTCAAAGTAATAATTTGCTGCTTATTAATAGTTAGTTAGTTAGTTGTTACGTTTAGGTATCGAGTGGATTAAGGAAGCTAAAATATGGTCATGCCGAACAAGGCATATATGTTCCTAATAAACATGCTATTGATATACATCAGTGGTTTTCAATCCTGTTCCTCGGGACCCACTGCTCTGCACATTTTGGATGTCTCCCTTATCTGACACGCTCATTTGAGTTCATGGAGCTCTTTCTTAATGAGCTGCTGATCTGAATCAGGTGTTTAAATTAGGGAGACATACAAAATGTGCAGAGCTGTGGGTCCCCAGAAACAAGTTTGAAAACCACTGATACACATGATAGTTCAACGTGAGAATTGGCCGTTAACATATTAAAAGCAATGATTTTTAATAAAGCCATATATTCCACCATAACCTTGTGAAAGTCTGTGAAATTGAACTCATATCACAGATGAAGTACAGGGGTTGAGTAAACAGAGTGGTCTCTCAGAGCCAGTCTCACAAACAGGTGAGTCTCGCTGGGCCGTGACGTTCTTGTGCAGGTGAAGCCGAGGCTCCGCCCACAGGAACTCAACTCCGCTGGGACTCTCAGCACTTCCACCTCGTTTACTGAGGAGAAGCACAAACCTTGGACCCATGAGATCATTCCAGCAGCGTCTGACCTTTCCTGCCGCACACAGGAATTCCCCAGCCGTCATTACTAAAGCGGACAAAAGGCCAAAACCTTTCGTTCTCAGAGGAAAAATGATAAAGACCCCGCCCACTCGCATCTTTTGTTCGCTTCACTTCCTGTCAGGCCAGAAACTGGCACACACACAGAGCCAGTGCGATCAGGTGTGTGTGTGTGTGTGTGTGTGTGTGTGTGTGAAGGCCAGCCATCAGCCGGTCATGAGACATGCATGTCCTCATATTGACCTTTTGACCCCTGAACATTGCAGAGACGATCTCCAACGGCAACCGGCAGCAGCATCACTGTCACATGAGGCATGACTGCACTAAAACACACATATTCACCCACACACACACACACTCATTTTCCAATTAAACTGAGCTGAGAGTGAAATACCAGCCAGCAATGTTTGAGATCCGCTGAGAACATCAGTTTTCAACAAAATGAACAATAATGCACGAGAAAGTCCAGTAATTCACTTTAGTTTGCAGCTCATTAGGTCGAAACTGTAATTAAAAGAAACGCTGATAGAGACGTTTTTAATTGCGGCACAGATAATGGTTTCATGGATTGATATTAGTCATTAAATTGTTTAGTTAATAAGCTCAAATCTGTCTCGGGATCTCAATTTTAACGGGGGTTTTCACTAATTGTGCGGCATTTACGAATTAATAATAAAACTCGTGATTAAATAACATAACTGTATTGCACAAATACGGTCGCTTTGATTATAATGACGAGAACATTTTCGACAATGTCTTGCTTCAAAATGACCCTCATTTTAACTTTTATAAAATTTAAAAAAAAATATATATATATATATTAAATTTGACGGGAAACAAAAATTGTAACTTAAATATTAACTAAAATAACTTTATTTTAACGCATTTAAATTAGTCACTGAGAGTCGTCCAGAAAAAGAAAACTAAACAGATAAACAATCATTATAAAACAAGAACGACGAAACAACAACAATAATAATAATGGTATAATAATAACAGGCTAAATAATAGTTTTTGACTATTGATGTCCGATCCGATAATAAAATGTTGCAATGGAAATACAAACAGGATAATTCTGAACTGCATGTTATTGGATGAAAATCATTTTAAAAATATTTTGCTAATACTTCAAAAAGAATGTGAAAGATTGCGAATGCAAGAAAGGCAAAGGCGCGTGTTAATTGTTTATTAATTAGTGCAGGTGACGACGAATCTCGCGCACCTGCGGGTTGAACTTATTTCAGTTACAACGAATAAATAACGTAATAATAATAATTATTACTATTATCATTTAACTATCGCACTTAATCGATGTTTAATCCAATCCTATTATTATCATTTGTATCATTAGCCTATAATTTGTTTTTTTAAACTTCTTTTTTTTTTTTTTTTTTATCCTTGCAAGGAACATAATTTACACTAATAAATTATAAAACAAAATAAAACAAAAAACAATGTCTATAAGCCTAAACTAATTTACAGAACAAATATTCATAGCTCAAAAAAGTAAGAACAAACACGCTATAAAAGAAATTTTGACCGCGGTCATCCAATTTACACTGACAACTCACTGCAACAGCCACAGTAACGGAGTTTAACAGCTACACATTAATTCTACACACTGCATGATGATCCCCTAAAACTGTTCATCTCCAGGTCCGCGCGTGTTTATGGCTCAAAGTGACGCGGGCAGTCATATTCCCACTAACGCATGCTTTCTCCGCGCCTTTCCCAACTTCCCTAAGAGCAACCGGGAGAAACTCACATCAAAGCGTGCAGCAGGCCTCAGATCCGCGCGATTCCCGCGTACATCCATACCGCCGAGAGACGCGGCGCTTTCCCTCTGTATGTGTACGTTTGAAGCGACAAGGAGAAAAGACGCTCTAAAGGGAGACGCGCGTCTTTTCTCTTTTCTTTTCTTTTTTTATATACACAGAACTGCTTTTTGTTCCTCATTTTTTCATTTAAGAG
This sequence comes from Enteromius anoplus, assembly GCA_032359395.1. Lineage (NCBI taxonomy): Eukaryota > Metazoa > Chordata > Actinopteri > Cypriniformes > Cyprinidae > Enteromius > Enteromius anoplus. The sequence goes on from JAUMHG010000035.1 coordinate 189,642, forward strand.
GGTAATGGAAGGGGGGTGTTCGTTTGATCACATGATTACAATTCACCTGAGATAAAACAAAGGACGCAAAGAGCGCTGGAGACCGAGACAGAGAGATGCTCTCATGGTCAGGATCCCCTTATCAGAGTCAACATTCATGGATAATGAAAAAGGCAATGATTTTTGGCTTGGGTGGAGAGGGGGCGTCGCGAGATGGAAATACAAGAGGTTATTGTTGACCAGAACAGCGCGCGTGTTTGTGTGCGTTTGGCCCGTCTCTTCTCGTCTTTCTATATTTTCTGTTTAAACGCGTTAAATGCGCTCTCTGTGTGTTTATGTGATGCAATTATGACACTAACACGTAGCGCGACACGATGCTGCAGGAGTTCATTCCAGCGCTAAGCGGGTCACGACTGGAGGCCTGCACGGGCGCGCACCGTCCCGCGCATAAAAATAAGCTTTAAAATCAGCTGATGAGTCGCAACCTCTTATGCTAAATAGCTCAGATGAATTTACACTCACGGGCAGGCTATTCCGCACGCGCTCGAGTAAGAAAGAAGACGCTATTGCGCACAGCAGGTGCGCAAAGTGGCGCTGCCGGGGCTGCTGACAGGTCCGATGGCGCTCGGCGGGGTGGAAGGGCTCCTTTGGTTCACCCCGCGGCACAAACAGGCCAACAACGAACCAGTGTGATCGGAAACAGTTGAAAGAACACCCCAAAAAACCCTTGACCCTATACTGAGGAACCAGCGACCACCTGTGAAAGTCATTTCATGTCTGACAAACTAATGAAACTGTATTATAGCTAGTTTAACAATTTCTTACACTGTGACACTATTGTCAGCCGAGCAACTTTTGGAGCTAAAAAAACCAAACAGATTAATATTAAATACTACTGCTAATAATTGCATATCCACGGTTCTCTTCCGGTTGATGGTCATATTACATATAAAATATAATAATAAACAAATAAAATATGTAATTTGTCCCCCTCTATTTTATTTTGATTGTTTGTTTTATTTGGATATTCTTCGAAGTATTTGTTTATTTTAGCTGACCTTTTAATGTTTATTTAATTATCTGATTTATTTGATGAATTTTTCTCTATTCATAAACTCAAATCTCCATGTAAGATTAGTAGCCATATTAGAATCCAAAATAAATATATGTATATATTTTTGTGTATTTTTATAAAATATATTTTTGTTTACAAACGTTGGAGACATCTGCTAATAAAATGCGTGTTGTCCTAAGTACTGGTTTTAAAATTAAACTATATAATTTGGACTATTACACGCTTGCTTAACACTTGATTTAACAGTATTTGTTACACACGTTACATGAAGCCTACTAAGTATTATAATAACATTAAATTATGCATTATTACATGCAAGTTCCCCTAAGCCAAATCATAATCCTAACCATATACATGTTAGATAATATTAATGAGTACTTAAATGCATAATTACACTGCAACAAAGACGCCTTAAAAGAAAGTGTAACTCACGCTTCAAAATAAAGGGTGTTTTCACAGTGAAAAAAAAAGGTTCCCCACAGAACAGTTCTTAACAGAACCATAAGTTTGAAGAACTTTTTATTAGGCTAAAGAATCTTTTTCACAGTTACAGGAACCAAAAAAGTTTTATTAACTAAGACGCTGAAAGAGATTTTTATTTTTTTGACAGTGTGTTATGATATTAACCGCTGTTTAACTATTATATTCTATTATAGCCAAATCATATCAAGAGTATAATGATCTAAAGGTGAAAAAAAAGTATAATACGTTTAAACGCACAAATAAAAGTGCGAGTAAGAGGCCAAATATTACTGTCGTTGATTTGCAGCAGAAATCTCCGCCCTCAGCTAAGTAGCTTCAAGGAGAAACCCAGCAGCCAATCAGCGCGCGACCCGACGGGCCTCTACTGCTCCTTTAAGAGATTTTTTCCACGAATGTATTATTTTTTTTCTCTCTCCTCACACAACGAGGCTCTTTAAGCCCCGGCGCGCGACACAGAGCAGGCATTCAGAGCGCGAGCGAGGGGGCTGAACCGACGGACTCTCGCGCTGGGCGGGCGACCTGCTTCAGTGCAGTAAGACGCTTGACATTATTACCTCTCTCTCTATCACTTACTCTGTGTGGGAATATACGACAATGCAATGTATCGAGAAACCGCTAAACGGAGAAATTAGTAGGATCAGTACTGTTTGCCCTGCTTTGCCCTTATTTCTATACATCGGCTCATTTTAATGTGAATTCGGGTTTTTCTGCTGTGGTTTGAGCTTTGGTAACAAGGGAGTGCAGTACTTGTAAAGAAGAAAGTTTTTTTTCTGTTTGGATTAACAGTGTAAATACTGCAGTGCTCAACATTTCTGAGCACTCTTTAAAACTAAGTTGTTGTCACGAGGTATACATTTCGCGATTTGCGTGAATGTGTAAATCAGAGACGTGTTGGGTTAATCTGTCTTAATGGGGAAAATTACTTAATCAGTGTTTGACGAAACAATTTGACACATGCACTTCGACCATTTGGCAAAAAGTTTGTTTAACGACTAATTTAAATACTTAAAAAAAAACAAAAAAACTTTAACAGGTTTTTAGAATAAAGTCAATAAATAAATGTCATTTATCAAATTTATTTGCTTGGAAAACGTTTGACTCGCGCATTATCGATCAAATGCTGCATTTGTCCAAACTGCTCTCCATTAGGTGTAATTTTCTAATATGAACAGAAAACGAAAATCTAGGTTATATAATATGTTACATTTGTCACACGCATTTAAAGAAAATTAGTCTCATTAGTGGAAGTTTAAAGCTAGCCTATTTATTCAGGCTATTTATTAAAATCTGATCCCGTTTAATTTTTTTAATAAGATCCATTTAGGAGAGCGGTGTTTTGGCATGAATGAATTAGGGGCACATTATTGCCAAACCAGGCGTAATGATCCGCCCTACTGTACTGTGTGAACCCTGTCAAGAATACGCCGAAATAATCTAGCGAAAGATGAAGTGTGAACAAATCAAGTTAGCAGTGGCGGATAACAAAACAAGCTATAGTAAAGAGTTGTGAATGGTTAAAACAAATTCATATAAAGTTTAAGTCCTCTCAAACAAAGCTTCTACTGAAATGAGTTGAACGGAAAATCGAGCAAACCCAAAAACGCAATTACTTAAAAAAAAAGACTGTCTTAGCCTACTAAAAACAAATTAAGTCTCATGAGGTGCATTATAGGCTAGGCTATTTTTGTCCCCCCAAAAAACGTCTACTTAACCACAGATCAATCAGACGCAAATCATTAAACGCGTGCGTTCCCGTGAGCCTGTCAAATGCTACTGAATTAATATTAAATGAATCTGTTATCCCAGAAGTGAAGTTGTGTCTGATCTTAATTAAAACTGGTGTCGGGTGGTTTGTTGTTCTTGTGTTCGGATGAGATTCGATCCGCTCTGAAAACAGTAATTTAAGTTCAACTTTGCATCTCGAGTTCTTTCCGTATATAAAACACGAGCTTTTTTGAGTAGTTAAGAGAAAAGCCGATTCTTTGATTGATCTTTAGTCACACCTGTAGAAGCAAAATAAATAATTTATAATCATAACGATCACACGTATATATTGACTTCGATGCTTGCTTGAGTTTTCAGAAACACTCAGCTATGACTCGCTGTATTTTTCTGCTGGTTATAAGTCGTCGCTTGTGCTTTCACCGACAAACACTGCGTAATTCAGCTCCCCACAGCAGCGCCGCTCCGTGTTTATCCAGCAGCGGGGCGGAATGAAGCCGGTATTATTCCAGCACTTTCTCTCCCGGGAGCTTGAACAAACCGCCAAACCTTCAACAGTAGCTTGTTAGCAGAAGTGAAGCTAAAATAACACACACACTGAGGCGAACTGACGCCACCGTATGATTGCTGGAAAAAAGACGGATTCTAAATAAAGTCAAAGCCTCAGTGTTTGTAGCAGTTTTTCCTGAACAGGTTTATCTTGTTCCTGAGGCGTTTGGGTTAGGAACAGCAAAGGGGTTGTGCGGTTATACCTTTACAACTCCATATTCATATAATTGCCCAGATAGTAGCCTATACGTCTGCAAGACGTCTGTTAAAGATCGCTTGATCTGAGAAACATCTGCTGTGTACAAACATAATCGACACACATCTTCAAAAAATAAGTTTTACATAGCCTACATTCTAAATCAACATCTTAAAGACTGTAATAAACGTCTATTTGACATACGTGACAAACGTGCAATAGTGTCTCCGTGATGTGAGCTGAGAAAATATCCTATTTTACAAAAAACTTGTGAAGGTAGTGTGACAACCAATGATTACAATTAATACAAACACATTTCTATGTATTTTTGCAGGTTTTTCAGTAGATCTATATCTCGAGGAAGACGGCGGATGGAGTCATTCTGAAAGAACGGAGATTATATAATCTTGTTATATATATACATATAAAACAAGCGTGTTGAAGTTCTTTGGAGGACCCAAAATACATAATTAACATAACTTAAAAAATTGGCAACTGTTTTAGAGAGAGAGACATTTTTAAAAGTGAATAAACCTAAAAACAGAGGCCCTGTGAGGAGAAACTAGACCTACACCTAGACACCTGTGGCTGCAGAGCGAGAGGACCGATGTCGGCGGAGGAGCACAGTATGTCAGAGGTGGAAATGAGTCCCGGGGTCTCGGACGACGGTCACTCCATGTCCCCCGGACACTCGTCCGGTGCTCCCGGCGGGGCGGACTCCCCTCTTCCCGGTCAGGCGTCTCAGATGCCGGGCGTTGGTGATGATGTGCCCGGCGTCCCCGGTGGGGTGTCGGTGAAGTCCGACGAAGAAGACGACCGCTTCCCCATCGGCATCCGCGAGGCGGTCAGTCAGGTGCTCAACGGCTACGACTGGACGCTCGTGCCGATGCCCGTGCGCGTGAACTCGGGCAGCAAGAGCAAGCCGCACGTGAAGCGGCCGATGAACGCGTTCATGGTGTGGGCGCAGGCCGCGCGCAGGAAACTGGCGGATCAATATCCGCACCTGCACAACGCCGAGCTCAGTAAAACACTCGGAAAACTCTGGAGGTGAGAGCAAAAAAATAACGCTTGACCCGTGTATCTCTTACAAAAGATGCTGTGACGCTTTTTTCATATACACAAGTAAGCATTTGAAATGGATCAAGACCTTAAATCAAAGTTGTCCTAAAACCAAAATGTGTTCTGGTCTCAGGACAACTTTGATGAACTTTTTTTGATCCACTTCAAATGTTGCCAACTATATAAGCCCATGGTGTTGAATGCACAAATACTTTATTCTTATCATAGCACTCCAATTGTAATTTTATTTATATAGCACATTTTCTTTGCACTTGTTAATGTATTAAAAAGTAAGAAAAGTAATACAAATTAAGAACCAAATGTGAATCTGGGCCACAAAACCAGCCTTAATAAGGGTCAATTACTTTAAATTGAGATGTGTACATCTGAAAGCTAAATAATAATATGCTTTCCAGTTATGTATGGTTTGTAAGGATAGGACAATATTGGCCAAGATACAACAATTTAAAAAAAAAATCGAAGTTGTTCAAATTAAGTCCTTAGCAATGGATAGGCTTTTTACTAATCAAAACTGATGTTCTGGTATATTTTCAGGAAGTCCACAAATTATCTTCATGGAACATAATCTTTACTTAATATCCTAATGAATTTTGGCATTAAAGAAAAAATAAAGATCCTTTTGACCCATACAATATATTTGTGGCTATTACTACAAATATACCTCTATATACAAATATAGACTGTTTTTGTGGTTCAGGGTCTAAAATATGAAGAAAAACGATGCATCTCCATAAAATCAAAGTGACAAAACTGAAAGTCCATCTGCATCGCCCTTCGCTGTCATAAACCAATCAAGAAACAGCCACCATGAATTCATATCTGTAATTCTATCATTTAATAATTGATGCTGCAGTTTAATGGCTCTCTTAGGTTCTGCTGTCGATCTGATGGCCACACCTCGCTGTCAGCCTTATTAACTGCACACCTCTCTGTTGATGTTGTTAACTCGGGCTCTGGCTTTGAGTTTCTCAGGGGCTTTAGCTCAGAATAATCATTCCTTCAACATGCCAGATTAGAGGGACAAATCCCTTCAGGAGCTGCTGTGGAAAAGAGCAAAAACACACATACACAGGCCACAGTCCGTAAACAGCACTATTAACCCGAGCTGGAAGGCCAACTTCAGCTATTACGGTGTGTGCTTTTCTAAAATAGTTTATTTTCATGAGAGAGCGAGTGTTTGGTTCTGCTGGATTTATAGATGCAGTGGCTGAATGAAAGTGTCTCGCTTTACAGATGACAGCATTTCAGGTGGAGAATCAAATCGCAGAGTTCGTTCAGACACACAAAAAAAAATAAACGGATCGTCTGCTCATGTTAAACACTCAGAGGAGAAATCTGAGCCAGTTTCAGTTTTTTGACACTTATGTTTTTGCATACTGTAAATAAGGGTAAAGACAAATATGTAGAACACACATAAAAAACAAACTGAACAAGCACTGGTGACCTGTTTTAATTTATTTATCATTTTATATGAGTCCCTGAGTTTATTCTGATGATGCAGGATTACATTCTCTTCATTTGTCCAGTAACTGGGTTACTGTTACACCATAAATATTCTGGTATCGCCTTTTACTGTGCAAAATATAATCTTTTTATTTTGTTTGTTTATGTGTGTTTCAGGCTGCTGAATGAGACGGATAAGAGGCCGTTTATTGAGGAAGCTGAGCGTTTGAGGAAGCAGCATAAGAAAGATTATCCTGAGTACAAATACCAGCCACGTCGGCGCAAGAACGGCAAACCGGGATCCAACTCTGAGGCCGACGGCCACTCTGAGGGCGAGGTCAGTCACAGCCAATCGCATTACAAAAGCCTGCACCTGGAGGTGGCGCATGGTGGGGCTGCTGGTTCACCTTTGGGTGACGGACATCATCCTCATGCTACAGGTGAGCTACACCTGCCTACACAGCTGTTACGAGCTCAGGGGTCGCTTTTACTCATCAAGGACGCGTTAAATTGATTAAAAGTGACAGTAAAGACATTGATAGTGTAAAATCCCATTCACACCAAGAACAATCACGGTAACTATGAAGATATAAAATTGTACAAAAACACAGGTACTGCACAGCAAACAGAGTAGTATAAAATATAAAATGACCTCAGATTCGGCAACATTGTCTTGCATTGATGATGCATTGTTTTGTTTTTATTCCACTACCCTGACTTTGTTTGGGATCAGATAGATATCTAAATTCACTGTTACAGTAGGATGCATTTGAAACATTCATGCTGAGGACATCTACTGGTTGAAGTTGTGTAAATGCAACAAGAACTACAAAAACAGATGGTTCACTGGTGTGGACAAAAATATGCTCATCAATGTATTTATAGTTACCATTATTGCTCTTGGTCAAAATACATCAAACATCTTACAGACCGCAAACTTCTTCCTTTAAAGCATTGCACAATTTCCTTCTGTCCCAGATCAAAGATTGTCATTGTGAAACAATCGTTTCCATGATCATAGCTCCTAATCTGTGCGTATAGTGTCATATGTAATATAGTGAGAAAAGTTAAAAGATGGCTATTATTATGGTCTTGCAACCAAAGCTAACTTACGATCATTTTCTGACAGTGTCAGATATTCAGCATGAATGTCGCACAGTCTGTTTACTGCTACAACCTACATTTACTGAGCAACCAATACAATTGTGGCATGAAATCAACACTACATAAAACTCAAGCTCTTCATCTGTCCCCGTTTTCAAAACTTTTTTTCAGCATGTATAAAAAGTACAACTGCTAAAGTGTGCTTCATTACGCTTTTTGTTTATTACTAGCACATGCAGATGCCATGCGTTGTAGCACAGAAGTCAATAGAGATCACAATCATCGTACAGTCTACACACACACAACGTAAATTTTAATAAAAATTCACGCAGTGTGTATCCTGGGTTTAAAATGCATCACTTTGTTCCCTCAGGTCAGAGTCACAGCCCTCCGACACCCCCTACCACTCCTAAGACGGAATTGCAGGGTGGTAAATTGGGCGAGGGAAAGCGTGAGGGCGGAGCCTCCAGGAGCGGTTTGGGGGTGGGAGCAGACGGAAGCTCCGCCTCCTCATCTGCCAGTGGAAAGCCACACATCGATTTCGGAAACGTGGACATTGGCGAGATCAGCCATGACGTGATGGCCAACATGGAGCCGTTCGACGTGAATGAGTTCGACCAGTACCTGCCGCCCAACGGGCACCCGCAGTCGTCGAGTGGCACCAGTGCCGGGTCTTCAGCTTCGCCCTACACTTACGGCATCTCCAGCGCACTGGCAGCCGCTAGCGGTCACTCCACCGCCTGGCTTTCCAAGCAGCAGCTGCCGTCCCAGCAGCACCTGGGATCGGATGGCGGGAAAACGCAGATTAAGAGCGAGACACACTTCTCGAGCGATGCTGCGGCGAGCAGTTCGCATGTCACTTACCTGCCACACTACAGCGCCGCCTTCCCTTCACTGGCATCCCGCGCACAGTTTGCTGAATACGCCGAGCACCAGGCGTCCAGCTCGTACTACGCTCACTCTAGCCAGACCTCTGGCCTGTACTCCGCCTTCTCCTACATGGGCCCTTCGCAGAGGCCCCTGTACACCGCCATTCCAGACCCCGGCTCCGTGCCACAGTCGCACAGCCCTACGCACTGGGAGCAGCCCGTGTACACCACCCTGTCTCGACCGTGACGCGGCGCCCTGCTTTCTCATCCAGTCGCTGAAGTGTGACTGAAAATCGTGACAAACACTTACCTGCACCACAATCTACACAAACGGAAATCTGAGAGAGACTTGTGTGTGTGTGTGGAGATCTGCAGGGAACATATTCTCACACGCCTCAGGCTGATGAAACCTTCACGACCCGACACAGATTGACTCAATGAAATGAAGGAGACAGAAATTTGACACCAGTGGTCCTTCATGACACAAATTACCAAAGTTCTGAGACCAAAAGAGTACAAAAATTGGTGCCGTTTCTGAACTCAAACAGTAACACTCAAACCATTCATCGACCCGCTCAACTTCACTCAAATCTACAAACACGCAAACAAACTTACACCTGACGCTATTATCTGTACATCCATGTGTTTATTTCTATTTTTTAAAGTGTATGAATGAATAATCTCTTTTTATTAACCAAAATAAGGCCATATTGTTTTTATCAACAAATAATGACGTGTTGTGATCTTTTCTATTGTTGTTACTCTTGTTATTTGTGTTGCCATAACTACACTGAAAAGTCTTCACCACTGTCTAGTGTTTGTTAATGACATTTGTGTTTTACGACTTTTTAGCGTGTGTAAATATCAGTGCCAGGATGCGATAATTATGCATTTTTATTACTCCACACACACACACACACACAGGTGGAGTAATTTAATGCAATGTTTCCGTCACATCGGAATTAGCCTAATTACGAGTTTCCAGTAAATAAATGACCTTTTTTTTTTAGAACACCGCTAGTGCCTCAGTCCATCGGCTACTGTTCGTCATCGCTGGAAAATTCGGATTAAATCACACGGATCTATTTTCAGGGTGCGAACTTTATTGGCCGTTAGCCTATAAGAATATTTTTATGCCCATGTGACAATGTAATACGCGGTTTTGAAAGAACACTGTTTTGTATTTTGTGAAAATGATATCCATTTCCGAACACTGCCCGGTTCAAGATTTTTTATTTTAACGAGAAATAAAACATTGCGGTATTATTTCGAAACGGCAGTCTGTTACTGTAAACTTTTAGTTATTCTATGCTTTCTTCCCTTTGGTACGTTTATAGTATTCACCCTCTTTATTAGTATTATTCAGAAACAGCAAACAAACGGCTTTCTTGTTATATAATACAGATTATTATTTATATTTGTGGTTTTCGTTCGTTATTTTTTATCAGTAGCGTTTTATTCTGACGTTGGAAACTTTGTGTAATTTTGTGGTGGGTAAAGTGTTGTTGTTTTTCTTTATCAGTGTAAATAGAAGAGAGCAGTGACTAACTTCCCTCACTTTAAATAAAGCTGCAGTCTGTACAAACGCATCCTCGTCTTCATACACACTTACCTGAATATTCAGTGTCTTCTTCCTCTACCGTTTTTCTCATGTTCTCCACCTGTAAGATCAAGTCAGATTTAAATGCTACATATTTAATACTCAATTAATTACTTAATTTGTTTAAATTAGCATGCTAAAAAAATTAGGCTATTATATAGTAGACCACTATTACAATGATTATACAAATGTTATTTTCATTTAGAAACTGGTGGTACATTCACAACTTAATCAAATAATTACAAATAAACGGCGAGCACATAAACACGTTAAACGTACAATTGTTAAGTTAAAAGATTGAATGAACAATTTCTTCAAAACAAAAATGTTTTTTTACAGTGTATTTAATAGACATTACCCATGTATTTCAGAAGACTACAGTAGCCTATGTATACAACATATTGTTCTCATATGCCAAACTGCATGCTGTACACATATCAATGCAGAATACTTGATTTGATGTATTTCCATATGCAACAGAATGAAGTCGTGTGACAGCGACATAGAGTGCCGTACTAAGTATGTGTAGTACATGCACTACACTAGTATTCCATTCTAAACAAATTCTGCGTGAGCTTGTAGGTTTATTCTGATGGACTGAAAACAATGACAGCGCACATCTCAAATACTTCTGCATTTCTGCATGTGTGTGTGTGTGTGTGTGTGTGAGAATGTTGCCCTGCATATCTGCATGTGTGTGCGCGCTGAGAGCTAAGGCTGATTTCTAATTCCCCTGATTTAATCATCTGTGTGATACTTTGGTTAAACAAAGAGACTCATTCAGCTCTGGCTGAGCGAAGGGAGGGAGGGGGCCTGGCCTGCAGTTTCACTGGATACAAAGACACACACACTGCAGGTCTCACTGCAACAGGATTTGGACATTCCTAAACAGTGTGCATGAGAGAGAGAGAGAGACAGTGTGCAGTTAGACGAGTGCAAACCAGAACCTGAAAACATGTTTAATTTCTGTTTCTGTGTCATCATACGACTGTGACCTCCACGAGTCACGAGGATCATTAATTTCCTATAAGCCATGAAGTGAATCTGAGCTTATTATTGACTGGCTGAAATGAAATGCAGTTACATGAAGGATGTAGAAATAACCTTTCTATAACATGTATCCAGCAATGATTCACCTTTTATTTTGCAGATTTGTGATGAGCTGTGGTGACATCTAACATGAATTGAAACCACTTTTAAGACTTGATCTGAAATGATAATACACAATGATCAATTAAGACAAGCAATGTATCCTTTTATTATAGCGTTGTACTCTTTGAAACAAACTTTACTATTGGGTACTGCATAATATTTGACTGTTTACATGCATTAAAAGGCTGATTCAGACACTTTACAGCACAAACAATGGCTGTATCTGATATCACTTAGCATATTCTTGCTCTGCGTCTCGGATGGTCCTCTGTTTCAGGTAGATTTTTGAAGTGTGAGCAGTGCACACTGTATTGGCTAATAGCTAATTGCGCTTTGGCAAAAAAAATTAATTCAAAACTACAAACATGAATAAAAATGGTTTAAAAAATACAAACATGGCAAATGTTGATAGTGATTTATCCTGTTTGTTAAGTGCCAGTTGTGTCCTCCCTGCACCACAATAGAGTTGCCTATAAATCTGAACAGTTTGTCCCATGTATGACCACCTAGACCAGGCTTTCTTAAATCTTTCCTTTTAGAGTGTAGCTCCAACCCTGATAAAACTCACCTACCCGTGATTCTCTAATGATCCTGAAGACACTGATTGTGTTTGATGAGGGTTTGAGCTGAACTCTGCAGTGCACTGCACCTCCAGAGTAAGATATGAGAAACCCCAACCTATATCATACAAATCTAACTCTAACGTCATAATTCAGATTGGTTTGGGTGAATACAAACAGGCTGACTGTAGTTTGTTTACAACATCCAGCAATGCAATCGAACATAGGAAGCTATAATAACGGCAAGATGTCTTTTACTGTCTATTCTTAACCTTGGACACCATTCTTGAGGCACAAAATCACCAGTAAAGTATCAAGCACCTAAAGCAGTCCATAGACGTCTAAAATGCCCTTTATTTTCCAATGAAGAGCAACGACGGTCCCGTATAAGTTGGCAACCCAAGTCATGGGAGATGATTCATGAATGGCAGTAAAGCGACACAGCACACACCTTAAGTCTCATGACAATCACAACATGGCGAAATTATGCAGAATCTTTAGGCTACACACATTACAATATTAGTAACGTTACTTACTCAGAGAGCAGCTTGTGATTTCACGCGGAAACGGCTCGTCATCACTGATGTAACGTTGATAAATTCGAATACAATCCCGCGAAATACTTTTCATGGCGCGAACTTTTTAAGACGGCGGTTTTTTAAAGACACATCGTCTCTATAACGTTACATCTTAATTACAGTTTACACCACTTTTGTTAGTAAATATTTACAATTCACTCGACATTTTAACTATCTCTACTCTGTCAAATTACTGTAATGAACAGCTGTAAATTAAATTCATATTTTGAGGTAATCAATGCCTTTAACCTCACACAGTTTAGCCTGGTGCAAGCTATTTAACACATTCAGTGTAAATCTACAGATAATGTTTCATAATAATGAGAAAACAAGAGCACAGCGTATCATTTTCTACAAAAAATGTTTAATATTGCATGAATAAAACAAAGGAATGAACATTAAATAATGAAATAGAGAGTGTGCTGGGGGTTTTACATGTGTTTCTGCTGCCCTCCTGAGAACAAACACATGAACTGCTGGATGAAACAAATCTCCAGAGCCGAAGACAGGAGATCTGTGCTGGAAACACTGCAGATTCTCAGTCAGTAATGATGAGCTCGTCACAGCCCCAGTCCTCATAACTCCCATCTGGCAGATACCTGCGGATGATGATGGGGATCTTCCTGCTCCTGATCAACACACAAACACCATTTAAATACATAACACACACAAAAACACACATCCTGAGAACGTGTCAGTGCTTTAAAATAAATTTACTCTTTAGTCTACATTATTGTCTCATAGAAAAGTATTGTTTCTTTTAAAGAACGTACATTTCTTTAAAATACCTGTAAATCATGAATAATTAATCAAAACTATAATCTTGCAGTAATATAATAATGCGTTTTGTCATACTTGAGCTCTTTCATGGCGATCTGCAATGGATCCGTCTCTCCTTCCAGCTCCACCATCACCGGCGCACACATCCTGTCACACAGGAAGTGATATCACTGATGATTAATGCAGTGTTATGAGCATTTATTAGTCGGCAAATCTCTATATTTCGAAAAACTGCTTTACGTGAATTTAAAGCAGGGGTGTCAAACATACGGCCCGAAGGCCAAATACGGCCCACATAGGTGTTTAATCCGGTTGTACAATATTAAATGAATCCATGACGCACTGGACAGCTTCGTATGGAGAGAGTAAATGAGTGAGGAGTGTGCGATATTTATCATGTAATAATATCCTAACTGTTTTGTAACACTGGGGGAAAAATAACACATGGATTAAATGTGGATAATTTAAATATGGAGGCAAAATGTCCTGTCCTGTTATATATATATATATATATATATATATATATAAGACAGAGAGAGATCTAACAAACGTTATAACTAGAATGTCAGCGCAATCGCAAATGAATTGATTTTAATATTTATTGATAGACTCAATCTTTATATACTAAAGTTCTTTCTCAAAAACACAGTGAAAAATATGGTAATTATCACCATAAAAATAATAATTAATAAATCAATGGAAAAAATGACATTATGTGTCAATATTGCACACCCCTCAAATAACCATAATCTAAAGTGTTCTAGAGTTTTGTAACTTATATTGTAGATTGTTTGGTTAATATTACTGTAATTGTGAGCAAAGGATTTCAAAGGTGTCAGGGTTTAACAAAACAATTCGGACATGTTCTCCGATCCGGCCCTCAACCTAAAATGAGTTTGACACCCCTGATTTAAAGGCACTATTTAAACACAGACAGAGAGATGATCGCGTTCTCTCATAAATCAATCCTTTTGCTTCGAAATAATTAGAATATTAATCCTTTTTAATAAATAACGTCAGTAGTTGTATCTGGTTTATCTTGTGTTTTATTAACAGATGGTAGGTTTAGGGGCAGGTGTTGGATTAAGTGCTCATAAAGGTATTAATAAAGTAATATGAATAAAACTGTTACCGTTTACATTATAAAATCACATCCCAATACAATAATAGCAATATCATTACCCAATATCTGAATCCAGTTATCCGTGCGTGGATCACAGCTGATGCCTGTCACTGACTGTGGTTCGGTTCATTTGGTCCGGACCAAGGTCAACAAATGATACATTGTAGCATTTTTCTGCCGTTTTGGGTCCT
>JAUMHG010000035.1:215985-234104 GCA_032359395.1 Enteromius anoplus
AGTCGATTTTTTCTTTACAAAGCAGATTGTGTTTGTTTGCAAAACGCTGGATTTGTTTGTTTAATTTTGGCACAAAAATAACTCCATATAACCGAACCGGGTTCAAGCCTATTGCATTTTAAATTATGGGATGTTGTTCTGGTTTAGGGAAGTTGTAATAAAAAAGACTGAAACAAATCATTTAAAATATTAAGTTTATTCTACAAATAATTTTCCTTTATTCTGAAGAATAATATAACTCTTGGTGTTTTAACAGTACTTTTATATATATATTTCACTGTAACAACATGAAAAAGACAACATAATGTGTAGAATAATGAATCTTAAAAAAATTGCCTGCAGTCTGAACACAGACTAACATCCTATCCTTTGTGCTGTTACTAGAATCCACTGTAATGTATATCACTTCAGTCACACTTTCAGTTTCAGTTTTGCCTGTTTGGTTTGATGGTTTAACCATCCAAACATGTACAGTATAACTTCATAGTTGTGATGCATATTTGTACAAATGCAACAAACCAAAACAAACACTTAAGTAAAGGTAATATAAGTAATAAATATCATATTATGTTCTTATATATATATTTTCCCTTCTTATACAGCACCAACAACACAACTGCAAGGAAGTGCTGTCTCCAGTCACTGGTCCAGAAGGATTGTTCTTTTGGGTATGACTGGTGCTGGAAAGAGTGCAACTGGAAACACAATACTGGGCAGGGATGTATTTAAAGCTGACTTTGGTCCAGAATCAGTAACTCGTGTGTGTTCAGCTGCTCATGGCACTGTTTCAGGCAGATATGTGTCTGTAGTTGATACTCCTCCTTTCTTTGACACTTGCATTAAAACAGAGCAGTCAATGAAAGAGATACGGAAAAGTGTTTCTTTATCCAGTCCTGGACCTCATGCTTTTCTTATTGTTTACAGAGTAGGTATCAGGTTCACTGAGAGGGATGAGCAGGTTATTCAAATGATTAAAACATTGTTTGGGGAGGAAGTGTTCAGGTACTCACTTGTTCTCTTCACTCATGGAGATTCGTTACGTGGAGTACCAGTCGAGACTCACATAGATTCACAACCTGGATTTAAACATTTAGTTGCTCAGTGTGGAGGCAGATGTCATGTCTTCAACAATAGAGATCTTACTAACAGAGAGCAGGTGAATGAACTACTGCGGAAGATTGACTCAATGATAGAGCAGAATGGAGGAGGATACTACAGTCATCAGATGTTTGAAGATGCTCAGAGAGACAGAGATGCTCAGAGATACAAACTGCTGTGTCTGTAGCTGACACTCCTGGATTATTTCACACATGAACACTGAGCAGTTCACGACCGAGATGAGAGGATCTTTAGTTTATACTAATCTATACTAATTGAATCTTTTATAATTTTTTTATCCCCACGGAGATTACACTTTTGAATGTATTGTTTCAAATTACATAAAAAACCCTTTTACTAAGATCCCATTCCTCAATAAAACAGGCTCCTGCTAATTTCATTTTTATTATGTACAGAGGAACATGTTTAGACAGTTAATGTTTCTGCACTGTTTAATGTTACTTTTTAAAATATCCAGTATTAACACGACACTCATCAGCTGGTTGTATAAGTGACTGCCTGAAACAGAAATAAAATCAAATGAAATGCTAAACCTGAAGAGAGTAATTAATTTAAATTATCCGTCATTCCTACCGGGCCCGGATTAAGAACACATAGGGCTCGGAGTCTACAAAAAACCCTTCATATCTTGGTGCCATTTGTTATATAATTTAAATAATTTGTGTTTTCTTTAAAAATAAAATAAAATTGCAAAAGAGACTTGTTAAATGTTAAAACAAATGCTTTAATATCAAATATATGAGGCCACAAACAGGTTTGGAATAAGATGGCAGTTACTTCTTATACACAATTACATTAATCCCTCAACAGCAATAAAGTATTCATAATTTATTGATTGTCCTTAATTCTTTTACATTTAGTACAGCGTCTATTCTGAAATGCCTACACCGATAATATAAGCTCAGAAAGTCTTACAGTTTTGTGGACATTCACAAAAAGAGCTGTCGTTGAGAAAAAACATTTAAACTTTAAGAAGTTAGTAACATTTTACGTAACTAACTATGATTTTCCCTCAATAAATTCTTTTTTTGCTGCTTATTAAAAGTTAGTGTGGTGGTTGTTTAGTTCAGTTATTGGGTAGGATTAGGGATGTAGGATTGTGTAGAATAAAGCATTAATATGTGCTTAATTCATAATAAATGGCTATAATGTTTTAGTAATATGCATGCTAATAAGCAGCTGACAGGTGTAACTGTCACTTAAAATTTCCACATTGTATCAACTACTGATGATGTTAATGTTTATTTGAGTTATCACTCGGTGGGTTATTAACCATGTATTACTTTGTTTTTGGAAAAACACATTAAAATGCACAAATTTATATTCACATGTATGGGAGCGATTCCAAATTTGTTTTTTTTTTTAATTTAAAACACTTTTGCCTAATTTACTTGAAGTACCCCTTACAATTATAATAGTTTAATTGTTTAGTTAGATTAATTTTAACAATAGCTCCCTGAGTAAATTTACACATTTGTACAGCGTGTACAACTGCATTTCAGATAACAAAAAAAAAACATGATACAGGTCGAAAGCTGAAAAATATGCACACAGAGAGTATGGCGTATCATAATTTGCAAAAGCAGGCTTTTAAGAAAAAACAACAAAACCTGCTTACCTTTAATTACATAAAAAAGAAGAAATAGACACATGTAAGCTAGATAGGAAGAGTATAGTTTAAGAGTATAAAACAGACACAGACGTGGATAGACGTCCGTCAATTGTACATACAAACAAGGCCACCTTTGACAGAAACCTCATATTTAATATAGTTTACTTGATTTGTAAACGCATTTGTAAAGACTGAGCGGCTGGGATTAATTTACACTGCCCCACCCACACGTCACAATTATGTCACAAATAAATAAGTGTATCAAAATGAAGATAAAGCTATAATAGAAATGATAAAAACTGAAGAAAAAAGAATGTGGCCAAAAGTTCAGTTTTATCCTGATGGGTGTTTTTATTTTCTATTATTGGACATTATTCTCTTTCTCTTCTTCAGCTGTCTTTATTCTTTCTTCTGCTGCTGTTTTCAGTCTTACAGCTGGATTTCTTGAACATCTGAAGGTGTTTGAAGCTCCTTCTGGGTTTGTTTGTCTGTGTCAGGAGCTCTAGAGAGAGAAAGACAGTGTTAAAACAGTAAACTACAGGACACTGAGAGAGAAAGAGCTCAGTTTCTCACCCATCCTCTGGATCACAGCCGTCAGCATCACGTCCTCCTTCTCCTCCCTGATGAAGAACACACACACATCCATCAGTAATAACACACGACTGTCATGTGACCTCACACTGATGATCATGTGACCTCTGACCTCTGCCTGTCCTGATCCAGACTGCTGATGATGTCATTCCTCTGCTGGATGATTGACAGCAGGCGTGACATCAGCTCATGTTCCTGATGTCTGTCGTCAGAGCTCCAGTCCTGCTCTGAGAATCACACACACACACACTCAATCAGCTGCGACAGTACTCAGATCAGTTCATGCACTAATCAATATTAAATTAAACCAACACAAACATACTGTATCCATATGTAAAAACAAGTTTACTGTGTTTCTTGTTACCTGGTTTGTTGAAGAGGTGTCTGATCTCAAACTCCACCTCAGCCTGTTGATCCTCCAGACGCTGCTGCTTCACCCTGAAAACACAAACATTACATGTCACACACACACATTCTGCTCAACATGTAGTGTATCTGTGTGACGTGTTTTAAATGTGTGTGTTACTTACATATACACCAGCTCTGTGTCTCTGCGCACTAACATGTTCTTCTTATTAATCAGAAGAAACCAGTCGACTAGAAGACTCTCTGAAACACACACACACACACACACACACATCAGCATGTGTCTTTGTTAACACATTTAGCACATCTGCTAGCCAATCTCATTCATGTTTTTGCTTTAGCATGTTGTTGTGCGCATCTCCTCATCTCTCTGGTCTCCTCCGTAGTGACTATTACTGTACAGTAGACATGGGACGTTTAACTGAGGCTCTGAAGCCTGTTTAACTCTACTGAAGCAACGATCTTTGAAGGACTTGTATCAAACCTCTGTGATCACTTGACTGACGTTGTTTGAGACTTCCTACATCACAATGAAACCCCTGAAGAGAGGTGACTGATTCGAATCTCATTATAATGAGACGTGAAATGCTTGGTGTTTCCTCCCTGCTTCATACTAACACAGTCACACTTGATATGTGGACAATGATTCAACTGCTATTGTTGAGTATTGCATTTGAGTTGTAAGTGAAATCAACAAGATGTGTGAATCATTTAAAACGTCTCTGGGTTATGTATATAACCCCAGTTCCCTGAAGGAAGGGGAAGGGGAAGGAGACACTGCGTAAACATGCTATGGGAAAACGCCTCAGCTTTAGCCACACTCTGAAACTGCTGTGAAATCTGTCCAAATAGGGCTCCGGCCGTCATGGACGGTGACATCATGTTTACCGGAGCTTAAAGCCCAGGGAGGGTGCCAACTCCCTCGGGGAAAGGGTACCCACCAGATGCCACACTCTCCTTTTGGCCTCCCCTGTAGGCAGAAGAAGACTTTTGTGGTGTCTGTCTACCTCCCACCGCACTTTGCTGAGCACGACAGGGGAGAACAGACTGAAAAGCAGCCATTTCTTTCTTAGACTGCTGGTGTCTCTCAACTACAGTCTCCACCACCTCCCCGAATAACCCAGAGAGAGATAGCGGAGCATCCATGAGCAGGACCCTCTCATGAGACTTCACCGTGGATAAAGTCAACAATAGGTGGCGCTCGGCCACTACAAGCGCTGCCATCGACCTGCCCACCTCCCTGGCTGACTCTCTAGTAGCGTGCAGGGAAAGATCAGCTGTGCGCCCCAGCTCTAAAATATCCTCTGTGTCAATTTGGTCCCTACTACTGAGGTCTCTTAATAGATCAGCCTGATAGGCTTGTAGGACTGCCAGCGTGTGCAGACATGCACCTGCCTGGCCAGCCGCTGTATATCCCCTACCCACTAAAGTAGAAGTTATTCTCAAAGGTTTAGAAGGCGAAGATGGGGATTTTAATGACGACGCATCTCCCGGCGACAGATGTCTCGCGAGCGTCTGTTAAACCGGGGGCATGCGTTTATAACCCTTCTCTGCCACCCCTGCCACATTACCGTAGTACTCAGAGGCAGGGATGAAAGAACGAGCAGAGAAGGGTTTTCTCCAGGACCTGCACAGCTCGGAGTGAAGGTCCGGGAAAAACGGCAAGCTCCTACGAGAGGTCGGCGGCCTCGGCCGCAAGAACCGCTCGTCGAGCCTGCTCAAGTTTGGCTCTGTCTGCTGGGCTTCTGGCCAGTCCAGACTGAGCTTCTCTACAGCCCGAGTCACCACCTCTAACAGCTCATCATATTGAGGTGACTAAATCGCGGGCTGGCTGTCCACACTTGTAATATCAACCTCCTCGGAGGAAGAGGAGTGCCTCTCCACGGATGGGCCGGCCCGAGGGGAAGTAGCCGCTCGCGGCACTTCCGCACTCGGTAACCGACCCGATCGATTCGGTTGGGAAGGAGATAGGGGAACGCCCGTCTCCATTCCCTCCAATAAATCGATCTGAGATCCCCATGAGCGCAGGCGCCGGTTCGCCTGAGCGAGAGAGAGAGGACACCGCATGCTGCTCACCCAAACAGGCTACACACATGTCGTGAGAATCAGAAGGAGTCAAAAAACGGTGACAGGGGCTCACACATTTCCTGAATTGTCTATTTTCCTGACTCATTTTCGTTTCTTTCTTTCTCTTAGTTATTTTTGATTTTTAAACTACAGACAAAGTAGTGTTGCGACAGAACCACAGTAGAGCGAGAGCTGAATGAAAGAAGCTGATTAGTGATGCGCGGCACCTGGCCTTTAAGTTTCGGTAATCATGACATCACCGTCCATGGCGGCTGGAGCCCTATTTGGACAGATTTCACAGCAGTTTCAGAGCGTGGCTAACGCCGAGGCGTTTCCCATAACGTGTTTACGCAGTGTCGAAGTTCCTGAAAGGGAACTCTCTGCTATAATTTCAGCTGGCCACTAGATGTCACTGCTAGAGCCTGTCTCTGAAGCTTTTAATCTTTTTGGTACAACCAGGAAAAAGCCTCAAAAGTTTCACAAGGTTTTATCTGCCCATCTCTTCTGTCTGTTAGGATTAGCATTAATAGTGTTAGGTAGAGTTACTTTGGTATTTACATTACTTTTGAGTTACTTTTTAAATCTGGACGGGGCTTGCTGGTTGGTTTTAAATATAAAAAAGCTCTTCTTTAGCAAATGTAGAAGCCCTTTCACACCAACTCTGACATGAAAGTAAAGTAAAAGTAAAAGCTAAAGTAAACTTTTTTTGGACAGGTTGTACTAAACACCTTTCAGTTTACAGTTAGTGTATTTGATGATAATTCTTTTAAATAAAATTATAAAATGGTCATTAAGTGTTCTCTGAGAGTAGCTCTGGATATGTTCATGTGTTCAGGTCTTCACATAGTGAGTGACAATTGTTTCACACTGCACACGTAAATAAGCAGTGCATATTTCTTTACGCAGGAGCGACGCGGCAGTGCATAGCAGGAGCAGAGCAGGAGCGACAGTGCCGTGATAGTTTACGCTGAATTAAAGTGACAGTGCGTTTTCTGAACGGACCCGATTAACATGAAACGTAACACATTTTACAATAAAAATCATGTAATTGATGTATTTTGTGTTTCACGCTCACCATATGCAAAAATAAAATGCACAAAAACACTCAATTTACATGTGTTTTTGCCCAAACTTCAAAGGTCTGTTAATGAATAAAACTAGAGGCATTTGTTAGCTTTAAGATTAGTTTTTCAATTCAATTATTCGATCAAAATACAAAAGGGTTAGACATCGTTTTTCCTGACAGGCTCTGCTGTTTTGTCATATAAACATATTGAAAACTTTGCTCAGGTTTATTGTGTGAACTATAATATAGACAGTCATACAATATAGCATAACTAAGTATGTTGGCAATGACATAAATCAAAGCACACGGTGTTTGGAGAAGATTGTGTGGAAAATACAAAAGGAATAAGATGCTTGTCTATAGCCTACTGCAGTCCAAGCCACGGTTCAGCTGCATGTGATAAACACTGCCAGAGTGAAAGCACAATCGATGCTCCTGCTCTGCTCCTGCTCGGCGGGAGACAGCAGACACTTTAAACCATGAGGCGACACAGCGCTGCATCCTTCATTTTTTTTTCAAAACTGCAGATAAGCAAATGTGCAAGATATGATAATCGTACATGTCAATATCACAAAAAACCGCCATAGCTGTATATCGTTACAACCCTCTTTCTGACCATTACTGCATCTCCTCATCTCAGTCTCCAGCTGCACTCCTCTTCTCTCCAGCTCCAGCAGACGCTCCTCCAGCTTCTTCTGCTCCTCACACACCTGCTTCTCTGACACACGCGTGCCTGCCATCACCTGAAAACACACTCAATCAGTCAGAGACATCTCATTGTACAGTGTTGTACTCTTATCATTAATATGAAGTATTGTTCATTCCAGCAGCACAGCAAAGACAGTTTGTGTCTCACCTTCCTCTTGATGAGCGGGAAGCCGTGAACAGAAGCTGCAGCCTGGTGCATGCTGGGAACTGAAGATGAGGTTTGGGGTTTGTGTGACGCTGAGGTTTCACAACTGAAAGAGTTTTTCTTGACAAAGGGAAAAACAGAGACACACACATCCTGTGAGATTGTAAAGAGAAAAACAACTACCCACAAGCACAAACCGTGACTCTTCAGTCTGAGTGTGAGATTGTCTGGTTCTCTGACTGACTGACGCTCACACATCAACTAGATAACAGTGATAAGAGCCTCAAACACAGCTGGGACATGAGAGAGAAATCATGTGACTCTAAGAGAGAAATTAAAGCTGTGTTCTCTGTTTCAGTTCTTTAAAGCGCAGATCCTGGTTCTTGGTCTGAGTTTGGGTCTCAGGTCTAGTCTGGTCTCTAAAGGTGTAGGCTCATGATGTCATCATGACTGGTGATGAATTAGTCAAAGTTGCTTTACCTTCCCTAAAAGCTGACAGTCAAATAGCAGAAGCACACCAAATATGCAAAACCAGACACTAATTCTCAACCTTAGACCCAGTTTCAAGTTTCATAAAAGACTTTTTGCAAAGCAAGTTTGCAAATGTTTGGTTTTGAGATGTGGTTGTGATGTTTTGAATGCTGTGCTTCAGATTTTGGAAATGCATGCAAGCAGCTGAGCCACAGAGTGTGCGTCAATGTGTTTCTCAGGTAAACCTGACACTGAGGGTCTCTGCTAACACCAGCAGCTCTATTCCCAGCATGGAGATCACATGACATGTCTAAACTAGAGGAGGCTAAATATAAACCAGCTTGAACCAGCACTGGTTGAGTGAACCTGCTGGTTTGTGTCAGTTCTTCAGAAACCAGCTTTGTTCAGTACCTCTTCATTCTTGGACTCATCCTCATCGTCCTCCAGGAAGGGGTTAAAGGTCACGGGCCGGTGGCAGGAATGAGTAGATGGAGCCGGAGCCGGTGGAAGACGAGACCAAGGACCAGGATCAACCAGCTTCATCCAGGGATGTTCCTTACGAACACTCTTCTGAGACGAGACTGAGACCAGAACGACACGAGAAACAAAAAAACACACATTTAAGCTGATATGAATAAAAGAAGTGAATTTAAAACATCAATGTAAACCATCCCTTTACTAATCCCCTAATAAGAAAATGCACTGTATAAAACCACTGTAATTAACATTATAAAAAAACAATCTGTGTAACAATTACACAAAAAAACGAATAAACGAATCTAAGATATGTATTGTGAGTATTTATTTGAACACGACACTAAAAACAAGGTGAAGCCCATGATATAGAGTCATATGAAATTACTGACAACAGTGCAAAACTGGAAAGCTGTCAATCAATATAACTTTATTAATTATGGATTGCCCAGAGCATGCTGGGAAGAGACTGAATGGGACTGAGCAGCTTTGGCCTGTTTGAATTCAAATAAATGCATTGATCCTTATTAATCATCATTAATCATTAATAATCAAATAAATAAATGCATTAATCATTTATAATCATGACATACTGATTGGACGAGCCAAACCTACTTAGTCATTTTTAGTTTGGCTCGTCCAATCAGCACATAGAGCTGAGAATGTCTGTTTAATGATGTTTACACTGTAACAATAGTAACAAAGTGATTAAGATTCTAACCGTTGTCGGGGCGATGATCCGGTGATCTGGGGGAGGGGCAAGGAGGTTCCTGAGGTTCCGCCCTCTTTCTGGGAGCAGGTTTGGGAGGTTCTTGTATGTCAGTGTCTGATGAGGTGGAGAGATGCCCATCATTAGGTTTGTCTCTCTCCGTCTCATTCTGGTCTCTTTCGTTCTCACTGCTCCCTCTGTCCATCTCACTCCTGTCTTTGTCTGTCTCACTCCTATCTCCGTCTGTGTCCCTCCTATCTCCATCTGTCTCACTGCTCTCTCTGTCCATCTCACTCCTGTCTTTGTCTGTCTCATTCCTGTCTCCATCCGTCTCCCTCCTGTCTCTGTCTGTCTCACTCCAGTCTCTGTCCATCTCACTCTTGTCTCTGTCCATCTCACTGCTGTTATTTGTTGAGCGTTGATCTGCGGGCTGGTTGTGTTCAGGAGCAGGTCTGCAGGGATAACTGCACTTCAGTGAACCCGTCTCACTGTCCGCTGTGAAAGAGACGGGCAGCAGAGAGCGACGACATCGACTGCATCTGAAACACCATCAGGACGGAGAGTGTGTGAGTATGAAAAGGGTACTCTATACTAGGGGTGAAAAGATTCCTCGAGTAACTCGATTACAAAAAATTATTGAGGCAAAATCCTCTGCCTCGAAGCGATTCATTAATTTTAAAGTTCATGTCACGTTTTTTCGCAATGATTTTTGCAGTACTGTGACAATGCTCTTACGAAGCGGAAGGACTAGTGCGGGTTGGGTAATGGAAGAGAGCAATAATAATGGCGATGAGCAAAGAGATCAAATAAACAGGAGAAAACGACACAAATATCCTACTCAGAGACCAGAGGACTGTTACCTAAGACCAGGTTAATTAAATGTAGCGTTAAATCAATGTGATTGTTAATCGAGATGGGGGCTGTTAAATAATGTAAGTTAAAGGGATAGTTCACCCAAAAATGAAAATTTGATGTTTATTTGCTTACCCCCAGGGCATCCAAGATGTTGGTGACTTTGTTTCCTCAGCAGAACACAAACAAAGATTTTTAACTTTAACCGTGGCAGTCTGGTAGTCATTTAATGGAAGTGGATGGGCACCAAACATTTCAAAGTAAAAAAAACATTCACAGACAAATTTAATTTACACCCTGTGGCTCGTGACGATACATTGATGTCTTAAGACATGAAACGATTGGTTGTTTTGAGAAACTGAACACTATTTAAATCATTTTTTACCTCTGATAGACAACCATGTCCAAAAAACTGATCATTTCGTGTCTTAAGACATCACTGTATTTGTGTTTGGATTTGTCTGCGCATGTTTTTTTTTACTTTTAAAGGTTTGGTGCCCATCTACTTCCATTAAATGACTACAAGACTGCCACGGTTAAAGTTAACAATCTTCGTTTGTGTTCTGCTGAGGAAACAAAGTCACCTACATCTTGGATGCCCCGGGGGTAAGCTAATAAACATCAAATTTTCATTTTTGGGTGAACTATCCCTTTAATGTTGGAAGGTATAAACCACAACGCTCAGTGCAACACTGCACGACGAATGTGGAGGGGCCGTTACCGCGCGTTCACACCGCCGCCAGAGACAGTAGCAGCTATTCATTTTAAATGTAAGCTGGCTGCGCGGCGTGTTACGGACGGTGACAGCATCGAGGAGAGTTGAAATCAGGTTAACTTTATGGTAATAAGCTATGACGTCCAAAGCTTGGTAGGGCGGCAAGAGCGAATCTTCACTCAATTTAAGTGCACAGAACGGATATTAACAGATCGACTATCAAATATTGGCTATAGAGAAAAAAAAGAAAGATTAAAAAAGAGGAAAATATCTTAGGAACAAAACATTAAAAAGAAGGGCTACGATCAGACAAGAGGAAGAACCCGCATAAATACAAGAGCAGCTTTCCAGCACTTGAGAGAACTCATGGAGCAGGAAGGACTCAAACACGACACAGAGGGGGATATGCAAGTAACATTGTTTTGCACAGTTTTTTTTAAAAGTTATATTTAGGGGTTGGGTTAGGTCATACAATTATCATTTACCAGACACAAAAAAACAATGGAAGTCGTAAAAAAAGTCTATTATATCTTGACTAATATAATTAAACAAATGTGAGAGACAGAGTGTGTATGTTGACTGTGTGTGTTTTACCTGAAGCAGGAGCGGTGATACAGGCATCCCTTCACCAAAACTCTCTGAATGAGATGAACATGCGTGTGACAGACGCTACAGACTTGCTTTTCTGATGATCTGACTACATCTGATGAGAACTGAGAGAGGAGAGAGATGAGTTATCAGACAGACAGAGAGACAGAGGGACAAAGACAAATACAGTAGATATACCCGAGTGCGTGTCTGTTCTTGTGCTTTGGAGCTGCTGGATTCATTGTTCACAGGAATCTTCTGACTGACTGATGAAAATACAGAGAGTATCAATAAATGACACGTTTCAGCTCTGATGAATCATGAACATGTGAGATCTGTAACGATCAATGGTCTGTCATGATCAGCACCGTGGGAGATTCCTCTGAAGACAGAGTAGAGCTGAGAGACGTAAGTGATGATGGACAGAAGATCCGGCTCCTTCACAGACACCAGCTCATCCGGATCTAAAAGAGCAGGAACTCCCAGCTCACGCTCCGCAACGCCAAACGCCTGGTGAAGAGGAATAAAAGACATGAGATGGACAAACTGCTCAACACATTCATCATCACAGGAGCTTCTCTGGAGCAAAAACCTGAGATCTGAGATAGTTCACTGTATTACAATTTCTAAAGTATAATTAAGCTCTTTGAGTCTTTTTCTTTCTCAAAATCGTCTCACATGTGATGGTTCAAAATCTTTAAAAGGAACAAACGTCCAGCTGATGATTACAGAAACTCACCAGACGCATGTTCTCGTAGACGTTGTGTTTGGATAGGGAGTGAAAATCTCTGCAGAGAGAAACAAACAGAGAGCAGGAGATGCATCAGATACAAACACATCTGGACATGAGAAGAAACTGAGGTGGAAGACATATTCCTAAACCGACCAGAAGATACTACTAATATGTACATTTGAATAAGAGCAAGTTCTGACAAACTGGGCTATAGAGGAATCCAATCAATCAACTTAACATTTGATTAAGTTACACTCACATACATGGAATTTGATACAATTTAATTACAGCATTTCATCATTGCTTCATTCTGCATACCACAGGAATTGAAATTATTTAATTAAGCTAAAGAATTAGTTTTAACAATAGGGGAAAATCAATCAGTGTATAATTTTGTAGTTTACGCACGCACTATATTTGCATATATAATGCAATATATATTGCATTAAGCCACAGTGGCCAGCTATAGCGTTCATAAAAGGTGATACCAATGTAAAAAAAAAAAAGATTATCATAGAATAGGTTACAACGGAAACAGCTAGGCTCTGTAACAGTGATGTGTTAAGAAATTATGTAGCTTCTCCCTTTAACAAGTTTGCTCCATATCTTGTTCGAGATCTTGTATATCCATGTATTTTGCATCTCAGCGCTGGTTCTTACAGTAGATCGGGTCTGTGTTTGTGGATGATCGCACAGAAAGCCAGTCCATCTGTGAATGAAGAGCTCATGTCTGCGATCAGAACATCAGAGTAACCTTCACAAACATCTCGACACCAATCCTGAAGAGCTTTCAGTGAAAACATGACCGGACAAAACAAAACAAAACCGTATTTCCTGCAGTCAGTCACTCAAAGTATCATTAACGCGAGGAAGCGCTCTTCAGACCTAGACCGAATATAACGGAAGACAAGTGACTCAATCATGTCACTCTTCATCAGTTTCGGGTTAATTTTCCAGTTCCGTTTCTTTTACAGAGCTGCAAAATGCTCTCGTTCATAAACGAACAAACAACTCCATCCGCATCTGTTCTCAGTGTCGCGCTCAGTCTGCTCCAGTTAAACAGTTCCCATTGATTAGATCAAATCGACTGATGAGGGCGATCACGAGTCCGTCTGAAGCGACTACAGTAAACATCAACAGCAAACAAACACATCCAACAAATAGGATGAGTTCATACTCTCACGAAACACTTCTAAAGAAACACGTCTCAAAACAAAATAATTTGAACACACACACGCTGCTTCTGGAAGTCTGAAGTCTTAAAGATAAAATTGCGTTTTGAAGATGTGGATGAGCGAACTAAAGGAGGGCAGTTGTGCGCATGCGCGACTTTTCAAGTTTTAAACGAATAAGTGATTTAGTCGTAGCCGACCTTAACTGTCAGATAAATTTATTTTTAGGTTTAGGTGGATGTTTTGACAGCTGTGAATGGTTTACATCGCTGTTTAAAACCGTTTGATGTTCAAGCTATGACAATAACCAAATAAATCATTTGTAAGCCGAGTCACAGCGCCTCCCTCTGGAGGAAAACAGCGTCACATAAAGCGAAAGTGAAAGTTGGGACATTTACCTTGAGCTGAAATATGACAGGAGACATATCACCTCGAGTGTTAATACCGCCACAAAACTGACGATCTCAAGTCTTTTATACTTAATGTACACGTTTCGCCTTCAAATCATCTTAAACATTCACTGCATCTAAATTTTCTGAATCTTGCATGAACTCATCCGAAATACACAGATCGCTCTGCACACGCAAACAGAGCCAAAACCTAGACATTTCAGTACATATATAAATCCTGTCCAAAAATAATTAATCAGGTTTTTGAGTGGTTGCTTTGTGATAGTTTACCGGATTAAGTTACACACCAGAATAATTCACAAAAGCCTGATTTTACTAGAAGAAGAGATCAGACTTTCAGTGCTTGTCAGACAAGTTTATAATCCTGAAACAAATGTTTGAATGAGCAGAAAAAGAAGAAGGTGTGGTTCTCTCACTTCATGCACAATTACTATTAGACAAACAAATACAAAACGGACAAACACATAACAGTCCTGAACTTGTCTGAACAATGTTAGTTCACATCAGACAAACACATTCTTCATTTTCATCCAGTCCTGTACAGATCTCAGCACAACAGCTAGCTGATGCTGAACACCCAGCTGGCCTTGAGTTTCACCTGTCATCTAAACTGATCTGCTTTATCAGCAAACACTGACAGGATCAGAAGCGGCTTTCCAATTCTCCTTTCCCTCCTCCCGTCTTCCTTGTCCATTCTTTCACCCTGAGCTACAGAAAGCAAACAGACAAACATATGAACATGTTAACTGTAGGTGGAGGCTGAACCTGTCAAACAAGTACAATTTAACACAGTTGTATTTGTATTTTTGTAAAATATATTTGTATTTTTTAAACTCTGAAACTGCTTCACACACTCATTTGCTGAGAGAGGGCATCTGAACAGATTGACACACACACACACACACACACACACTCTGGAAAACCAAAGAAGTGATAAAGAAAGCATCATTTGGTGCCAAATGTAAAAGAGGAGGAGATTTCACATGCATGTCAGACATTTACAGTCGTGTATTATCATAGTTGAGAAAATAAACATCAAATAAAGTAAAAGCATTCATATACTGCACTCTAAAATATAATATATGGTTATAGTCTTAAACCATAAAACACAATGTTACGGGTTTTAGGTTTGTGTGTGTTCCATCTTTATGTTTTTAAGTTAGTATTTTGTGCTCTTCAATTTTGTTTTTCAATTTGAAAACAATTTTTGTAATTTTCCTTCAGAATAGTGTTTTTCTTATCACCAGTGCACAATTACACCTACAGGTGGCGCTCTGTGCCAGTTAAACCCACACTCAGCAGAAACTGTACATGTGCAGCATTTCTCCTGACGGCAGCTGCTCTGAGATCAGCTCATAAAGTTTAGCGTTTTTAGTTATTTTTAGCATAGTTTTTTTTTTTTTTTTTTTTTTTGCTTTTTGCTTTTACTATATTGAAGAGGGGTGAATAAAAGCTTAATTGATAAAGATGTGAAAAGGAACTTACACTGTGTCTGTTTTCTTCCTTCAGCTTCTGTATATTTGATTTCTTCTAGGAAAAAAAACTTCAAATAATTTTGTATGGTTTACTAAATACTGTATGTGAATGACTAGATTTTATTTAACAAAACTATGCATGACACGATGAAAACCTGTGTACTTAAGGGGCCATATGATGTGATTTCTATTTTTTACTAAGGTATGTAGCTCTTTGTGGATGTATAAGAGGAGATATAAAGCTCAAAGTCTCAGAAGAAGACTGATTCATTTAAATGCGTCCTCACATGTCTATATATAACAATTTGGAAATATTTGCATAATACAGACAAAATGTTCATGCAAAGAAGGCATGGTTTAGTGTTGATGTAGTGATGTCAGGAGACTCTTTTGTTCCTCTTTTTGTACTCTTTTTGTTTTGTGCTTTATTTGGCTTTCTGAAAGATGCAATTAGAAAGCATTAAGATTTCTTACAACATAACAGCACAACCCAGATTTATTCAACACATTTTATAGATGACAGAAAAATACAAAGGGATGTGCAAGTCTCAAATCCATCTTTGCTCTGGCAATCTGGTGCTTCTGAATTTATTGTTCTAGTATTTGCTGTTGCAAGTCCCAAGTCCTGTGTGAAAGGGCCTTAAAACATGTTGTGTGTGTGTGTGTGTAAGAGAGAGAGAGAGAGAGAGAGAGAGAGAGAGAGTCACATCACAGTGGAGTCAGTCAGGTCCTGTGAATACAAATACATTCGAACACTGTGTCTGCCACACTACTCTGTTCCTCTTACAGGCTTCAACTGATGATAAAACTATTATGGACATCATTAATTGTCTTTACATTTATTTTAAAAGCTAAACTTGTGATTATGTAAAGGGGTGTTAAATTTCCACTGCATGCTTGTGGGGTTAAAACACATAAAAATATGTGTTTTTTTTAAGCATTAAACATATTCTGTTACTTCCAATACTCCAAATAATTATCTCGATTTATGCACAACCATAATTTCTCAACCATCGCATGTGTACCACATCAAAGCTGTTGTAATAAAACTGTTTATTAAAACTGACACCTGACAACACTTTAGCACTGTCACTAGCATAATTCTACTATTTCAACTGAAAAACTTTAGCTGTTACAAAGCAACTTAATTCAACTCAAGACTAAAGCATAAAGCAATAGTTAAATGCAAAAACTTATATTTTATTGAAGTTTATAACCAGACAAGTACTCGCTATTGACTTCCACAAAAGGGCAAACATTTGAAAGTCAGTGGCTACTGTCAACTGTCAACATTTTAAAATATCTTAAAACAAGAAAGAAAGTCAGAATTTTGGAACAACTGAAGGGGAGTAAATGATGAAGCTTAAACAACAGAATAGCATTTTGGTACCAAAACGCATCTGACTTCAATAAAATGCTCTAACAATCATTTTGCCCTTTTTTAAATATTAAACATTTTTTGTAAGTTGACCGTTTGTTTGTTTTTTTAACATGACCAAAGAACAAGTCTGAAAACAAGTGGTTTCTACTGTAGGTGTAGTTACATGTAAGATACATTTGTAAACTTCCATGCTTAACCACTCAAAGTCCATTAGCTTTCTGAGAAGAGAACACACATGAGGATTGACTGTGTTGTTCCTCTTCTCTGAGAACTTCCCACTTTTTTTTGCTCCAAACTTTGATGTGCCTCTCTTGGTGCCGGTGTGTGGGTTGATTCCAACAAAACATCTGCATAAACATCAGTCAGACAAACATTACAGTTAATATAAGTAATATTAAATTAACAAAAGCACAAAGGCGTCACCAGGTTTTTGCAAAGTATTTTGAAGTCAAAATGTGTAGCCGTTACGCAAAATGCGTACAAGTTGGCAGGTCTGAATTGTTAAACATGCGACATCTGTGGTTCAACCTTAATTTTATGAAGCGTTGAGAATACTTTCGTACACAATAAATAAATAAATAGCAAATTACTTTATTCAACAATTCCTTTCAGTCCCTGGTGTGTGATATGGTGCACAAAAGTATTCTTGTCACTTTATTAAATTAAAGGGATACTCCATGTCAAAATGTTGAATAAAGTTGCTTTTGTTTTATTTTGATACAAAAAGTATTCTCGTCCCTTAATGACGTTATGATTGAATCCCTGATGTATTCACTACCTTTCTGATATTTAAAAATGTCAGTTGCATTGATGTCTATGGTAGGGGAAAATCATCTTGGACTTCTTTATTTATAATATTTATTTGTGTTCCAAAGATGAATAAAGGTCTTATGGCTTTTGAATGACAAAAGGGAGAGCGATTAATGACTGAAATTTCATTTTTGGGTGAACGAAACCTCTAACACCAGATTGAAGATGTAGTTCGATGCAAACAAAGCAGCAAATCTTGCCACAAAGTTGGGGTGTGGACTCACGACCACTTGGCCCTTAATACTCAGCATCCACTGAGTTGCAGTGAGAATTTCACCTTAATGAATAAATGGCAACATGTTATAGAAAATAAAAACTGAAAACACAACAAACCAAGTTTATTTGATTATTTACAGATTTTGGTTCATTGCACATTACCTAAAACAATTAGTCTCGGAGAGTCTGGAGGTGTAAAACTCTTTTCCACGTCGGCCATTGTTGCTGACACCTAAGAAACAAACAAAAAAAAAATTGGGAAAAAAAGTAATTGCATACAAACTATAACCCCATAACAAAATTGTGTAATAAAAAAGCACAGAGCATGACTTGCATCTGCCTGAAGAATAAGAGCTTCAGGTTTTTTCCTTGAAGTGTGCCAGAATGAGATGGATGACACATGGGATAAAAGAGGATGCTCCACTGTCATCATACTTCA
>JAUMHG010000035.1:258439-279603 GCA_032359395.1 Enteromius anoplus
AAACACTTGATTTATATAAGAAGTAGGAAACGATGGTGTTTGAGACTCACAGTATGTTATGTCCATGTACTGAACTGGTATTATTCAACCATGGTGAGGTAAATTCAGTTTTCCATTCTATGGCACCTTTAAGTTGAAATCTAGAGACACTACAACCACTTTTTTATTGTGTTTATATTGTGTATTTCTGTGTTTCCAGTGAACCCCCTGGGGCCGGCAAACGCATACATGCGTTTTGAGGTGTCTTCTCCAGATGGCGCCAATAAGCTCTAAAATTACACATTGAGTTCTGAACGTACAGATAAGAGCAATACATCAATCGAATCTGTGAAGGGTGTACTTTAATTTGTATTCACATATAACAACAACACAACTTTGTGTTTTGGTTTGTGGTCAGATTCAACAGCAGTTTGTTGGGCCATTGGCCACCATCCAGGAGGTATACCTCCTTGCTTGCAATTGGGAGTCCCATTGAAATAGGATGCCAAGACCTGTTATATTGTTTATTTGGAGTAACGTTAACAGGCAGCATGGTTTTTGTTGTAGTGAAGATCTGCTGCTGTACCTGGATGGCAGGTGTTGAAGTCCAGACCGGATTCTGCCGGCTGCAGCAGACGCTCGATGATCCCACGGGACAGAATAGACGGGGAGAAAACCACCGGCCGCTTGCTGACGACCCCAACCATCTGAACCAGACTGAACGGGATCAGCTGCTCCTCATGACCTACACAAACACACATCCAGAACTCAACAATATTTGCTCTGATTGGTCGAAAGTTAGAGTGGGTGGGGCTTACGGTTACTGAGAGTGTAGAGCACCGGACTGGACGAGCCAATCTCGCGATAGTTTGTTGCGACTGCTTTAATGAGTCGAACGCGCTGAGAGGTTTTCTTAAAGAACTACAGACACACACAAAACAAACAGTTCAGAGTCTGTGAGACAGACAGACACAGACAGACAGACAGACAAACCCTCACCTTCCTCCTGCCCTGATTCTGTTCCAGCGCCATCGTACGAAGTCTCACCAACAGCAGCTGCTGAGCCCTGAAGAGAAAAACACGTCTGACACGTCTGACACGACACCAGACAGATGTTTCACATTAAACATCCACATCACCTCAATACGAATTTGCAATTGCTCTTCTTCTCTGAATACTTTTGCATGCCAAATTGTGATGCGGTTATAAAATAATTAATTTATTCGAAACTGTCAGCAGTTGTTCAACAAGGAAAAAGCCTCTCTGAGAGAGAAAGAGAGAAAAAACACTTTTACAGGAGTTGATGTATTGTTGGTGTACCTGTTGTAGTTGGGCACAGCTCCGGCCTGCAGCGGCGCCCCCGTGTGTTTGTCCACGCGAACGCAGCGCCACTGATATTTACCATTGTAACGCGTGTCGGTGACCTGCAGAACATCATCACAGTAAACCCTGAGACACGGCGGGTCACCGTGGTGACAGAGGTCAAGGTTCACACGCACGTAGAACGAGTCCGCGCCGGTGAAAGACGGTGACGAGAGTTCAGCGAGTAAACGGGAATAACCTGAGAAAAGAAAGAGGAAAAGACTAAATCATAATAGAAAACGTCAAAACATTCACAATCTCATGATGTTTTTCTGAACATGATCAACTACACATGTTTAACGCTTGGCTTTTTAGAAATGCTGATGGAAGCACATGCTTGTCTCTCACCGTCAGGATTGTGTGCGTGTTTGAGAGCGCTTGGTTCGCTCCACCACTGCAGTGAGAAATGAGCCACTTCCGCCGTACACTGACTGAGACGAACACGACCCTCGCCGAACAACACCTGATCCAACTGACAATAGAGCACGTGATCTCAGAATGCATTTCAGTGCAGGAAAAACATCCCGTCTGATGGTTTTCCATCTCTCTCACCTCCAGTAGTTCACTGCCCTCCTTTAGACCACACATCTGCGCAGGTGAACCCGCCCTGACCGTCTGCACGAACACACCCGTCCGGTTTCCTCCGATGATAGTGATGTCCTCTGCCAGACTGACGCTTTTGGACGAGGAGGAGAGCGCCAATCTGAGAAACAAACAAGAAGAACATGAGACGAAACAAACATGATGAAAGTCATGCTGATGAAGAGCTCGTACCGTGGGGAGGATGACGAAGGTTTGACGGGGAGGGTCGGAGTCACATTAATCATGTCAAGAGAAAAGAGCTGAGACGGCAGAGAGCTCCAAGAACTCAACAGACACGAGTCTGAGTCCTCTACAACACACACACACACACAACACCACTATGAACACACTGACAGAAAGACAGAAGCGTTTATGACAGTAGGGACTTGAATCTTCACAAGCCTCGTGATTACAATTGAGTTTAAATCTGACACTTTTCACATTGCGATACAAAACAGGGGGCAGTTTTGTCAAGACTTGCCAACATTTTAGTTGTAATAATTCTCAATAACCAATTTAATACCAAAGATAGCACAAAAAACTGCTATTGAACACTTATGTGTAACTTATTTTTTATTTGATACAATTTCATTATCAAGTGTTTTTTAATAGTGAAATAAAAAATTGATTTCTACAGCACAGTACAAGTCAGCTGATACTGACCAAAGCTATATACGCAAAAAAAACTATCATTGGATCTATAGATATTACAATACATACTCACACAAAAACATCAAATTAAGAATTTTATTTTAAAAGAACAAATACTTTTTAAAAATCTCTATATCTACATTACTGCAATTTCATGTCTGAATTGCAATAGATAAACTCATAATTGTGGTCTTTCTATCATAAATCTGAGCTTATATCTTTAGAAAACAAGGTCAGAATTGTAAGAATTGCAAAAGATAAAATGTTGCAATTTTAAAATGTGTTTAAAAACGCCAAATCAGTCCTCCGGTTCTTTACAATCAATCCAGAACTGTTAAGCAAAGTATTGTGCCACAGCAGACAGACAGAAAGGTTTGGAGTGAGCTGCACAGTCAGACAGACCTGTATGTGGCTCGTTCTCATCACTCCCCCAAGACTTCAGATCAAACCTGCAAACACACACCCGACCAGGCGTTATCCTTCACTAGTTCAGTGATGTCTGTAAACTAAATCTTCACCAGTGTTTCATTTGTCTTACTCTATGTTTGCTCTGCGGTTGATTGAGTTCATGCAGGGAGGAAAGGGGAATGTGGAGAGTCTGTTGATGTCCTTCTCGGTGTTACACTCCTGCACAATCACAAAACACTCAGTGAGGTTCAAACACAGGACGTACAGTAATCATCACTGCATCATTGAGTGAAACGGGGTAAGTATTTACTGGTGCGAACAGATTGTCCTCTGAATTAGAGTAGCAGGAGTCTGTAACACAAACACAGAGTGGCAGCAAAAACATGATCAATACAAATAACAGGTTAATATTGTAAAATGATAAAAGAATCTGAGCAGTACAGCAGCTCTACAGAAGACAACAAAGTTGTTATAGTAACACTCACCAACAGACTGCTCCAGAGTTCTAGAGGTTGACTGTAAAAACACAATAAAAGCATGAGAGAACCGCACACACAAACCCATTACACAACTGTGTGTGTGTGTGTGCGTGTGTGAACTCTGACCTTCAGCTGAGCTCTAAGTGTGAGTGGACTGGGACTCAAATCAATGGAACAACACGGGCCGAAACACTGATCCTCACTGAACAACGACATGTGAGACTACAGACACACACAGATGTTAGTGAACATGTAGTACAGTACAGTATCATTAATTCGTGTAATTAAGCTAAATTAACTCAAGCAAACAATTTAACAAAATATAATCATTTTGGCGTACTGAGTAAAATATCACTGAAGATTGATTGGTGCCTTACATAACTGCGTTACAGCAAAAAAAATCTGTTATCTGTTCCTACAATAGTTTTGTAACGCACTCCTCCTAACACTGGTAGTCTGTCGTGATCCAGACGTACGCAGTGCATGCAGGTGTTGCTCTGCTCTCTCCGCTCTCGGTTTCTCTCCGTCTCTCTTTCCAGCTGCTCCAGGCTGCTCTGCAGCTCTGCTATACGTTTGCGCAGACGGTTCTTGTCCAGGAGGCAGTCGGTGAACTCCAGCTGCAGACTGTCACGACTGCGCAGCGCCTTGAACAAACACAAGTGTTTGAGCATGTGTGTGTAAGAGAGAGAGAGAGAGAGAGAGAGTGTGTGTGTGTACCTGGTCTCTCTCTCTTTCCAGCTCCATGATCTGGTTGAAGTAGGACACACTCCTCCTCTGCTCCGTCTCCCAGTCCAGCTGCAGAGTCCTGAGACGCAGCTGCAGCTGCTCACACTGAGATGCCAACTACGCAAACACATTATTTGCATGTGTGTGTATATATATATATATATATATATAGATGAGAAACATGCATGGATGAATTGACAGAATTATGATCAATATTATAAAATAGATTCATTTTTTAATTTATTATAATATTTTGAATAACTTACCAGTTACAAAAACATCAAATAGTACTGAAAAGTTTTAAAATTAATCAATAAATGAATGTATATTAGTGAGATATTTACTGAGATATATTTGTAATTTTTCCATTTATTGGCATTTTATTGTAAGATGTAGTAATTTTGTTGTGCTTTAGTGATTTTTATTTTTAATGTCTTAATAGTAAAAAAATATATTTATATATATTATGTCAAACTAAATGATGACTTGAATTATGTTATTTTATTAGCTGTTTTTTGGTTGAAATTGAAGATATGAATGAACTGATTGTTAATTAAACACTGATGCTCTTGTTCCTGTTTATTAACGTAAAGCTGACTGAAGTATTCTACTGTATTAAGCACTATATAAATAAACATCATTTTGTTATAAGCTTAAAATTAGCCACTTTATTTATACCTTAAATCCAACTTTACAATGCACACAAAACAAAAACGGAGCCTATTAACCGCGCAGACACACAGTTTTGCTCTCACTTTCTCTCTCTGAGTCTCGGAGCTCTCCAGCTCCCCCTGCAGTCGGGCGATGGTGCTGCTCAGCTCCTGCCGCTGCTCCCCCGCCTCTCGCCGGTCCTGCTTCAGGATGTCCAACAGGGCCTACAAACACACCATCACGTACATCAGACGATCCACACAAACTCCTGTGTCAGCAGTGTCCCTCCCACGACTCTGACCTGGTTTCCAGAGTTAAGCTCTCTGTTTCTCACGGCGAGCGGCGGCGTCTCCTCCGGTCCTGCGGGGGCGCCGTCAGGCACCACGCTGATCGTGTGATGAGTCATCGAGGGGGCGGAGCCACCATCAACTTGTTTCTCCACCTCCTGCAATCTCTTCCTGAGCTGCTCCACCTGTGAGTGGCATCAATGCACACACACGCCCATTTCAAGCCTGACATGAACTCGTGCGTATCGGGAGTGTGAAATACTGAGTAATGCTGACTACCTCTGTGAGCAGTTCTCTCTCGCGCGCCGTAGCTCTGCGCTGTTCCTCTAACGCACGCGAGTACTTCACAGCCAGTTCCAGATGTCTCTCCTTCAGCAAACCCAACTCACGACTGCCAGACTCGCAGTCCTGCCTCAACCTGTCCCATAAACACACACATTAAAACGTTCGGTATACAGTTTCGGAGTTGTGATGATGTATGTGTGTTTTCTTCACCTCTCCAGCTGTATGCGGTCCTGTCGCAGCTCCTGCGCTTTGCGTTCCGCCCGGCTCCGCTCGTCTTCGGCGACGCGACAGCGCTGAGACAAACGCCGCTCACACACGCGACTGCAGTGCAACTGCTCTCGCAGCTTACGAACCTCCAGCAGCAGAAACTGAGTCAGCCCCTCAGGACCCTCCTCATCTACACACAACATGAACAAACAGCTGTGTGCTGATTATTGTCTCTTCAGTGGAAGATTTTGTCCAAACATTCCTAAATAGTCACACAAAAAACTTCTTAAGTCTTGTTTTTTAGTAGATATATCAAATTTATGTAGAGTTTTATTTAAAACAAGAAACATATCACTCACTTTTTCAATCAAATTTGTTTGTTTTAGCATGAATAGCATGCATTTGTTCCTGTTCCTTATGTATGCATGTAAACTATTTATAAACCCACTTAATTGTGTAAGTCTTTTATTTTGATAAATCAAGTCATACTTACCCAGCATGATGGAGCAGCGCTGTGTCGGCTGTTGTCCGGTCAGCTGCGTGAACTGCTCCGGATGATAAAACTCCAGTGATTCCATGAAGGCCTGGAGACCACGCTCCCCACGTCCCCTCAGGATGTCCAATAAACGCCCTGAGCACAACAGCCAATTAAATCTCTGCACAATAAAACAGTTTTTTTTTTTTTATATGAACATTTGCATCCAGATTCACATACCAGTCCAGCAGTACATCCTAAATCATTTTATTGGTAAAAGGGTTAAATATTACCCACAACCCTTTGCACTACACATAAGGAAAAGCTTATTTGGTTCCTTATTGACTTTTCCACATACAAAAATGAAAGGAAAATGAGGTTGAAGCTGAAGCAAAACGTGTCATAGTTTCATCACGCAGAACTATGACAATGGCAGAATTTCCCAATAAGCCTCTGAAACATGTACTTTCCATAAATTTGAATGATTCACTCTTACATCGAGTTTAGAAAACGTGCTGACTACCCCGCCGGGTCAAGAATAAGTAGATGCAGTCAGAACTCAATGGATAGATGTCAAAAAACACACTTAAAGACACTTTTCCATTTCCACTTGCAAATTTTTTTTTATATAAAAAGAGTCATCCCGAAAATGCATTAAATCAAATCAATGAATCATTTACGAAGTACATCTTTCATTCATTTATACAGTTTTTTTGTGCATTTTTGAGAGGGTTTGGCACTCAAGTTGTTTAGTTGTTTTCTATACAACCCATTTTTATTTTGCATGCGTTAAGTCGTTGCCCTTCACTAACAGATTAGGTTCTTTGTTTATTTATGTTATATATATATTTATATACAGTACATACGTGTGCTATCAGGGGTTAGTACAACTTCATTTAAGTCCTTTGGCATGGGTAAAGACACAGTGTTTGGAAAGCGTCCATCACTTCTTCCCGTGTGGTGTTTTGCGTCTCACCGGCTCTGCTGATTCTCAGCGGATACTGACTGGAGTTCAGCACCTCGTCCTCGTCCTGCTCGTCGATCACCTTGCATTGCCGCAGGTACGGGGTCAGCTTCGCCGGGTTTAAAATGCGGGTCAGCTTGTGCCTCACTCCTTCCACTCGCTCCCACAGCTCCTCATCCTTCTCCTCCTCTGACGGAGGCATGAGCGAACTCTCCTTTCCCAGCGGCCATTCACCTGCCAGAAAACACAAGATGTTTATGAGGGTCATGATCAAGATTGCTAAAGATCTCACCGCTGGGGAATGCAGACAGTACCATGCGGGTCTCTCACTGCACTTGAAAGATAACCAGAGAAACAAAAAAGGGCATTTTCATAGGCTTATATCTGCACACGCTGATGTTTCTCAGGAGTCTTTGCTATATACAGTACATATATATATATATATATCAGATAAGATTTGTTTAATCATGACCTACATACTTCCTTCACATGAATATAACACACCCAGCCAACTAAACTGCCATCATCCAGTGAGAGTGGAAAGCTATACAAGCATGCACCTCAAACTTTTTGCAAACCTGTGCCAATCCTTAAACCCGTTTGAGACATTACAAAGATCTTTTTTTGTGTAGAAGCACACATAATACACTGAACATATACGGTATTTCAAACAAACAATGGTCTTGTCCTCTGGAGAGATGATAAAGATAAGAGGTGTGTGAGGGGTTTGTGTGCGTCTGTGTTCAGGAAAGGCAGGTCCAAACACATGCTGGAATCTCAGTGAATGTCTCATAGTGAAGGAATCCAGTGCTGGGAACGACAACACTTTATTGTCCACTAACACAAGCACACTAGACTACTGCACACATGATCCGCTGCATTACAAACAAATAACAACAATACAGTAATATTAACACAAAGCTAACATAAAACCAATAACATGCTAATCTAAAGATTTTGATGAAACAAGCTGCATTAAGCACGTTTTACAAAAACAAAACAACACAACAAAAAGCGTTGCAGTCTTTACAACGAGCACGCTGAGTGCAGTGTAATGTGATGTTTCATTAGGCTAGTCGTGAAAATGACTAACAATTTTAGAGTTAAATTTGATTAAACCTAAATCCTATGTCATTTTTGTTTTCATTATACACAATAGCCTACTAACAACCAATGCTTCGTTACAAAAAAGGGTGTAACGTTAAGAACAGCAAGAATGTTGCAATCACCTGTGCGTAGTACACTAAAAAAATATAAACGTGTTTTTCCCATAATACCATGTAATTCTGTATAAATGCATCAGTTCGTCAAGCGGCTGAGCAGATAAACAACTGAAAGTTAAAGGTCTTACCGCTCATGATTCAGTTGATGGACGAGATATAGATGTAGATGATAGAAATAAAAACAACAGTGACACCTCTGAAAGACGCGAACCAGATGCGAAGATGCGAGGAGATTGAAATGAGCGGCGACTCTCTCTCTCTCTCTCTCTCTCTCTCTCTCTCTCTCTCTCAGGAGTCAACGCTACATATTGACATGATTGTTCACGTCTCCCTTCTCTCGTGACACCCGCGCTATTTCAATTGAAACTTTATGAATTGATCGTACCACATTCAGTCGGTGCACGGACAGGAGAAAACACAAAACGCCTGAGTCACGCAACAAAATATCAAAGTCACAGTGAAAAGTTTGTGTGGCAATGCTGGGGTTAATGTTTAACGGGTATCGGGCGTGATTAGTCACATTCCGGGTGGGTTAGAGAGTCCAGTGACCTTCATGTCTGTGAGGATGAGGATGGGCCACTGGAGGGAGACACGAGACTGGACATGATCAACCTCCTGCTTCAGATAGAGACCAACGAGGACATCTATCTATCTATCTATCTGCCATTATTAGTTTAGAATGTGCTTTGAATAGGTTTATTATTCATTTCGTAGAAGCTGATGTGAGGTTAAGGCCTTTCTCGTCGGAATTTTTATTTTATTTATATATTTATTTAATATTTGCACTTTGTTTTATTCATAAAGTGCAAAGGTGTAACTAACAATTTGAACCTGACAAATATAAACGTAAGAGCTTGTAATCAATAAGAAATAATTGATAAATAAATGTTGTTGTTTTTTTATATACCCCTATGTTGGGTTAAGTATTTTTGTTTGTAAAGTCTGTTGGAATCTTCTATAGATGATCCACATTGATTTCTACATGGATTAAAACAAACTTGATAACTTTCAAAACTGCCTTACATAGTCATTGAAAGCAGTACAAATACGGCTAGATAGCCTCAATTTCATTCCCGTAAAATGGTGCCACCTGACTAAGCTCTGATATGTTGCTCAGCTTAGTTTAGTTTGACAGTATATTAGTGTCTCATTCTGCATCTTCTGTTCATTTGTCTCAATCGTCTCACTCTGTGCCACCGGCCATAAAACCGAACGCTGGACCAGAAGCAGAAGATAAAGAGACATCCAGCGGTTCTGCAGAGGAGGAATGTGACAAAAGGGCAGCTGAGCGTCCAGCGGTTTCTCTCGGTCTGATCCCGACGCATAATCAGAGCTTTGTTCTGCAGAAGAATGACGCTTTATGAGTCCTTTCAGACACATTAAACTGCTGTTGTGCCACTAATAGACAGCTGAATAGGATCTGACATCATCAGAGCTGCTGCGGCCAGAGGAAAAAATGAACATTTCACTGATTTGAAGATAAACAATAAAAAGAGCATGTTTTTCAGATATTTCTGCTAAACTGTATTAAGCACGGACACATGAATCAATAGTTATCATACAGGGAGAGTAAAAGAGCTTCAAGAGAGGAAGTGATGATACTCGATGGAGTACATATTGAAATCTGTGACTTTGGTAGGTTTGAGCTTCGTAGAGTAGAATGAGTCATTTCAGTAAATTGATTCAAATTACAAATTAATTTGAATCATCAGTAGCACTAAGATAAAATTTTGTAAACTATTAGTGAATTAAACAGTTGATAACTTCACAAACAATGATTGGATGGTGTCAGGTGATCACGTCTGAACATGAGTCTCATTGGAATCTCTGATTCAGTCATTTACCTCATACTCTCACTAATACTGTGACGTTAGATCAAAATAAAACATTTTCCATTGACAAAATATTAACAATGGAACCATAAATTAAACAATAAATAAAATAAATAATAAATATCCTAAAGGAATACCCGTTTAGCAAATCTTGTCCGCTTGGGGCGGGTACTTTACTTTTATTTATTTTTTTCAGTATATGGACATTGGCGCAAACGGTGTTCATATTTACCACCACCAGACACTTTTACAACTCAATAACTCGGTAAAATCTATTCAAGATGAGCTGCGTGAGAAGCTACGTGACCTAGGCTTGCTCCGGGAACCAGGCCTCCAGTCCTCGAAGTTGCCTAATGCCGGTGGCCGGTGGAGGGGACATCGTAAACGGCTTCCATCCATCATCTTATCAAACTTCTGCTCACTGGAAAATAAACTGGACTACATACGACTTCAAGAAACTACACAGCGTGAGTTTAGGGACTGCTGTGTCTTTGATTTCACGGCTCAGCAACAGAGTTCCAGACGACGCCATTCAACTAGATGGGCTAGCCTCGTTTCGGTAACTCTTGTTTTTACCATATATAAAGTTTTAGATGCAATATAACTTTTTTTTTAATGCGCTTTTGAACTAGGATAACATGGAAGCTGCCAATAGACTAATTCTGTCATGTGACACTACATTTATTTGCGTTAAAGCCCATTGTCTTGACAAAAGTTATTTCCAAACAATTTTTGTGACATTTTAAGCATAGATATAGAATTTATGATATAGAATTTATAGATATAGAATTTAAAGTTAAACAGAAAAAAAATAATGTGTTGACATTTACAAAATGTTATCGATAATTAGCATCAGCTAAATAATATATATATATAATCAGCTATATTGCTAAATATTTTTGGAAACTTTTTTACTAATTTTACTATGGAATAAGGATACTGTTTTACTTTTTTACAAATTTTACTATGGAATAAGGATACTGTTGGGTTTTTTTCTGTCTATGGGTCAAAGCGACAGAAATAGGTCATATTTAGCCCCTGGAATAAGAATTTAGGGGAACCCCTACCAGAAAAAAAAAACAAAAAAAAAAACGTGATTAGGGGACCACCCTCGAAACTCGATTGTGT
The DNA here is from genome assembly GCA_032359395.1 of Enteromius anoplus. Lineage (NCBI taxonomy): Eukaryota > Metazoa > Chordata > Actinopteri > Cypriniformes > Cyprinidae > Enteromius > Enteromius anoplus. The sequence goes on from JAUMHG010000035.1 coordinate 269,679, forward strand.
TACTTTTGAATAGCAATTGGCCGGGTTTTGTTGTGAAAACCTGGCAACCCTGCATAAGATTTTTGCACATGGTCTAAACTTAATTATGCATACAGACACTCCTATGGGAAATTTTACAAAGCAAATAACAGTCATTCAAAGAACAAAATTCAACATGAAAAATGTATAGCTGAACATTAACACTAAAGGTAAGTATAGCTACTGTGAAGTCTATTGTGCCACCTTTCTTCCGCGACAACGTTTCTGTGCAGTTTTACAGGCAGCACACAGGCACACTGTACAGTGAGTGTTAGCTGTGGTCTGAACTGAAACCAAGGAGACAGCGCTCAGGAAACCGTGGAATTCTGCTGCGGAGGCTAAAATAAAGCGCCATTTACATTGAAATGTGCTCCGACTGTGAGCTTCCTTCTGCGGTGATTGATTCCTCAGAAACACGAGAATTTCCTCTCGCTTCGGTCCCGAGCTGCTTCCCCGAGCGCTCCGGTCGTCCAGACAGCAGCTCCAGTCAACAACAGATTCCTGGAGACACGGAAGAACACTTTTATGAGACTATTAGGCTATGACACATTTTACTGTTTAAATCTTACAGATTACCATGAGCATAAAAAGCCATAGAGATAAGACGGAGGATCAACCAAATCATATTAGCAATAGTTTAACAAGGTCTGTACAACACGTGTACGTGATGTTTTTAAGAATTCATATACAGTCAGCATTTACATGCTTTTATTTAGCAGACACTTATTTAAAGTTAATGAATACTGGGATTGCTGCTGAGTCATCGATGAGTAAAATTCAACTTGACTAGAATCGTTCTCTCCATCTGTGCATGACGTCATGAGTGGGTGCAGGAAAACCCCAAACCTGTGCAGACAAATGAATTTGTGCAGACAAATATAACACCTTAAATACTACTTTATTGTATTAAAAAACAGACAAACAAACCAAAAAATGACCAAATATTATAATTAATGTAACATAAGATTAAAACTTTATAATTATTAAAAGTAATAAACACTGTTATTTGCTGTTTCTTTGTAATGTTTTTGGTAAACAAGACCTTTTTGAGAGACATTTAAACTTTTTTACAGTGTAACATAATATGCAAATTAAAAAAAAATTATTTAAACTATTGAAACTCAGTAACATTAAAACTATATATATATATACAAATAATAAACTATACAGGGAAAGTAATTGAAAATGTATGTATTTATTTTATTTATTTGTTAATTTATTTTAGCCTATTATTTATTAAATTTTATTATTATTATTTTTATGGAGTTATAAGTGGTCCACATTAAGTGACTCCTTTTTTACATTTATGCATTTGGCACTAAATGTGACTTCATGATTTATATTTTATCAGTCTGTGTGTTGCATGGGAACATGGGACCGTCAAAACCATTTACCCACACCAGAAAAACACCAGCAAAACCATTTCTAAGCATAACCGGACCGTGATGGATCCTCATGTGACGTCTGGGGAGTTTGAGGCTTCATCAGCCCTGAGTGGCAGCACGCAGACACTATTAAAAGTTGCATAAACGCTGTGAAGAGTTTGTAAAAGTGTTGCGGGAAGCCAGTGTGGGCAGTGAGAGCATTTGGCTCGAGGACCAGGGTGTGTCTGTGGTCATGGACTTTGAGAAGAAACAGCAGCTGGAGGAGAGAAAAAGAGTTGAAGGAGCTGGAAGGTCTTTGAGGGTCAGATGTATCAGATAGGAGGAATCATCCACTGAAACAGAGATGAAACGAAGGACGAGAAAAAGAAATGCAGACAACATCAAAGAAACTGAGGAGGTGCAGGATGTAATTTTGTCTTTACAGTGGGAGCATTTGTCTGCCATCCAAGTCCAAAAAAAAAAAAAACCTTTCTAACTTTCTCTCTCTGTTGGACAGTGTTTTACTTGGAGATGAAAGAAATGAGAATGAGAATGAATCAGAGGGAAAAGAGGAGAAAGGAGAAGCAGAAAAAAAGTCTAGGAGACATGAAGCTGAGGAGGGATTTTGTTAAGCTAATAAGCTTTTAATGTTTTTTGTTAACATATGAAAACATTAGGATATTTAAAAATAAAAACCTTTCTGTGAATATAAGAGAAAACATCAGTGGAATGGAAAAGTTCTATGAACCATCATTAACCGATAATTATTAACCTTAAAAAAGTTCAACTCTTTAAAACATTTAGCCTAGTTTAATTCTATATAATCTATGGAGACTTGAGATTGAATGTCCCTGAAGGTCAAAGGGCCCTGAGGGGTCCTGAGGGTGATCCAGGATAAGAACAGAAGAGATCCATGAAATTCACCCTGGATCTTTTGACAGTGTGGGATCTCCTGGCTGGAATGACATTCAAAGTGTGTCAACATTTCTGGTTAGATCATTTTACACGTTCACAAGTCTTCTGTAAAATATCGGCACTTTTAATACTTCTTCGAGTCTTTACTGAACAAAAAAAGCGATGTTAAGGCGCGTGTCTGTGTAATGATTCCTTCCATGCGCATGCGCATCGTCCTTGTCCCTGCGCGCGGAGCAGAGGCGCGTCTGGTCTGGAGTTTATTCACCATCGCACCAAACTTTGCTATTTTCGGGGTTTAAGGTAAGTTTAAATGTTTGTGATGTTTAATTAGATTTACATTGGCTTTTGTGGACAAATATCATACGCTTTATATACAAATATGGAAGTTTAGTTATTTTATGAAGCCCGTTATTTGTGGCCAGAGTAAACAAACTACAGGTTTGACGCTAAACTGAAGACTGAAGGAGCGGTAATTAATAAACCGACTCGTTGTTCAAACATGGTTTACGAAATGTGTTTGCGAAATGTCTACAGAATGTCAGAACTGGTCGGTATGTTAAAAAAGAAACTAATGTAATGAGACTAAGTATTTAACTAAGTTTTTTCACATTGCATTTTTTCGAATGAGATTTTGAGAATACATGTTGTCAGACCACTAAGGTGTTGCGGTTGCTAAGGTGTCTCTATGATCTTTTATATCACGTTTTAATCAGATTTTTAATGTAAAAGATTTACTGCGAAATAAAGCTTTTCTCTTCTATGTGGAAACATTTTATTTATTCTTATGTGTTTATAGAACAGAATGCTAAAAAGATTCATGTAATATTGTTTAGCGATTATAGGGTGTTGTCAATTTGCAAATGTGTTGCTATGCTGATGAAAATGCATGATAAAAAGTACAAACGAATGCATGATCTGTTAGTGAAAGAGAGAGCAGCATGAGCTAAACACACACAGCTTGTTTCCATTACTTCCCACTCATTTCCTTAGTCTGTCTGGTGCTGTGTGTGTGTGTGTGTGTGTGTGTGTGTGTAGAGACACAAAGGTGTAATTAAACTCCAGCAATAACAGTCTGGATGGAGACGTGTGTTTGAATCGTATGCTAAACTGTGCAAATGAGTCTGTGAGGAGAGACACAAAACTTATATACAGTAAATGTAAAATAATATTTATTTTACATATGGTGATTTAATATTAAAATTAAATGACTATGTAAAAGAAATACCATATGCATACAGTATACACCATGCATAAGCTATTCTACAAAATTGGTCCAAAGTCAGATTTGACAACATCTTGAAAATAAATAAATGATGCAAAATGCAAACTGTATCTCACGTCCAATTTCTAGTAATTGTGCATATTTTATTTTCAGAATGTTTTGGTCTACCCAGGCACAGAAACAAGGTTTTATTTAGAAGGGTTATACTGATTATTAAGATATTGCTTACACACACACACACACACACATATTTATATATACTGTATATATCAAATATTTTTGTTGTTTTTTCCATACATTGATATTGATCATAACTTCTTCATTGACATTTCAGCATACATTTTTTAACAAAACATCCCACGTTTCAAACATTTCAGTAGTGACAGGAAAAACGGGGACACATTTTTTGCATTAAAAAACAACAAAAATTATTTCAATATCATTTTCATACGTTAAAATGTAGGGGTTTGGGATAGCCATCTCCCAGTTTAAATACACCCACATGCAGTATGTGCACATCCTGATTTTGCCAAGTTCGATGTGTCGCATTTTGTTGACCCTGGAACAACATTTTAATTCAAAAATATAGTCTAGTCTACACCTAAACCTAATGAGTAATGCCTAAAATCATATTTAATGATGGATGACTGACACTGATGTAAAAGCACCAAACACTGATTGAAAGCCTAAACTTCACAAAAACGGTAAACGGTTTCTTCAAATCTGATTGGCTGATCACAGTGTTGTTTCAGAGTCAACAAAGATGTTAACCCAAGTACATGATGCACTTGGTAAAATCAGGTTAGCGAAATGGATTTACATGCATACATGTATAGAGATGACACGGTATTTCTCTAATCATCTGGTGTTTGACTCTCTCTTTCTCAGGATGCGTGTGAAAGGAAAATACTGACTGACGGGTGGCTAAATGGATTGAGACTGTCCGTCAAGAGAAAGAAGACAGAGAGAGAGAGAGAGAGAGAGAGCAGGGACGAATAATCCAGCTAATCCAGGCCAATCCCAGCCGTACAGACTCCTCTAAAGCCGCAGACAGAATGCGGCGGATCACACGCGTCTGATGTGCTTTAGATTGGCTGTTTTGGGGGATCCTGGGAGGCTGAAGGATCTGCGGTGGGATTCATAAACACTAAAACAACAGATCAGAGCACCGGTGGATGTCAGGTGCGTCAGGACAGAGCTGAAGGAAAAGGACGATGCTGGATGTCATTCATCTGACAAAACATCAAGTTTCTGGAGAAGCAGCGTTCGACTTTGGTGTGGACATGAGCGCCGATGCGGTTCATCAAGATGTGATGTGTGAAGCAGATGTTTAGAAGATGTTCTGCGTCATGCAAATCCGAATAAGTCTCTAAATACTAGAGTGGTTCAGCGAATCTTTTAAAAGGATGGTGAAATGTTAGATATTTTTGAAGACATTTTGTGCAAGACACATGTTTTTTTCTACTATCAGAGAGTGTGCAAGCTTTCTGTGTTCGCTCCAAGGTGTTCAAATTCTTCGTAAATCCTATTAGGCTTCTTTAACAGGTTATTTTTAAACTCCGACTGGGGATGGGCTGCAGCTCACAAACCGACGGAGCTGATACAGACGTGTGAACATTTAAACACACTTGTGTATTTGTATTTTTTAATGTAACATTTATTTAGCTGTATCTGTTTTGTTAAGCTAGCATCAAGCTTTCTTATTTTTATTTTTTTTTCACATTATTTGACATTAATTTAACATTAATTCTATGAATTTAGGTTGTTTTTTTTCTGACTTGTCCACCTTCTTCTCTTTTATTATGCTTAATTTATTTGGGTGTTTAATCGCCTCCTTAAACTAGCATTTTTAAAGCATTTTTCCACCAGTGATTTTTTTTGGGATCTTTTTTTAATGATTGTTTGATATCAATGTACTATTTACTCCGTTGCATTTACATCTGGCATCTGTTTACATTTGAAGAGCACCTCATCATCAACTTGCTACATTTTTGACAGACGCTTTGGATTTGTTTTTAAGCATCATTTAAACCATATTTCTCGTCATGAGTCTGGGAAAGCTGCCGGCGATCAAAGGCCTGGTGTCCACATCTCACGGCAAACGGCGGTTTAAGAGCGACCTGTCGGTGGACATGATCAGTCCGCCGCTCGCCGACTTCCGCCACACGATGCACGTGGGCCGTGGCGGGGACGTCTTCGGTGACACTTCGTTTCTGAGCAATTATGGCGGATCGAGTAACAGTGATGGCCCGCGGTGCCCGGATTCACCCTCCGGCTCCAAACCGACGCGTTTTTTGTCGAGAACGCTTCAGCACGTACGAAAGACTCCTCTGCCCCGGCTGAGAGGAGGGTCACGTGACTTCTCGTCCCCTCCGCCGTCCATCTCGCCCATCATTAAAAACGCCATCTCTCTGCCCCAGCTCAACATGACAAACGGCGGTCTGATGAGGGCGCTGCTGCCCACCTCCACCAGCTCCCCGGAGGAACCGCTCTGCTCCTACGGTACCAACACACATAGTTGATGCGGTTGCTAATATAGTTATCATTGTAGACATTTGTATAGTTAGGTGATATATGAACGCTATAGTTAACGTGTTGATTGCGTCTGACAGTTGGTTAGTTATGGTTTTGGTGTTTCTTAAAGTTCATGAGGTTGGATTTACACCAAATACAGAAAATGAACAGATGCTGCATTTATAGTTAATTAAATTTCATTGCTGCATTACTAGTGTACATTTGTTCATAGGTAAGTAGGTTAATTTTTATATTAATCAAAACTATTGTTGATCTGCTGAAGTGCATACCTTAAGATGAGCTATTTTTAACTTGACATGGAATCTTAAATACATCCCATGAGTCGCTGAAAAACCAGTGATATGAATTTGTATTGACCAAAGACACAGACAGACTGAATGACCTTATTGTTTGAGTAAAAACACCTGCGCACACACACCTGCATAAAACCAAGCAGACTCTCACACAGTTGGAGTATTTGAGGGAGGGACAGAAGAAAAGAAAAATGCTGTGATGTCTTCTTTGGTGTGTGTTTAATGTCTCTGGAATCCTGGAATTTCCCCTATTCTGGGAACCCAAAACCAACTCTGAAAGACTGGCATAGAGAGAACGAAACAACACACACTGCACTGCACATAAATCTCATCCTGCCACCTACTGGACACTGACCACAACACAGTGTAAATACAGCAGAGTAATGTGAACAAGTATTTCATAGAGGATCTGACTTTGATGGCCAGTTGTTTGTGAGGTTTTACTCCTGACGCTGCCTGTCATGAAAACAGACACAACGCAAATATGCAGAATTTTTTTATTTTTTTTTTACATTAACGCATCTGGCAGGCACTACTGTCCATAACGAATTGGACTGCATTCAAGACATAGTTTTAAATTTATTTTCACTCTCAAACTTTTTTCAACACAAATTCTCACTCATACTCTCATCTCATATCTTTTGTAATGAAACACTTGTTTTAAGTGCATAAGTATATATCAGAAGTATATATCATATAGGTTATATTTAGTACATATCAGCTATACAGAGGAAGAAATTGACGTTTAAAGCGACAGCTGATCCAAAAATGAGAATGTGGTGTTTATCTTCTGCAGGTCTTCATTCTGGTTTTGTCACGCTGCCTCGTTTATCTCGACTCGACCAGAGCTTTGCAGAAGCGTCTGAGGTGCTCAGTGCAGACAGTCGACGGAGTTCCTCACCCGAGAACAGCGAAGTCTCGATGGCACGATCTGATTCGCTCTCGTCCTTCACGGTGGACCTCGGCCCCTCCCTCATGAGCGAAGTTCTGGACCTGATTGACAGCGCCTGCTGCCTCATTAAGAGCCATCAAGAGGACGAGGCTGCGAATGAAGAGCAGCAGAGCTCCGCGTTTGAGACAGATCATAACACAACAGACGCTTCAGTCAGGTGTCCGATCGGAGCAGAAGTGGCCATCGAGCCCAGGAGGTTCCGGCAGGCTGCTAGCGTGCTAGCACGTCACTTCGGAGGAGGAAGACCTGAAGAGGAGCGTCAGAGACCGGCATCTTTTAGACACACCAGGACACCATACAGCTTCACTGAGACCGAGGAAGAAATCAAAGTATAAACATCAGGCATACGGACAGTTATGATACAAACAAACAGATTGATTTCAAAGACAATTTCGTTTTTAATATGATGCTTATATTTAAGTTTAAATAAAATGAGCTTTTTTTAAAGGACATGAAAGAGATCAGTGCCTGAACAGAGAGCTATTGGAATTCTTTCTATACAAATGAGCATCATTCAGACGAACAAACATTTAGCTCTCAAACGTGGAATCAAATAGTTTCAATGAATCTGTCCTGTACATATTTTACATTTATATTTTTATGTTTATATGTGCATATGCATTTACAAAACCAATTTGTAGCATGTACAGTTATTAAAACACTGTAACCAGACACCCATTTCCCTAAACAATAAACACAATTCTCTGCTATGACACATCATGAGTTAGATTTGGTGAACTGCAAAACTCTACACAAATACACATCTCACACCTCTAGTAAAAGTGTACACTGTAAAAAAAAAATAAAAAAATCTGTAAAAATTATGGTGGAAAAATGTCAGCTGTGGTTGCTGGAATTCACAGTTAATATACCAACCTATTACAGTATTGAAATCAGTTTTTTATCTTTGAAATACACTGATAAGCACCAATTGCAGGCAGTGATGAGCAAGTCACATGATCAACCAAATGCTATTACAAGCAGCTCTAAAATTTAAGAACTGTATATACAGAAGGTGTTCAGCTTGAGTCACACAAACACTAAACAGCATCACGGTGACTCATCAAACCGAAATATACAATAAGCATTCATTTAACAACATTACAGTAATATCAGCTACACATAGTGTTCACTCCATGAACCCAGTTCACGGGCCAACTGACATTTACAACATTACATTTACTTACATTTTGTTTTCCTTTTTTATTCAATCTAAGAGATTATTATCTCTGTCTTATCCAAATTTAATAGGAAAAATGATCAGTCATCCAATTGTTTACATTTTTAGCACACAGTATTATTAGCATAGATAATGTAGAAGTTCCATCTGATTTCATCAGCGAGTGAAAAAGGTCTAAACACAGAATATTTGATGAATTTTTCTAACTCACTGAATATGTACAGTGCCAAAATAAGCCAAGTGCAGTTCCCCTTCCAGGGAACTCAAAGCTGCGTCCTAGTGGACACTTTGGGGAATGCTGCCAGCATGACCGGTATCTAAAGCATGTGTAAAACAATTCCAGTCTTATTGGTCCACATAGACATGTTACAAAAAGTATTAAAAGGCACCTGCTGAATACGTAACAAACTTTGTTTTCTTCAGAGCCGTGTGTTTGTTTATGTGTGAAACATCATCCCGGTGAGTCGATCAGCATTTTAAGCAATGTGCGCCTTTGTGTTGAGGACACTTGAGGGCGTTTGTGTTGCTGAAAATCAGTTTTATAGCAAGCTCACAGCATTGCTTTGATCTGTGGTGTCTGTTTACTCTTCTCATGAGGTTGCCTGAGGTCACGGATAATACTCTATAGTTATAAGGTGGATAGCTATGTGCTAGCTCAGGGATTGCTTCTATTCTAAGAGTTTTTAAGTAGTGGTCTCCTTGAGCTCTTACCTTGACTGTGCTGTCTCCCCTGCTGGGGATTTAAGTAGACAGCCCACTCTTTGTTACCTAGGCCTCCCTTTTTTATCTGGGTTTGGGCTCCCTTGTTTCTACCAAGTTATGTTGGATCCTGGCCAAATTTGCCCATTGGACTCTGAACATCATGGTCTCCTAACCATGCTCTCATCTACTGATTGGTTTCCTCTCCACCAATAAGCTGGTGTGTGGTGGGAGTTCTGGCACAATATGACTGCCGTCGCATCATCCAGGTGGATCCTGCACACTGGTGGTGGATGAGAATTAGTCTTTATTAGTCAGGTTTTGAACTAAAACACCCATGGAATGCAACTAAAACCTGTTCTAAACTTATTGTAAATCTATTTTTATATCATTTATATGATATTGTACTATTGTACTCATTATCTCTTTAGTACAATTTGTACTACATATCCTTTTTAATAATCACATCTCACTTTTACCATATTTTTTACTTAGTTTATCCTGCTATGAAATATAGAAAGCAGACTACCAGTGTGTCGGTTTTTGATTTGTATTTATTGATTTTGTTCCATTTAATTAATGTAGTATCATTTCGATTTGTTTCCAGTATTTTAATAGAACGACACTTTATTTATACAGTATATCACAATTAATTACAACTTCCGTCGACCTTTAAAGGTGCCATAGAATGCATTGAGAGAATATTTTAAATTGTTCTCTGATATGTACATAGAAGGTATGTAGCTT
>JAUMHG010000035.1:288776-301668 GCA_032359395.1 Enteromius anoplus
AAATTAAACAACATGAATTCAATTTCAGTTTATCAGAATGCATCATATAAGCAAATCAAGAAGTTATGTTACGCCAAATACATAACTAGGCAATGTGTTTTCAATTCAGTTTCAGTTTAAAGAATGCATATTCAAGCCAATTACATAATTTAAGAAAGGAGAATTAAGTTCCAATTTAGAATAAATTATATTCAGTTCAATTGAAAATGCATACCTGATGATCCAGAGGGACCCTTGGTCACATAGAAAATGTGACCAAGAGGAGGTCATTCTGCCTAGAGAAATGATCCTCTTTTTGTTTTTGCTCTTTCCCCTTAAATAGTCAAAATTTCACCCCCACAAGCTTTAAACACAAAAGACATTTGCTGGCCGGAATTTTCTGTAGCTCCCAGCTTTACATCTGTTGGAGAAATTACCATTTGTTGCTTTTGGGCTTCAGAAGGGAGACGCCCAAGGTAATGTTTAAGCCTAATTCATTAAAAGAGTTTCTAATTTCTTCCTCAGATAAATGATTGCTGTGAACCTCAGACCATCGTACCATTCATCTTTGAACTCATAAATTGACACCAAATATGGCAGTGAAAAAGAACAGTATATTCACAAAACATGACATTTTGTATATTTCTCCATGAAGGCTCTCAGAGGGAGGGTGTGAACTGAGATTTGGTAGATCGCACAGTGAGTGTCTATGAGAGGGGGAGAGGGGGGGGGTCGTAAAGTGGGTGGGTGTCGAGGGGGTCATCCTGTTTAGATCTTAAGATCTCGTTTTATCGCATGTCATCTGCCAGCTTTGCGAGTCTTCTCTGAGTCCAGCTTTCCCAGGATGATTACGTTTCTTTTAGCCAAAAGGATTCAATTGGATTAAATTTTTTTTAGCTAATTTTCCCAATCCTTACACAGAGAAAAGAAGGCAGTGAATACATTTTTTTTAAATTTGTCAAGTTATTTTGAATATGTTATTTTTAAAAGTTCGGCAAAAAAAGAGATTACAGACAACAAAAAAGCATCAGTTGGACATGCTCTAAGTTTATCTCCAGAGGATGAAGCCCAGATCAGATCATTAGTCGTTGATGTTACTAAGCAGACAGACAACATGATTCAGTCATTTAATATTTCAAAGATGGGCTACAACGTCAGTTGTATTCAAAAACTTACAGGTTATATCATGACTAGAATAACAAAACATCAGGAAGGACCAGTAACCTATGTGTTCAAGAAACAGTTCTTCATGGATTTAGATCCTTCCATCTGTATGAGAGCAAAGGATAAGATCACTGACCAACACAGACTACTCAGAGAAGCCAATGATCCTGTTCTCTATTTGAAGAGGAAAAGGGAAGAGTACTACAATATTTTCCAGAAATACTGTCAAGGAGCTGCATCAGCTGCCATTTTTGGAGAGATAAACTTAAAGAGCCCACTGAGCTGGGTGTCTACAAGAAGACTGCCAGAGACATGGCGGGTGAAATAAGATCAAACTGTGAATCACTGAATGGAAACAGATCAAATCTGGAGAAACACATCCTGAAGACACTGGCGGAAGAGGAGGACTTTGACAAATACATGAACTACATTAATAATCCCAGAGATCACTTCAAGAGTTTCATCAGAGATGAAGTCAGTCGGTACATCACTGATCAGTTCAGTGTCAGTGTTTTACCCAAGATGAAGGAGAACATTGAACTGCTGCTGCAGAAGATCATCAAAACAGCTCATCAATCTACTCAACATGTTCAAGAGAACAGAGGAGATGTTGGTTTGTGGTTAAAAAGTTTCACACAGCAGCTCTCGGATGTGTTGATCTTCTCTGAAAAAGACCTTAGTGGAGTCAAAAATGATGATGTGATAAGACAAGAACTTCCTGTTATAATATCTGACATCACTAGTAGATTCAATGAAAATACCTTTCCAGTAAATCTGGACTACAATTACAGGCCAGATAAGCTTCTGACCAAACACTTCTGTCAGTGCTGTTGGGTTCAGTGTCCGTTCTGTAAAGCCATCTGCACCAACACCATAGAAAAACACGATGGAGATCACGTTTCCTTTCATCGTGTCATTGGACTAAACGGAATATATTACACTGATACAGATCACCTGTCTGCCCATATCTGCACATCAGCGATAGCAAACAGCGCTCTATATTTTTATCCAAATGAATCACAAAAAGTCCTCTGGAGAGATTACAGAACAGCAGGAGAAGACTATGCAAAATGGAGCATCACCTCTGATCTCTCTGAACTGCCCTACTGGAAGTGGTTTGTGTGTCGGTTCCAGAGAGAACCGTACTTCAACCGTACTCTGGAAAAGTACTTCAGTAAAACATTCGACGGACAGGGTAGGATTCCAGATGAATGGAGAAAATGCACTAAAGAGATTTCTCTAGAGAGTTTGGATAAATACATTTAGTTCCTGGTTTGTGAGTCACTTTGTTTCAAAGCATTAGATAAAAATATGCAAATTTAGATGAACAAGTAAATTAACTTCTTTTTAACCTCAGTTCTCCGGTTACTTCAAAGAACAGTGTAAATATTTAAGTATTAGATTTCAAATTTATAGTCAGAGCCTCTTGACTTGACTCTGCATTACAAAAATGTAACAATTGAAAACTTATTCTTTAAAAGGGGACATACAAATTTTCTGCCAATCTCTCGCTAATTTCGAGCAGTAGTTCTAGATTGCAATCCCTGCTTTGCATATTTTGCATGCCTCTGTTTATTAACATACCTGATTCAAATAATCAGCTTCTTAGAAGTGAGATCTGTGCATGAACTGTGTCTCCGATTGACATGCTGAAAATTTATTCATGGATTTGTGCTGCCGCTCCACAATGTCTTTCCACACACAAAGCCGAGTTTCTATTACCATTCACATTGTGCAATTTGCAATTGGGAATAAAAAATACACTTTACAATTTCACAAAAAAAAAGACATTATTGCAAAAACCACATGAGGTGGTTTTTCAGGCAATTCGAAAAGTATTTCAAGAGTTCACACTTTCCTTGTAATAATTTTAAAGGAAACAGAGGAGAAGGGGAGCAGGAGGGATGCACAAAAGTGAGATGCAGGGAAATGAAAGCTGGGAGAATGTATAGTGAAGGGGAGAGATTTGATTGGGCGCGAATAAACAGGGGATGATTAGACAAACGGGCTGCCAGCCGTGTGTGATTACTTGTTCCGTGATCCTCTCGAAACAAAGTTTTTCGCAAAACTGCAATGGTTTTAGCATTTACAGGTCACATGGCATATGTAAAAAGTAGAATGGTCATTCTTAAATGTATTATAACTTCGAAGAAAGATTTAATATTTATTTATTCTTGAGTATAAGCGGCTTTCCCGAACATTAATGCTTAGACAATTTAAACTGCACACGTCTGCGGTGCCATTCGGCTCTGATATGGACACTGAACCTGTTTGCAGCTGGTTGATGCTTGTGTTTATTCCAGCCTCGCCGCACACGTTTCTTAAGTATCTGTCCGTGCTGCTTCTGTAAAGATAGATGGATGTGCCTGAAAACTGTGACATCAACATTAATAAAACAGAAAAAATAATTACTGCCGTAAAATGTATTTATTTTGCTTATAAAAGATTTTTTCACCAAAAATTGCTGAGAGCAAACACAATTGCACAACTCAATTGTTGCCTAGGACAAACAAATTGCACCCACTGTTTCCTTACTGCTGGCTTATTTGGGAAGATGAACACAGTTATCTTTCCCTTGTAACCACTTTGGTGAAAAAAATTACAAACCTGCTTGAGTAAGTGCTATATAGCACTGCTGAATGAAGCACAATGATGGGTTTACTCTTTCTTTCACTCTGGTTGACATGTGCGTCCTTACTTTTACATCAAAATAGGAACCAAGATCGCTGAATAAACATTTGGATTTGGGTGTGTTCCTCACTGTCCTTTGAATGCAAAATATTAGGATTACAGTGCACAAATAATATTGATTAATTTTCTAATTATGTTGTGTTTTTGGTGTATTCAAAGCATGTCAGAGAAAATGCTTTTTGTGGCCCATGGCATGTTGAGATCAAATGACCAGTAAAGATTAAACTTTTGCAGACATGCTATATATGTATATATTCCTTTTGTACCTTTTCAACATTTCTGATACTTTGATATTCTTGTTTTACCTTGCTAGTGTATAATAAAGTCAAACTTGTTTTTCCTCATTCTGACTCACAACAACATCTAGTGTCGTAACTTTGACAAAGAAGTAATTTAACCAATTTTGGACTGAGCTACTGACGCAGATTAAGAAGTGTCAGAGTTTAAGGATGTGTTGGTTGGAGGGTAAGGACAATGATAACAATTGTTCTCAGGGAAGAGTTTTTCATATCCACCCTGCTCATCAGAGAGATGACAAAGCAACCATCAAGTTTTGAGATGGTAAAATAGTTTGGATATCTGTTACAAAGCCTAGGAAGGCAGCTGTCATCCAGGGTTATCAAGAACATTATTTTGGATATTTTATACTATTTCAAGAGTTTCAACAACATTTACTCTACAACTGAAATGTATTTTCAGCCAGAAGTCTATTCTGGAGAGATCTGGAGTGAGGATGTTTGTTTGAGAAATGCAAACCACTTGATCTTATTGGTCTTATTGGGAATTGTAGGTGGTGGGAGTGAATATCCAGTGCTCTCTCCACTTTCCACACAATGACTGAGGTGAGACCCTTGAGCAAGGCACCGATTTAATGGGCAGGACATTAAGAGTAGAGATGAAAAATTAATTGTCTGAGATGCAATTGTACTGATATGTTGATGTAATGCCTACTAGGCAGTGGCTCTGACAGGCTACTTTACACTAATGATATTACTTTAGTCTCATACAGCCCATTTTGCATCCATGTAAATGTATTATAGTTTCCTTTGTTAAATCATTATGCAATAAAACATACTAAATAAAACAACTTCAAATATAACAGTGCATATGTACATAACTACAATTAAGCTAACCAGAGATAAGAAAACTAAACTTAAAAAAATATCTTTTTAGAATTTAAAATATTCCTGCTAGATAAAAACTTGTCTTCTTCTTTTGTAAATTTTATTGGCAGTTTACAAACGAAGTGTTTTACCGCCACCTACTGGACTGAGGCGCAATTCATTGGGTAATTTCTAGGATTAAAAAAAAAAATCTCTATATCCTGTTCGCTAACTGTGTTTCTTTGATTAATGATAATATTGAACTAGAGATGTTTCCTGACCTGGGCTCTCCCAATAATGTCTGCAAAGAGAAATCTTCATTTGCTGTACTGACCACCCTTCTCAGTTTTTCTCTTTGACTAGAGAACCTTTCACATTTTAACAGCACATGCTCTACATCATCTCTGACTCCACAAACCTCGCAGTTACCAGTTGGATGTTTATTCATGGAGAATAAATTACAGTTTAACCCAGACTGACCTATTCTCAGCCTATAAACCAGACCTCCTCCTGTCTGTGTCTCAAACTTGTCTCTTGGGACAAATACTTTTATCACTGTCATGGTATTCTTATTTAACCCTCTGGATTAACTTACCTCATCAGCTGAACCAACTTTCTACATACAATCCCAATCCTCAGATTACTAATCACGAGCACCTGCATTCACTTACCCGCACCGCACAGAAGCACACTCCCCACACTCACTCTGGTGTTTTTGAGAAATAAACGTTTATGCATGGTAAGTGAAAACATTTTAAAGTCACTGAAATAAGGCCATGACACACAAACAGAACATTTAGTTTACTCACATTATATAATATATTGATTTAAATTCTCTAAGTCACGTTTTGAGAGGAAAGAGTCTTTGCGAGAAGGCGTGAACTATCATTACTAATGAAGTGATTCAAACCTGAGCAGACTAAGACCTTGAGCTGATTGGAGCTCAACTGTGCAGAGCTGTGGCCCTCCAGAAATTGAGTTTTGTCACAGTGACGCCAGATTCCACACTCACCGAATCACAACGATCACTCTCACCAGAATACTAATCGCCGCCACCTGCCAGCAATCACATCCCTCATCAGTCACCCCATAAAACCACACACCACACTATAGTCTCCGAGCTCGTTCTTGAGGAAGTGGACTCATTCTTAGCAAGAACTATACCTACCGAACTTACCTGCATACTTTCCTCCATTCTCTCCTTGTGTACCCCGCAGTCTCTGTGTTTCCTCACAGGCTCCTGGATTCCTTCCGTGTCTCTCCAGCGCCTGTGGAAATTGTGGTGTGTGGTTGTGTCTCCTCGTTCCTGTGTCTCCATTGCTCCTGTGTACTCCATTGATCCTGTAACAGATATTCATATGTTAACTGTTTAACTCCAAATTATCTACTCCTGTTGTACTCACCTATGTCAGTGCCACGTATCTATTGTCAACTCTGTGGCTGTAAATAAACATCTCTCTTTGCACTTACCACCTGCGTCCAGTCCGCTTCTCAACAGAAGTTCGGACCAAGACCGAATCCAGCAGCATTAGTTCGCTGGATCTCTTTCAGGAGCTTGGGGATAACCTGAGATGTGTGCTTCTACCACCATCACCACCACCAGATCCTTCCGTAAAAACTTCTTTACATCCCGCCATCATTAGTCCCATGGTCTGACTGGCGCCCTACTCTGGCGATGTGGGAGAGTGCAAGGGGTTTTTACCACAGTTCTCCATTGTATTCACCACCTACCCTTCTGTATATCGCACTGATGACTCTAAGATCGAGGATGAGACGAAAAGGGAGTCTAAATAATGCGGTAATGCAAAAATTTTATGTATGCAGCATATTTATGAAGCTACAGTATAACAATGATTGGCTTCATCGCTCTTACTCTAGTAAGCTTGTGTGTGATGGGCATTCTGGCACAATATGGCTGCTGTTGCACCATTCAAGTGGATGCTGCACACTGGAAAGCACTTTGAGTGTCCAGAAAAGCACTACATAAATGTAAGGAATTAAAGTTACTAATATAACACTTCAGGATAACAGATAATAACATGAAGTTACTGCACTGATAAATTACAGTTGAAAACAGCAACCACTATATGACTAAATTCAGATATGCAGCATAAGTTACATGAGTAATGAGCCAAAGGGAAATCAAACACCTTTTTATTTAAGAATATGCATTTGTGCAGTTTCATATCCTGATGCAGAGATTCCAAGAAAATGTAAATATGTTTGACTGAGTTATGGAGTAATCTGTGGTTAAAGGGGAAATGAAAGTAAATAAAATCTTTAATAATTGTACAGGAGTGTTGATTCGTAAAATAAAAAATTAATAAAAAAATTAAGTTTGTACAGCATGTATTAATTAAAACTACCCAGAAGCATTGCACACAATTTATTGTTATTATTATTATTTAGTTATTATTATTAGAGCTCATCAGCTTCCTCATCTATTGGTTTAAATACTGCTGTTGTCACTGCTCCTCTTGTAATTGGTCCTGAGCTACTGAAGAACCTCACAAGAAAGACAACAAAAATAACAGCTTCGGTAAAATAAAAGGT
Organism: Enteromius anoplus; assembly: GCA_032359395.1. Lineage (NCBI taxonomy): Eukaryota > Metazoa > Chordata > Actinopteri > Cypriniformes > Cyprinidae > Enteromius > Enteromius anoplus. The sequence goes on from JAUMHG010000035.1 coordinate 296,267, forward strand.
ACGTTTAACAGAATAATTCAATCTCTTGAAAGTGTGTATAAATAGTACAATAGTACAAATAAAAACAAAAACTTGTAGTTTTTTATATTCAAAATTCACGTTGGCGTGTATGCTATAGGATCAGGGTTGTGAGGTAAATGTCATATGCAACAAATTTTGCATCATATGCATGCAAAAAATGCTTATTATTTACACATTGTGTATCATATTCATGTAAAAGTAAATTGTTGTTTATCAATACCACAAGTTTTTGTTTTTCTTCAACGCACTATTTATACAAATTTTCCTGAGACATAAAACATCTCAGGATTATCACTGTATTATAATATTTCCCTTCCTTTTAAAGTTTTCTATTACTTTATTAGGTTTTGTTTTTGGTTGCTGCTATGTACTGTTGTTTTTTCATGTTATTTTCTTTTTAATTTTGTTGTATAGATTTGAAAGTAAAACTATAATAATATTTGTAGTTTGCAAATCTATTCCTACTGATGATATAATGACATGTTGTTGTGTTTAGCATCTGTTCTTCACTAGATCTACTGAAAAGATTCAACTGAATCAAAATGCTGCTGATGATTCTTCTCATTTCATCTACTCTGAGTGTGAGTTTGACTTCTAGGATGAATATTACAGATATGAATACTGATGATTGATTATTATGCTTTCTGTTGCTGCAGGATCATAGAGCTTCTGCGACTGCAAGTAAATGGATTAGGATTCCCAAGGATCTAGACTATGATGCTTTTGGTGAAGAGATATCACCACTAGATATGGTTCTAGATATGAGAGCCATATTACCACTAGATATGGCTCTAACTTCTGTTGATGACGTTTATGTTGGTTGCAAAACGAGTATGTCTTGTCTGGTTAAAACTCATTTCTTAAAAGAGGAACTCAGAGAATCACCTGATTTCCAAGAGGTTTGGGCGGATGCTCTAATTAATCATAAGCCTCCAGAAGATGAAATTAAAATGTATCATTCAGTTGCAATTTATGCGTACACTAACTCACTTCGTGATCAATATGAGGTTTTTAATAATGCTGTCCGTATAGGTAAAGAAGAATACAGAGACAGGACATATAAATGGTACTCACTTCAGTTTTTTCTAACCGAAGCAATACAGATTCTGAAGGAAACACAAATGGAATGCAAGTCAACTTATCGTGGAACAAACCTAAACTTTGATACGAGTGTTCTGAACAATAATGTTCGTTTTGGCTCATTTACATCCTCCTCTTTGAATAGGGCAAAGGCAGAAGAATTTGGAAATAAGTCTTGTTTTGAAATCACAACTTGTGAAGGTGCTGATGTGATGAGATATTCTAAGTTTCCTGATGAGTCAGAGGTGCTGATTCCTCCATATGAGGTGTTTAAAGTTAAAGAAATCAAGAGAAGAAGTCATCAGAATGATCTCTGGTGTGACACTGTATTTGTGTTGGAAAGTATTGGAGTAATAAGTGACTTAAACTGTGATCTGTTCAAGAGACCTGTAACAAAGTCTGTAACAAATAGACAGAGAGTCAGGATGCATCATTTTAGACGTATACCACATTGACGGTATAGAGATTATATATGAAGTCTCAATGATCAGTTGACCTTGGCGTTGCAATTGTGCATTTCTAATTGAGCTGTTATAATTCTTCAAATGTTGAGGGCTGATTTACACGATTGCATGAGCTGCAGTAGATTCACACAAATCAGTAAATTATCTACTAACCAATAATTTAGCCTTCTTTGTGAGCAGCTTCAAGAGAGCAAACTTGTACTTTACGTCTCACTGTGATTTAAAATGTATTGATTTAGTACTTCATACTAATGTTTAGACCAGCCAATGTCGCTATTTTTTTCAGCATCATATATCTGTTCAACAGTCATTTTCATTCACTTTTTTATAACACTTCTTGAATGTAACTAGATTATTCAATGAACTCTGCTAATATTAACATGAATGTTTACCATGTCTTGTGCTTCCTGTTCTTTTTGTTTCTTGCATTGATGCACAGGAGTAAAAGTTGAAATTACTACTAATGGAAGAAAAAAAAGTTTTTAGTTAAGTCATTGTTTTAGTTAGTCCTATTAATAGTAGTAGTAGTAGTAGTAGTACTAATTGCTTTCTTAAATTTTAGTTTTTTGTAAAAAAAAAAAGTTTTCCAATTGTTAAGAATTTGCCCTTGGTGATTAATGTCACTAATTTAAATAAAAACCCATTGAAATATGTAATTTAAGTAAAAGTGATCAAAAAGGAAGAGGGAAGGAAGTACATTACATTGATAAAAATCAATTTGCATGGATTTATTCAAAGACATTGTCATACAGGCTGGGTCAAACAGGAGTGAACAGAAATGACAGAGGCAAAAACAGTCCTTAGAGGTAGCGTGGGTCAGTCGAGGAGCAAACTGTATCCAAAGGGGCGACACCAGAATGATACAGTAATCCAAACACAGAGCAGACGTCAGTACACAGGAAATCAAAACAAGACAGGACTATACGGATAAACCATTTGTACAATGATTTGAAAAACGGAATCGTCCCGTGTTTAGAAACAAAAGTACAAAAAGGGACACACTTCGTCTCGTATTTTCATGAGAATCAAAAAAAAAACAGACAAAAAAACATTCACATCAGTGTTAACTCAGTGATAGAATTACACTCATCGGACACTACACTTATTCGCAATAACAAATATACATTATTCACTTTTAAGTCTTGTCGATTAAAGATTTCATATAAATGTGCTAAGCGTGTACACTAAAAGCCTGTCAAATAGCCCCTAATTACTGAACTAAGATATTTATCACATGTGATTGTGACAAACACACAGCGTTAAACACAGTTGCTTGTGCGTCGTGGAAAAGTGCTATAGGTGATGCCTGAGAGAAAACCAAGTCGAGTCAGATTGATCCTTCAGTGAAATTTATTCTTGTACAAGGACTCATCAATAGAGAAGAGTAAGGCGCTTTCGTCTCTTCTCTGCTTCATACACACACACAAACATTTCTCAGAACTGGTCTCATTTACGCAGAATTCTGAAGACGTATGCACTCTATTTCCTGTATAAGCAAAATCATTTCTAAAAAAATGTATTGTATTCAGCTTGAACACTCTGCATATATCTCTTCAAATAAAAAGCAACTCCATATAGGAAGTCTTAAGGGCATTAAAGGTCAGACCTGGCTTGAACTCTGCCTTGCACAGCTCTGCTCAGCCTGTTTTGGCTGACTTTTAACATAGCTAACAGGATGCAACGTTTGCCGCTCTAAAACACTCTGTAAAGAAATCAGCTTGTGCAGATAACACACAATAAGGCTATATTCTTTAATACTCATTTTTCCAATACAAGTAAAATAAAACATTCATGAGAAAAATATGGCAGTATATTAGATGCGTGCATCTCTTAAAGGGACAGAACTAAACATGCCGCCGCTTGTCCTTTAAAAGGGATTGTTCACAAAAAAAAAAAAAAGACTCACTTACATGTTGTCCCAAACGTGTATTAATTTCTTTCTTGTGCTAAACACAAAATAAGCTATTTTGAGTAACCAAACAGTACCTGGTCCTCATTGAATTTATTACAATGTTCAACAGAAAAAAGAAACTCATTCAGATAAAACGAGCTGAGAGAGAGTAAATGATGGATGTAGTGTAGAAGTATACAGTGTTTCATCTTTCAGTACTGCTGAATACACCTACTCTTCCTGAAAAATAAAATCAGGTTCAAGTCAAATATTTAAAAATCGTTTCACACACAAAAAAAAGGGGCAAAAAAAAAATTTCACCATTCATCTGTTGTGCCCTGGAGGCCGTCTCTGCCATCAACTCCGCTTCGCCGGGTTTCTCTGCCGCCTGTTCCACCCTGGAGGGTCTACGCCGTCTGTTCCGCAGCCAGCTCCTCCCTGGAGAGCTTTTCATACACCTGCTCCACCCTGGTCCTCCTATGAACTCCTAGCAGGTACTGTCTGAGCCGTAGAAGCCAAAACTAACGTCTCTGTGCTGTACGTTCCAATCCTGCCTGATCTGCCCTGGTGGGTGTCTCAGCTGCCCGCTTCGCTCTGGAGGTTGTCTCTGTCATCTGCTCTGTCCTGGAGGTCATCTTTCTCACTTCACCAAGCACTTACAGAAAAAACATTACATTTGTTCAACTATTATGATTTTTATTTGTAGTAAACCCATGTATAATTTTAATAATTAAAACCTATGTAACCGAGTGCAGAAATGAACGTGAGTAATCTTACCTGATAAAATAGCCAATCTTAACAGTTTACGTGATCTGGCTCTTTATTTGTGTTCATTTATTTATTTTATATATCAAAATATATGAAACGTGTGTTCAGTAAGAGGATCTACGGCATATAGCATTTGCTAAAACACACAAGGCAACCCGTTGTGAAAAATAATATCACAGACATCGCATTCGGTCTCTAGAATGATCTCAGAGGTTGTGAGAGAAAAACAGAAATGGCAGATTCAGAGGGGATTAAAACCACCAAGTACATCTGTAAAAAAAAACATTCTCTAACGACCCCCTGTGAAACTAGTCCTGTCAAAATAGGGCTTTTAGTCATTATTTAGGTAGCACACATATTCTGAATTCCTTTGACAGAATTCAAATGAGCCGTTTTAATCTAGATTAATCTGTATTTTTTTTAATTAATCTATGCCCACCCCTAATATATATATTATTATATACCGTTCAAAAATTTGGGATCAGTAAGATATTTCAGTAAACGTTTTGCAAATAACGTTGTTTCGAGAGGATCGCTGAACGAGTAATCACACACAGTTGGCAGCTCGTTTCCTAATCATCCCTTGTTCACTCGCGCCCAATCAAAACTTCCCCCCTCGCTATAAATTCTCCCAGCATTCATTTCCCCGCATCTTGCTTTTGTGCATTCTTCGGAATCGCACGACCGAAAACACATCCTCGCCTGCCTTCCTCCGTGAGGACCAGATTCCTCAACATGCCCTACAACAACCTCCTACCGGTCAAGCTCAACACTCAGCCGGTCTGAACCTCTACGAGAAACCGCGGCTTCCTATTCGAGGCCTTGCCCGCGCGCTCTCAGATCTCTTTCATCATACTATCCGTCAAAGCTTTTCAAGTGAAGGAGTCCCCATTACTTACCACTCGCAGGCCCTCCGCTTTTTCCTCAACCCAGAAGCAACAAAGCCCGCCAGCCTTGCAACATCTCAAACAAAAGCAGCAAAGGAGCGCTGGATCGGCCGGCACCGCCTGATAACGTCATACGCAAGCTGACGCTATACGCAACCCACGTACCCATGACGTCAAAATGGCATTCCCTATCACTTCTCCACAGTCTCGTAACGTATTTTAATGCACTTAAATTTTCCATATTCATGTTTTCTTTGACTTATTTAGCACCAGTTTCTGCTGACAGAAACA
>JAUMHG010000035.1:301768-348584 GCA_032359395.1 Enteromius anoplus
GATCTAATTAATGCAGCCTAACAATCCTTTAACAGATTTGATTAATAAATGTGTATCAGTGTGTTATGTGTAAGCCACAGTAAAGAGATGTGTCTTTAATCTGGATTTAATTTTGAGAATGCAGAGGGCATGGAGGACTATAAAGTAATAACAGCTCACTCAAGAGATAGTTCGGTGACTGCTGTATCAGCAGTTCCTGTGGGAGGTTGAATTTCCTCAGCTGGCGTAGGAAGTACAGCTAGGCCTTTTTTTACAGTGGAGTTAATGTGAATGTCTCACTTCATGGTGGTGCCCAGGAACCTGAATGTGTCCACTGCTGTTACAGCACTGTCCATGATGGTGAGTGGGGTGAGTGCAGATGGGTTCTTCACTGTTTTGAGCATGTTTAGTTCCAGGTTGTTGTGACTGCACCAGTCTATACTAGCTTTTCAAACTTCTGTTGTTAAGCAGACTTCCCTTTTCTGAATAAGGCTGAGTGAAGTCATCTGTCAACTTGACAGAAGGGTCAGTAGATGTACGTTAGTGTACAGGGAGAAGAGCACCTGGATGAGAATTATTACTAAAAGTTTACATCTATAAGACATCCAAGAAAGTCCTAATGAGACGTTCAGATATTGAACCAATTTTACATCCATAAGACGCCCAAGAGGGTCCACATCAGATATTTAGATACTGAACCAGGTTTGCACGTCCACAGACATACAAAGTTGTCTTAGACAGACGTTGGGATACTGAAGTAGGTTTGCACGTCCAGTAGACTTCTAAAAGTGGTTCTGAACTGATAGATGTTATACAGACATTATTTGAATGTCTCTCTGATATAACGTTTGAATTCTATTTGTTTGGTTTATGATGGTCAAACTCTGCTGGAAAAACAATAGAACCTTGCCCAGATCACAACAGAAAATGTCATGGTTTTAATGGGAATTGTATTGGTTTTAATGGAGAGTAAAAGGGTGTCTACTGGGATGTGATGGATTCTATTGGTGGGACGTTAAATTGGAAAAGTGCCCAAAACACTACAAACAGGAATTTTTTTAATGGTTTGGAAATGGTTTTACTGGAAAATGTGAATGGTTTATAACGGTATTTTAACTGAAACCATTAGAATTTCTGTAATAGTTTTCTATTAGGCTTCTATTTTTTTGTATGGGGTGAAATAGTAGAATTGTTAAGTGTTTTGGAAGATTTGTGAATAGCTTTCTGATATTCTTGCCTTGCCTTGCCTCATATATTGGCTAGAACTGTCCGGAAATAAGGAAGTACCTGCTTTTTTTGACATGTTTGCGCCACAGGAACCAGAAACTGTTTTAGTTCTCGGAATTCCTGTTCCGGAGTTCAATTAATTTTCTAGAAACCATTATTCTGGGATGTGTTTCCCAAAAGCAGCTATGGTCACAAGTTCAGCCAGAAAAGGAACTAATAAGCTACAAATTCTTTTGGGAAATACATCCCTGGCTAGTTCCTAAAACTAGTTCATTAAGTGATGCGAAAGCAGCTTACATTGAACATGTTATGTTATGTTATGTTATGTTATGTTATGTTATGTTATGTTATGTTATGTTATGTTATGTTATGTTTTGTTATGTTATGTTATAACCTAGTATTGCCACAGTCATTTGGGATTGACATCCAATGAAATCAAATTTGGCTAAATGTAGGATATTGAATATAATTAATTTTAATGCTCCAAGAAGAACATGCATGCAGGAGTTAATGCTGCATAGGAATTATATCTTGCTTTGTCAGTATTTTTTTATTATTAGTGCCAGAACTGTAATTAACAGAATAGAACATGAGTGACAGTAAAACAAAATGTAACAACTGTGATCTTGTTGACATGAATAAATGTATGCATCAGGGTTTGTGCATATTTTTTTCATTTCTTAAATCTATACTTTTCCAGACTCGGCTTTCCACACTTTTTCACTTTGGATTTCACAATTTTTTTTATTTTTGGTAAATTTGGGTATAATCTTATTTTGATCTGTTTAGTTTCTGTTCACTTTTCATTGTGTAATTTTGTAAATTTTGTGATTTACATGACATTAGATTTACATTACATTTGACATTAGATGTTCTGAAAAAGCCAAGACAACATGGGGCCTTGAGTTAGATTTAGGAATATATCAAACAGAAGAGAACAGATTGAGGAATATAAAAACATTTACTTCACAGAGATATCAAAGAATTCTACTGGAAAAAAAATATATGATGTTGACATGTCAAATTGCTAAAGCAAATAGTTCTCTGCAGCCATCTACTGGTGGAAGTGATGTTTTTTTTTTTTTTTAAAGCAGATGGCAAAAACTTTACACCAAACTATGGCACATTGTCCATTTTATCTCCATGAAGTGAATTTAGAAATGTAAGTCTTTTTCTAAGCGATTATAGGCCTGTAACATGTGATGTGATGACTTTGCCGTCTGCCCTGTATGAACTGTTTTATTCTTCCTGGTGATTCTCTGTGATTGGTCTAAGATCCTCTCAGCCTTGATTAAAGCATCTTCAAAGACATGGAGTCTGTCTGCTTACTGCTGAAGATCAGGATGACATTGAGCCATTGTGTTCAAAACAGCCAGAATATTCACCAGGTGTGTGAAAACACAAGTACTTCACTGTGTTTATTCAGGAACTCTTTATACACATGCATATGACACGAGAACAGAAGTACATTTAAATAAGGATAAAAAAGAAGAGTGTGGTACACAGCTGGAACACTTCTTATAAATAAACTCTTTAAGCCCAACAAAGATATGTTTTAGAGTAAAACCAACATGTTTAACTAAAACATAGCCAACATAGTGTGCATTACCATCATGCACCAACATGAATGAAATGCAATGGTATTCCATGCATTATTAGCTAAATGGCGCCAATATGCTAATCTCAAACCACGTGGGGCATCTAAAATAGAACTTTATTGATTTTCACCGTATTTTTAAAATTAACATAGTTAACCAGAATATAGGGAAAACAGATACTGTATATATTATATATATATTTGTTTTTGTATTACTGCAATTGCACAAATTGTCCCTAAATATGCATACAAACATTATTTTCGATGGTATGTTTATATAATTTATGTTTTTACTTCAAAACGGGTTATAGCACGCTTTTTTTTTTTAACTTTAAATTTGGTTTATTCGATTGTAAAAGAGTCCTCCTGTCGTTTGTTGTCGCTCACTCCAGTCCAGCAGGAGGCGGAAGTGCGCTATTTACGGTGGGTTTCTGTCACAAACACCAGCAGAAGAAGAAACGCATCCAGCAGGCTGGTGTTCAGATGCGGCAGACTAATGTTTATCAAATTATCTTCATAACACACGACTAAAATATCATTTTATTATGTTGACGTGTTAAGAGCATCTTTACACTTCAGCTGTTCTCCGACTGAACGGTAAGAGACACACCTGCGGTATTCATCTGCACAAACACCTGTCGACAGGTCATAACAACAATGATAATAATGACGACAGTAATAATAGCGAACAGCTTCAGAAGTGAATGTGTCTGAGAGTATGATGTGTGACTGGCGCTGCTGTGTTTAGAGTTACAGAGTTCAGCATCTGAATGAATCCACCTTAAACACGACCAGAGCTGATAATGTTCACAGACATGGACTACGAGCTGGAGGAGGACAAACTGTGAGTATCACCAACATCATTCATCAGTAACGAGCAATACTTTATTGTTCGTCTGTTTACATGATGTCACATCCGGGTATGCACCTCTGTCTGTGTTAATCACGTTTAGAAGAGCCTGCATGGCATTGGATGTTATTAAATAGTGTTGGGGGTAACACATTACAAGTAACGCGAGTTATTAAGAGCAATTAATGAAGTAACGCGTTAATTTTACATTTTAGAGTGATATAACGGAGTTACTTTTCAAAACAAAAGTTTTATTTACTCACTGACAAGTCTCTTTTAAAAAAACAGATTAAAACCTCTAAAAAATGAATTATTGCGCTTGATTTTTTTTTCTTTTTTTTTTTCTGAAGAGTATTGAACTTCCTTCTCCTGTATTCTACTGTACAGATGTGAATTTTCTTTTTCTTCAGCCTGAGGTTTATTTATGACACTTTTTGGTGTGCTTTTACTTTTACTATGAATATAACTTCTTATATTAAAAAATGAACACATATTTAAAACGTAACGCAAAAGTAACGTAACGCATTACTTCCCATAAAAAGTAACTAAGTAATGTCATTAGTTACTTTTTTAGGGAGTAACGCAATATTGTGATTAGGGCTGGGCGATATGGACCAAAAACATATATCTCGATATCTTTACAGGATAAATAACCCCCCCAAAAACTACTGCAAAAACAAGTCTTTTATATTGAAACTCAGTTCAGAACAAAGTGCTTCTGCAAATTTTCTTTTAAAATCCCTGTATACATATTGTAAAACAATAAAGGAAGAAATAATACATTCAATAATACAATATGCTAATAAATATATGTAACTGTACACCTGTTCACTTGAATGATTTATCATAAAATTGCATGACAGGTTTAAAAAGTCTATTAATAAAGTATCTGAAAAAGATTTACTCTATGAACAATAACAAATAAATGACATGAAATAAAGACAAAATCCATAATAAATAAAATAAGCTTATGAAACAATAACTAACATATGATCCAGTGCCATGTCTCAAGTCAAGTGAATGAATCATCTTATAACAGGCATCTAATACTGACTTCCAGAAAAGGGGAATAACCAATGACACCTGCTCCGAGCAGGTGGCGAGAATAATCGCGTGCATTTGACATATCATGTGCGCTGTGTTTGAAATGAGCTCGCGGGCTCCTGTTTCTTCACATGTAGATCTGTTTTCCTCTGGCGGAAATGATTTACATCGCACGCGCCACCATCAGTGGTGCGCTCGCACCCAAATCCGCGTTTGAATCTTTTCAGTACATACTGGTTACTTAGGTACTGGTGCCAAACTGGTACCCGGTTTCGGTACCCAACCCCAGTAGCCTACGGGCTGGTCGCGGGCGCTGCCATGTTGAATGAGACGACACGCGAGAGCAGGGGGAACAAAAGCAAGGAGGCGGGGCGAGCACAGCACAGAGAAAGGCAAACAAGCAAAGTGGGGAAAATTCAATATAAACATTATATCGATAAATACGATATGTCAAAATTCATATTGAGTTTAAAAAATATTGAGATATCGTCCACCCCTAATTGTAATGTTTTACTTTTAAAAGTATCTATCCCCAACACTGGTCATTGCAATAGATAGAAATTGAGTAAGTGAAGTGAAATAAACAGTCCTTTCAAGCAGAATGTTGAAGGGAGGGAAGAATAAGTAAATCATCGTGTGACGGTGTGTTTTCTTTGTTTTCAGTGGGATTCCCACAGTTCCTGGAACAGTGACTCTGAAGAAGGACTCACAGAACCTGATTGGGATCAGTATTGGTGGAGGAGCTCAGTTCTGTCCCTGTCTCTACATCGTACAGGTCCAACATCCACATACACTGTAAAAAAAAAACACTTCCACAGATTTGTGAGTTTTCTTAACTTCCGGTTTTAAGTTTGTGTAACAAAAAATCCTACAAAAATAAGTTGAGAGAACTCAAAAACTTGCCTTAAACCAGACGTGTGTGTTTTATATTGTTGAATACAGTTAGTGCGTTTCAATAGGACTTGTAAATCTAGAATATGTTCACACACAGAGAGAGAACGATACCCAGTGTCCAGTTTCCATGTTGAAGTGTTTCGACAGGCTTCGTTCTGTCATGAAGTACTCTCTCCGTTACTGAAGCTCACGGGAGGTGATTTGTGTGCGCTCAGGTGTTTGATAACACTCCGGCCTCTCTGGACGGGACTGTGGCCGCCGGTGATGAGATCACGGGAGTCAACGGCAAACCGGTGAAAGGAAAGACTAAAGTAGAGGTGGCCAAGATGATCCAAGCAGTGCAGGTACAACATCACCAGCTCTCATGTCTTTATAGTTATTTTGATCAGTTTAGAGCTGGATAATAGAAAAGTGTATATTAATAGATAGAAATGTACAACAATCACTCATCTCTGCTCTTATGTGACGTGATTTTATTGATTATTGACACGCGACAGTGTGACATCTCGAAGTATAACGTTGATATCGGTTCAGTTATTTCTTTGGAAGCTTCTTCCGATTTGGTCGTGATATATTTCTATAGAAAGGTTTAAATGAATTTAAGACATGAGTTGAAACCTCTCCTGAAAGTGGACCATTGTCTGTTTCTATTTGGTGTGTAAAAGACTGAGAAATGAATTTTTTTGTGAGGATGAGTGTGTTTGTGGTCTGCAGGGGGAAGTCGTGATCCAGTATAATAAACTCCAGGCCGACCCGAAGCAGGGCAAATCTCTGGACATCGGTAAAACAGTGCTAGCTCTGTGTGTGTTTGAAGTGATGCAGAAGTGTGTTTCTCTCTGATGAAATAGCTCAAGTGTGTGTGTGTGTGTGTCAGTGCTGAAGAAGGTGAAGCATCGTCTGGTGGAGAACATGAGTTCAGGCACCGCAGACGCTCTGGGACTCAGCAGAGCCATCCTGTGCAACGGTCAGATCACTAATCCACTACAACACTACTACAGCACTCGCTATTACATCCCAGTGTCAGTTATTATTGTGTGTGTGTGTGTGTGTGTGTGTGTGGTAGACGGTCTGGTGAAGAGGCTGGAGGAGCTGGAGAAAACCGCTGAGCTTTATAAAGGTACGTTTATACCATCACTGAGTTAAACTGAGAGGCTTTACTCTGGAAATGACCTGTGTTTGTGTGCGTTTAGGACTGATGGAGCACACCAAGAGACTGTTACGAGCTTTCTACGAGCTCTCGCAGACTCACAGAGGTACGGTAGAGTTGCTCATCTTTACTCCTCACACGAGTCATTATAAGCTGATAATAAGAGTTCCTCCAGGCTGTACAGTAGAAGTGAAGCTAGCTCCGACCAACTAATTCCTCAGAAATGATGCCTTTGTGTTTCTCTCTCAGCGTTCGGTGACGTGTTTTCCATCATCGGTGTGCGTGAGCCGCAGGCCGCCGCCAGCGAAGCCTTCGTCAAGTTCGCTGAAGCTCATCGAAACATGGAGAAGTTCGGCATCCAGCTGCTGAAGACCATCAAACCCGTAAGATCTGATTCACTGATATACAGATGAGTGAGGAGTCCATACAGGGTTTAGTTTGTCGAACGTAGAGTACATTATTTATGTAATGCTGTCGGTCTGATTGTCAGATGCTGCACGATCTGAACACGTATCTGCACAAAGCCATCCCTGACACCAAACTCACCATCCGCAAGTACCTGGACGTCAAGTTTGAGTACTTGGTATGAGATCGCTGTCATTGAACTGAGACGTTACATTAACAGAGGGGGGTTTACTGATGTGTGTTTGTGTTTCTTCAGTCGTACTGTCTGAAGGTGAAGGAGATGGATGATGAAGAGTACAGCTGTATCGTAAGTTCACTCCCTCTCTCCGCACGTCATTCACCCGTTAACTACCCAACAGTCAAACTCTCTATAAATCAGCTCAGGATCGTTTGATTAGTAATGCATCGTGGCTGTTTAAAGCTGATGGTACCGAATGTTTTGGAGGTGGAGGATCTAGTTCAGTGTTGAACTTTGACCCTGATATAGTCCTTCACACTGATCAGAAATATGTTTTGAATGTAGAAAAAATGCGTGTCGGATTTTGTGTATATTATCGCTAACTGAGACCCAAGTGAAAAATCTAAACAAATGTGATATTAATCGCATCCAAAAGAAGTTTGTTTACATAATATATATGTTTGTACTGTGTATGTTTATTATGTAAATATAAATACACACACACATAACTGCATATATTTTGGAAATATTAACACACACACATATATATATATACACACATAATTATATAAAAATATATATAATATATATATTTAATAATAGTTTTATGCTATTTAATACTGTAAATTGTTCGCAAATGATTATGCAGAAAACGCAGAATATTTTATAAAAATTCAAATGCATTAATGCCCTTTTATACATAAAGTGCATATTACATACTACTACTATAATACTGTTAATGATGTGAAAATTGATCAATAAAAAAGAGAGCGATGCTTGCTCATCTAACCCTCTGTGTATGTGTGTTTCAGGCGTTAGGAGACCCATTGTACCGCGTCAGCACCGGTAACTATGAGTACCGCTTGATTCTGCGCTGTCGACAGGAGGCTCGCGCACGATTCGCCAAGATGCGCAAAGACGTTCTGGAGAAAATCGAGCTCCTGGACCAGAAACATGGTGTGTTCCGCTGAGACGCATCGCGAAGCATCATCAGGTTTCTGTTTTAACACGGTTTAACACGGTTTTTTGTTCTCCCTTCAGTCCAGGACATTGTGTTCCAGCTGCAGCGCTTCGTCTCGGGCATGTCGCACTATTACGACGACTGCTACGCCGTGCTGAAAGAGGCTGACGTGTTCCCCATCGAGGTGGACCTGTCCCGAACCATGATCAACTACAGCGGGCAGAGCCTCTCGTACGAGGAGGAGGAGGAGGAAGGCCCGAGCAGAGGAGGAGAGGATGGCGCTCCGCAGACTGAGAACGGAGCTGAGAAACTCATCGACGACGAGTGAATTATCAGATAAAATCATAAAGAAATCAATGAAGGGTTTCATTGAGACAGAAAGGTCTACAGAGGAGCGAGTTTGTTCAGTGTAAGATGACTGATGAATAATACAAATAAAAGCATTATATATTACATATTTATAGATGATATTTTAACATTTCTATGTTGAGAAACTACACTGGTCGGACAGAAACGGAATCACTGGTTGCCATGCTACACACTTTAGAATGGAATGTTACCTTTGGTTACTATGGTGACAGAATTCAAGATTTTAAACAAACATTCTATATTTTAAGTCTTTGCACTTTTTGTTTCAAAACGTTTCAAGTGAACGGGACCTGAAATTGAGTTGTTGATGTGGTTTGCACAAACTGTGTGAGTTTTTCTATCGTTTGCCTTCGAAACACTGAATGAATGTCTCTAAGCTTCAATGATCTAAACATTTCAGTTTTTTTGTGTGTGTGTTTGGGGTTATTTAATTGAACTCTGCTGTGTTACTGCGGTTTATGTACGTCCTGAAGAATAAATGTCTTGAAGGTCAATCTTGTTTTATGAGTTTCAGGAATATTTGTGGTGTTTTCCATCTCAGTGATTCATACTGGCGTGATGAGCAGAAGCTCAGAAATGACACATTAACTTCTTTAAAGTGTCTAAATCAGAGGTTTAGTGTTTAAAACGCACAATTTTGGGTTTGAAAATCCACTCATTAATAATTGTTTTCTTTATATACTGTTTTAAAACAGGCTTCGCCATTTGAATTGTTTAATGATTTGAAACGTATTAATATTTTGGTTATATTATTAATAGGTTAAAATGTAACACTTTACTTTTCATTTAGCCAAGTTAAATTCAGAAACGTAAGACACTACGGGTGTCCTTTTTTTCGACGTTTGGTGCTAAGACGACTTAAAGTACGTTATAATCATAAAAACAGCGTCTTGACTTCCCAAAAGTGTTTTATTTAAACCGTTTATTTTCAACCGCCGTTTTGGTAGTTTAATCACAAGTTATCTTTAATGACAAATTAATGAAAGATTTTAGTAGCGACTTCCACGTCTCACGTCAGCAGCAGTCACGTGACCCCTCACTGGAGTCTGATTGGGCGCCTTTATAAGCGTATCCGCCGTGTCGCCGGTATCATCCGCCCCAGTGGCCTAATGGATAAGGCACTGGCCTCCTAAGCCAGGGATTGTGGGTTCGAGTCCCATCTGGGGTGAGTTTACCTTTTCTTTCTTCGCCGTTACTCTGTGTTTGTCGTGCAATTCAGTGCGTGTCAGTCGCGTCTTATAAACGTAGTTTAACACAATGTCTTGTGTATCCGTGAGGATCCCGCTGGGAATCATTCATGTTGTTTTGTCACAAGACTACTCTTTGCTGACGGACTTCCCATTTTATTTTCAGTTTCTGCGCTGCACGTGACTGCACATCGACACAAACATGACGAAGAGCGGTGTTTGCGCGTTAATTCTCGCTTGTTGTGTTGCAGCAGCGAGAAGCGACAGTAAGTGACTCGTTTATTTAACCTTGACTTTCCCGAAGATTGTGTTATATCAGAGAGTATAGTGCTTCTGTACTCTGGTTATATCGTGAAGTGCATGGTTCATAGGTTGAAACTGAGCGTATGTTCAGCGCAAATCTCTTTAAAACACTCCGCCTTTGTTTTGCTCGTAAGAGTGTTGTAAGTGAGTTGGAGAGGAATTGACTGACGCTGCAGGTTCGTCTGTTATAATGATCATGAGCGGAGTTGAGAAGCACATGATCCTATTAAACTCAATCTGAAAGCTGATATGTGACTGCAGTTACTTTATGGTTGCTTAACAAAGAGATCAAGTTGTCTAGAAATTTAATAATATAATACCTTTTTTTATAAAAAAATTAATCGTTGAACGTTCATGCATTTGCAGACACTTTCGCCTAAAGCAACTTACAATGTAACAATATTGCTTTTAGATGCTTAAAATAAATCTTTTGTATTTATTTAAAGGTGTTAGTTTTAAAAACGAAACATGGGGAAAACGTGCACATGCAAATGTTTGCACATTAGCAGTAACGTTATGTTATTTTATTATAAACATGAACTAGCAATGAAGAATACTTTTAAATCATTTATTGTTAATCCAGTCATTTATCGTTTACTAATGCGTTAATAAAATTATTTTAGTGTCTGTTAATGTTTAATTGATCTGAGCTGACATTGAGCACTTAACTAGACTTTAGTGTGGTTTACAGCTTTTATTTTAAATTCACTTAATGGACCTGGCTAACAGATCGTCTGCAGATAAATTGTAAATCGAGGATCAATTTCTCATTTCACATCCCGAAAACAAGTTCCTCTTGTGTGAAGTATTTTTAAGGAAGTTTCTGAGCTTCATTTTCATATACTGTGGTGTGTTTGGTCCAGAGCTGCTGAAGGCCACGGCGTACTGGGACTCGACCCACAAGGCCGTTCTGCTGAAGGAGGGCGTCCTGGACCCGCAGGGCGATGCGTACGGTTACTATAACGACACGCTGTGGTCGACGGGGTGGGGCGTGCTGGAGATCCGCGCTGGGTACGGAGAGACGGCCGAGCTGGACAAAGTCACCATGTTCCTGGCGGGATATCTGGAGGGTTTCCTCACCGCCCCGTGAGTCTCCGGAAGGATGCTGTGAAAGCCAGTCGCTTCTCAGTTTTTATTCCATAATCCTTGTTCCCTGTTTCTGTGAAGTGACCATCAGTTAATTTAGTTATCCGTGATCATCTAACAGCTCCTACTGTGACTGTTATCACTGTGTTAGGATTGTGTCTGTGTAGGTATATGACTCTGTAATGAGCGCTGGGTGATTGTTTTGCCTGTGAAATGAGTATTAATGATTGAAATCAGGTTTGGACTCATGTTTTAGTCGTTCATTAACCGGTTTCTCAACCAGGGTTATTATCATTAACTACATCTAAAATTATTAAAATATATTTATTACAATAAAATGAAAAAGAAATATTAAATATGAGATGAAAATCTTGAATTGACACTAAATGTTGCCTTGGAAACGAACTAAACTAAAACTGAAAACACATAGGAATACAATGAGTAAAGCACAAGAAAAGGAAGGGGAAAAACATCACAGTATATTTATTATTATTATTATTTTTAGGTTTTTTTTTTCTTCTGGTTTTATATTTGAGGGAAAATATATTAGTAATAAAACAACAAATAATAATAATGACTTTAAGCACTAAAATGACTGGAAATAAACTAAAATTCAACAATTTATCCATTTAAAAAAAAAAAAATTTAAATTAAAAAAACAAACAAAAAAACAAAAGTATGCAATATATTTAAATACATTTAACACAAGCTAAACTTCATTATTCAATTACTAAAAATTAAATTTTAAATGAAATTCTTAAAAATTTTTTGTGTATAAATAACTTGTTTTATTGTTTTAAATCGATTCTAAAAGAACATGGCTCTCAAACTGATTTTTTTCCAGTGTTTGTAAAGAGTGAGTGATAATGACTGTTGTGTTGTGTGTGTGTGTGTTTCAGGCAGATCATTGATCATTACACAAACATGTACCCGCAGCTGATCGAGAATCCTAAAACACTGGTGGCTGTGAAGCGCTTCATGTCGTGAGTGACGCTCCTCTGTGTGTGTGTTCATCTGTGCTTGCTCCAGACAGGACGTGTTGATCGTGTGTGTGTGTTGCAGTAAGCAGGACGACTGGTCTCGGGCTCAGGTGAAGCGGAACACGTCTGATCCTCTGTGGATTCACACGGGTCTGATTCTGGCTCAGCTGGACGGGCTGCAGGCGGGGGTCAATTACTGGGCCAAACAACATGGGAAGACGGTTAGTTTTGCTTTGTTTTCCTACTTTACAAATTAATATTTATTTATATATCTCTAACACTCTATATTCTTAACATTTTCACATTTTTAAGTGTTTTTTTTTGTTTTGTTTTTTTAATCATGCAATCGTTTTGGAAAGGATTTAGTTTGTTTTAAGAAGGCTCTGTTCTTTTATTTTTACTATTTAGAAAACAATATCTCAAAAGAAATTCATCTGTATTATTATGGCTCTGTTTGTTTTTTAGTTTTTTTTCTTAATTAAAAAACATTTTGCAAAGTTTTAAGACTCCACTTATTTTTCTTATGTACACTTGACTTAAACAAAACGCTCTATTGTCTTATTTTTTTTTCCGTTTGAGGAGCCATAAACATTCAAAGAGAGTTCCACTGCTTAATGTATAAAAACAAGATAATTCTGCAGTTTATTTAAGTGAAGGTTAGTTAGCGCTAGCTGTATCTGGTCTCTGAATCATGTTTGCATCTGTTGAAGCTGGTCTGGTTTTGATGAGATGTTCTCTCTCTCTGTAGCCTCTGTCTCAGTTTGATGTTCAGTTCCTGAATGCGGTCGGTGATCTGCTGGATCTGATCCCGGCGCTGGTTTCCGGCGGGACGTCTCTCTTGAACCAGTATAAAGCTCCTCCGATGGGCCACTGCTCTGCACTCATTAAGGTAGCAGGCATCATGAGTGACATCAGGAGACGTGGTGTGCTGGTTTCTCATCTGAGCTGTGTTTCAGATGTTGCCAGGCTTTGAGAACCTGTTGTTCGCTCACTCCAGCTGGTACACGTACGCCGCCACCATGCGCATCTACAAACACTGGGACTTCAAACTGAGCGAGCCGCACACGGCCACGGGAAAACTGTCCTTCAGCAGCTACCCTGGTACTCACTCACTCACTCACTCATCCATTCATATACTCACTCACTCATTCATTCACTCGATGGAACGGTTCACATATTCAGTCATTCACTCAGTCACTAAATTGCTCACTCATAAATTGGTCAATTCACTCACTCACTCATTCATTGATTCACACTCATAAATTGATTGTTTCATTGTCACTCATTCACTCACTCACTAACTTATTCTTTCACTTACTACCACTCATTCATTCACTTGGTTATTCACTCACTCACTCATTCTCTCACTTTTTTATTTGCTAACTTATTCATTCATTCACTCACTCGCTCGTTCTCTTGCTCACTCAGTCATTCATTATATTCACTCATTTATTCTCACAAACTCACTGATCCATTCATCTACTTGCTCACTCAATTATTCTCTCACTCATTCATCCATTCATTAACTCACTCACTCATCCATTCATTAATTCATTCACTCGATGGAACTGTTCACTTATTCACTCACTCACTCACTCATTCATTGATTCACACTCATAAATTGATTGTTTCATTGTCACTCACTCATTCACTCACTCACTAACTTATTCTTTCACTTACTACCACTCATTCATTCACTTGGTTATTCACTCACTCACTCGTTCTCTTGCTCGCTCAGTCATTCATTATATTCACTCATTCATTCTCACAAACTCACTGATTCATTCATCTACTTGCTCACTCGATTATTCTCTCACTCATTCATCCATTCATTAACTCACTGATTCATCTACTTGCTCACTCGATTATTCTCTCACTCATTCATCCATTCATATACTCACTCACTCACTCGTTCATTTACTTGCTCACTCATTCATTCATTAATTCATTCACTCGATGGAACGGTTCACATATTCAGTCATTCACTCATTCACTAAATTGCTCACTCATAAATTGGTCAATTCACTCACTCACTCATTCATTTATTCACACTCATAAATTGATTGTTTCATTGTCACTCATTCACTTACTCACTAACTTATTCTTTCACTTACTACCACTCATTCATTCATTCACTTGGTTATTCACTCACTCACTCGTTCTCTTGCTCGCTCAGTCATTCATTATATTCACTCATTCATTCTCACAAACTCACTGATTCATTCATCTACTTGCTCACTTGATTATTCTGTCACTCATTCATCCATTCATTAACTCACTCAATCCTTCATTACATTCACTCGTTCACTTACACTCACTGATCCTCACCTGCTCAGTCACTCGATTGTTAATTCACTCACTCATTCATTTCTTTTTTTACTCCTTTACTCGCTCATTCCTTCACAGATTTGTTTCACTCAATTATAAATTTTCTCTTTCATTCTTCGACTCACACATTCATTAATTCATTCACCCGCTCACTCATTTTGTCCTTACCAAACTCCTTTCACTCTCTTTTAATCATTTATAATGTACAGTATTGTTATGGACTGTTCATATATTTATAATTCATGCATCATTCAGTAGCAGGCAGGGTATATATAGTGTGTGGTTTGTGAATGTGTGTTCAGGCTTCCTGGTGTCTCTGGATGATTTCTACCTGCTGGGCAGTGGTCTAATGATGACTCAGACCACCAATAACGTCTTCAACACATCTCTGTACTCCTACGTCACTCCTGCCAGCCTGTTCTCCTGGCAGAGGGTTCGACTGGCGCACACACTGGCAAAGACGGGAGAGCAGTGGGCCAAAACCTTCTCCAGATACAACTCCGGTCAGAAAACAACATTCTCTCATTTACACTCTCTAATAATCTCCTGTTTTAGTGAATCAATGTTTATCAATGTCTTCCTGAACTGCGGTTGCTCTGTCATGTGGGTTTGTCTGATCCTGTGCTGCGTCTGTCACTCAGGGACGTATAATAACCAGTACATGGTTGTGGACGTGAGTAAAGTGAATCTGGGCAGCAGTCTGGAGGATGGAGCTCTGACGGTGGTGGAGCAGATCCCGGGGCTGGTGGAGTATTCGGATCAGACGGAGACGCTGCGCAGAGGTCCCAGGAAAACTCACTTCACTCTCATTTCTTTGTAACTTTGGGGTCAAATGAAACCGGGACATGTTGTACATCTGCTGCTACAGTAAATCTATGTGTCTACAGGTTACTGGCCGTCCTACAATGTGCCATTCCACCGTAGGATCTACGATCTGAGCGGATACGAGCAGATGTGGAAGAAGTACGGCAACGACTTCTCATACGACCTTTGCCCTCGCGCCAGTATCTTCCGCCGCGACCAGTCGTCCGTCAACGACCTGAACTCTCTCAAACACATCATGAGATACAACGGTAAATAATACTCACTGCATTTTCTAACACTCACACACACAAATATATTATCCAGTATTTTTTATTAAAATTATTTTTATTTATTTTTATATATTTTTTTCTTTCATCTTTAGTAATCTTTGTTTGGTGTTTTTTTTTTTTTTTTTTTTGCCAATAATTTCCATTTTTCAATTAATTTAAGTATTCAAAATTAAACCGAATGAAAAAATTAAATAAATAAAAAAAATGTTTTTTACTTTTCTAAAAGTTTTTGAAAGTGTTTTTCTTTTTATATTTTTATTATTATTTTAGTTGTTTAATTGATTTTATTTTAGTGTTAGGTATTTTACTACAAGTAAAAAAAAAAAAAAGATACTAATAATATTAATAATAATAATAACAATAATAATAATAATAATAGTAATAATAATGCCTTGGCAGTTGAAATAAAATAATTTTACGGTAATTTTAATAATCTTCGGTTAACATTTTATTTTATTTTTACTTTTATTTGCTAGGGTTACAGATTAAAACCCTTGTTGTATTTACTATAAATACAATAAATGATTATTATTATTTACGTTTAATTTCATTTTTTTTAATGATTTCAGGTTTTGTTAACAAACAAGCAAATACACACATGCACCAAACTCTAGTTATGATGTTATAGCTTAAAAAGTAAATGGTAAAAACAATGCGCGCACATAAAAATCAATTTAGCCGTTAAACATCACACAGTAAAAGCCATGCCAGTGTAATGATAGTACCTGTCAATCATCATCAGATTATAAGAACGACCCGTACTCACAGAGTGACCCGTGTAAGTCCATCTGCTGTCGCAACGACCTGCAGGGGCATGGAGCCAGTCCCGGAGGATGTTACGACACCAAGGTCAGCTAACTGCCTTTCATTAACCAATCACAGTGAGTCCTGCTGTCCTGATGCTCTGTTCTCGGTCAGGTGACGGACCTGCACATGGCTCAGGAGTTCGTGGCGGAGGCAGTGAACGGCCCGACCACAGAAGGAGGGCTTCCCGTCTTCTCCTGGGAGGCGTTCAACAGCACGTCCCATCAGGGTCTTCCTCCCACATACAACTTCAGCTTCGTCCAGATGCGACCGCAGCTCTTCCACCCCTGAGGATCATGGGATTTCTCTTTTTCGTGCATAGCCCCTAAACCCAACCTGAACCTTTCAATCTTTCAACGCAACAATTGATTTAAGCCATAAAATCAGCACTGATCTGCCATCTGATAATCAGTCCAGGACTTTGGACGTCTCTTTTGATTGATACTTTGAGTAAACTGTAATGTTTTAGTGGCCACTTCCACCACACAAGATAAAAAAAAACATGCCTGGAAGATCATTATTGCCATAAATAATAAATTACATAACTTGGAATCAAGATCTATGTTATTAAGTTCAAATTGTAAGGTAAAATGTTGATATTATGATGTACTGGGTCAAAAGGGACAACTAAGTCACACACATGGAAAAACAGTTGAAATTACGACAAAATTGACTTATGTCATAATTATGATTCACTGACGCATGATTTTTTGTTTTGTTTGTGGCAGAAATGGGTTTCTAAAAGTTACTGCAGCACAGCTGTACATCTTAAAAGGGAGCATGTCAATGTTACTGTCATTTTTAGAAATCTAGTCAAAGCCACTAATGAACAACACAAGCAGAAAAGCGTTTGTAATGTGAATGTATACAACGGGAATGTGTTTGAGTCTGTGGCTGTAATGCTTCTCCGCTGTATTTTCAGGTCTTTTCTCTCAGGGAAGCTGACTCAGAAGTGCCTTTGTTAGTATTTGACTGTCTTTTACCTTTATCTCTGAACGTCCATGAGCAGCGCTGTCTACCAATATGTTTTGTAATCTGTCGCGTGATTTCTTTTTGATTCGACCTGTGAATGAATGAATGAATACAACCTAATTTCTCAGTCTTGAGTGTTTTTATTGGACGCAAGTTTAGTAATTCAGTCGGTTATAATATATAATTCGTAAAGGCCTAAAAATCTTTTGCACGCTTGCAATTCAGTCTGAAAATGAAAAACGTTGTTCCAAAGACTTCCCTTGTTTTGGAACAACAACAAAAATACAAAAAGAAAAAGAAAAAGACAAATCCAGTACAATTTCACACAGAACCCAAAAACGCACCGGACAAAATAATTGGCACCCTTAACTTAATATTTGGTAGCACCCCTTTTGTTAAAAATAACTAAATCACTTCCTGTGACCATGAATGAGTTTCGTACACCTCTTCTGCTGGACCACTATTCTTTTGCAAACTTCTCCAGGTCATTCAGATTTGAAGGACGTCTTCTCCAAACTGCTCTCCACGGGTGTTCTGTGGGATTCAGGTCTGGCCTCATTTCGAGCGCTTCGTTTGTAACCATATCTGAGTGCTTTTTGAAGTGTTTTTCGGATGGTGTCCTAGTGGAAAACCCGTGACCTCTGGTGTGGATGCAGCTTTCTAACACATTAACCATTCACACAGTTGAAATGATATCAAGCTTGACAAGTCTCCAAGATGCTTCAGAAAAACCTACCCTACCTGGAAAAACTATGGGCAAAAGATGTAATACCAAATACTTATTTGATTTAGTTAATTGATTAAATTAAATATATGTATTAATTTATTTCCAGGTAGGTTTTTTTTTCTTCATCTTGGAGATGTTGGCACAGTTCCTCTGGATTGAGTCTGTCTCAGTTTGTTTCCAGACAGACTGATGATGATCAGATCTCTGTGTGGAGCACTGTGTGTCGTCAGACAATAATCTCACTGCATTATTACAATATTAATGACTAAAATAATGTTTGGAAATGGAAACTGATAATTCCAACTGACACGCTACTGCAAAAGATAGAAATAACCCACTTAAAACCAGTTTTTGATGCTGAAAATACTAGTGGCCTAAGACTTCTGCACAATACTGTACATCCTGATTTCTATCTTATTTGACTAAAATATTTTCATTTTAATTTGCAGCTCACTGGTCAAGAATTATCGTTCTCAATCCATCTGTTGATGTTGTTCCACTTTCTTTCCACTGTTTATCTTTATTTATTTTCATCTGGTCTTTCTTGACCTCTTATCTTTCCTCATAAATGAATAGAAATGGGAGTAGTCATTATTGTTCTAAGCCATGATTGAGAGGAGATCATCTGCTCCCGTCTTGCTATAAATGACGAAACCCTCAGTGAGTATAATGTGTTTGTCTGGTGTTTATAAGGTCACAGCAGTTTCATGTTCTCTACACTAAATTATACACTTTCAGTTTTGGTTTTTATACATCTAGAGGGGGAAAGAGTTTATTTATTTATCTTTTTGTCATGAGGAAAAAGTCTATACTATACATAAAATGTACAATCATGAAAATAATAATGTACTTTCCCCCCATTGTTAGCTCTCTCTCTCTCTCTCTCTCTCTCTCTCTCTCTCTCTCTATATATATATATCTATGTGTGTATGCATGAATGTATGTGTGTGACCCTGGAGTACATAAGCAGTCTTAAGTAGCCCAGGTGAGTTTTTTTTAATTATTGATTATTTTATGGCAAAAAATCATGTCCCATGAAGATATTTTGCTAAATTACTACTGTTAATAAATATCAATTTAATTTTGGAATATTTGACTTAATTTTCACTTGAGTAATTTTCCACCATCTGACAGACTGAAATGTTTCGACTTTTAAATGAATCTAATTGGTTTATGATATCTATCTTGAGAAGAAGTGCAGATAACAACACGTGGTTAAAAATAAAGTTCAGTTTCCTTCTGTTTCACTCTCCAGAGATTCGCTCAGTGATTCATTCTCTCCGACATCACAAATGAAGAAGTGAAACGGTGCTGTGTTTTTCTCACCTCCCGTGATCTCTACATCTCTCCCCAGTTTTATCAGTCGTCATGGAGAGGAGACCATGTGCTCATGGATTTCAGTGGGACGTTCTGCTCAAGCATTGCATCCCACACAAATCACTGGGACTGGTGCCATCAGGTGAGTGATACTCTCGAGCAGATCCGGGCAAGATGGTGTGTGTTACGTTGAGTTGAGCTATGTTTTTGTTGCTCTAGCGGTCCCTCCGGTGGCTCCGAAGCCGGTGCTGAGCCCCAGAGGTCTGGATGAATCCTGGTCCTCCATCAGCCCCAGCGTGTGGATCTGTGTCGGGCTGGTCGTAAGCGGGTCAGTTCTGGTGCTGCTGCTTTGGTTCATTATCTACAGACGCCACAACAGGACCTCACAGAGCACAGGTACGGTCCAAGAATAACTCTTAACTCGGCTGAGGAACAATCAGAATCCATTTGACTATAAAGAGCTACATATCAGATATGCTTACCACATCTGAAGTCATAATTAGGATCGGTTTGTCACATCCAAACGCTTGTTATTAGGAAAAAATATTAAGAATGTTAATACTTTAGGTTATTTCTTGCCTATTTATGTATGTTTTGAAGCGGAGATGCTGGTTTATGCTGGTCCGACCAGCACATGACCAGCTCAAACCAGTATCCCAGCTTCGAAACATGACTAACCAGCCATGCCTAAGTCAAAATCTGGATAGCTTGCAGAAAATTCAGGAATTTCAGGGAAATAAAGGCTGTGTCAAATAAGTAGCCTGTATTTAAAACTTTGTCTATAAATAATAAAAACATGGATACACTTTTACTACCATGGTTAATTTCGACAAACAGTGCTATGAATAAACATACTGTTACTATGCGCTAATGTGAACATCGGTGAACCCGCTATTGTAGGACAGCGGAACGAAAACAAATGGTCTAGAAATTGCACATTTTTAAGTGACGCGCTCTAGACATGAGCACAACAGTCAAGATAGCACACGTTTATGTAGAAGAAATAAATTAAGGAAGAGCAGTGCGGTGGAATGCAAAACCTTTTGTTCAGTAGCCTAAATGAGTTTCTAACCAACGAAACCTCACACACTTAAGTGAGTTTCAGTTCCTGGTTGGGGTCAGTAGGTTGGCGAGGGTCTTCGGGGACGGTCCCAATTCTCATGTCTCCTTTTGACACACACACACACACACATGCATCCGTTACCTCAGGATGCAGAACACTGGTCTGAAGCCAGCAGAAAACCCGGCGACCCTCCCATTTGCTAAATTTAACCCCTGCGGTTTCAGACTTAAACAGGTCAGTGAGTTAACGCTGTTCATCACCCGTCCGCGTGGTTGTGATTCAGTGTTCTGAGGTCAAATATTGATGACTAACAAATGTCGGCTTAAACTGAATTTTGCCTTTAAATCAGTGTCTTTCCCTGATGTACGTCGCTCAATCGCTCCAGAACTCACACCATACCCTGAGATGACCTAAAAACACATAACTGAAATCGTCAATCACACTATTAACATTATTTTACTTTCTACCGTGCTTCCCGGTTTTTGCTTCATTCCCAGATAGCACACGTACGTCTGCAAGATGTCTGTTAAAGATCTCTTGATCTGGAAAGCGTCTACTGTCCACAAACATCTTACGGATGTCATTTTTACATACATTCTAAATAATGAACATCTTAAAGACATCTAATAGACGACTGTTTGACATCTACGCCCTACGACATTGACGCCCAATAGACGTATTGCAGATGTAAATACAGACATCAAATAGACGTCCCCTAGATGTACATGTGCTATCAGGGTTATAATGAATCCTGCATTACACTGCTCTGCCAGACTTAAGGACGTTCACATGAAAAGCGCAAGGTCGCCTTTAGTTGAACATCCCTGGACACGGCATTCTGAAAAATGCCGCTCTCACGTGTGGCCTGAGACATGAGCACAACAGCCAAAAACATTCCCCTAATGCACTTTTACACTCAGAACAATAGAAAATCAGCAAAGTGGAACCAAAAAAAAAAAAAAGGTGTGAAACCTTTTTATTTCCATTCGCTTTTCAGACAATCCCTTTTAGACTTCTGTGTGATCTCAGTGAACATTGGCATCATTGAGATCAGGTGAGAAACATGAATCATAATGGCACCATGATTCATAAGAAAATACTGTTTTACTCCTCTAACGCAGAACCTTTCGGAGTATTCTTGTGTGTGCTAAGAATTGTGGTTACCTTTTCCCGCCATTATTCACATGCATCACTGCACAGCAGAAATGATGGTCTCTGTTTGAATTTATTTATATCTAATGCAAAACCCATTGGACGGTTGTGTTCTGAATTCGTTTGTGTATCTGGCTTCTGACATTTCTGTTGTGACGCACCTAAAATGTGTCTAGTAATATACTGCATTATAACAAAACCTCGACAATATGGTTCCATCGATTCCAATCTGTGTATTATTACAGGTGCGTTTCATGTTATTCATGTATGTCACGAGCATATGCACACTTTGCTCAGCACAGCAATATTGCAATTAAGATGTTTGCATGCCTATATATTTCGATTAAAAATCTGAGTAAGTTACCTATGTTAAGATGATTTCGCTTGTTGCGATTATGAGCTTCATCTCAGTATTTGGATCAAAGTATTGCATTTACATGAAGACATTTTTAATTGCAGTATTTCCCAATGTATTGAGTGTTGTCCGTCTGTCCCGTAGGTGAAAAGGACTCTGCCCCTCACACCCCGACAACCATAGAACAGGAAGAGGAAGCCCTGTCACCTTTGCCTCACATCAACGTCCAGACACAGGAAACGCCAATCAACGAAGGACCCTGTGGGCGGAGCCTGTGTAATGGTCGGGTGGAGCACGGGCTGCCACTTCCTGCCACAGAATTGGGAGACTCCGCCCTCGTCACCGCCAAAACCGGACAACATGTTTAAGTCTAAAGAGTAATGCGAACAGCAGAATCAATAAAGAGGGTAAATAATCCAACACACCAGCTGTGTTATTGATCTAAATCCAGCTGGTGTTCATATTCACTTTAAACTATAGACCTCCTGAAATCAAAACATCTCAGTTCATGATGTTGTCAGAGAACTTCACGTGGAAGGAGATGCAGAAAGAGATTCACCGGCAGTGGGATCCATCAGTCCTAAAAAAAAAAACGTTTAAAAAGGATTCTTTGCTTGTGTATATTTTGGGAGATCTCCTGCACATAGATGAGAATCATGCTTGTTCATTATCGTTTACTTGGCTTTGGGATGAACTGCTTCTGTTCTGCTCGCTTCGAATAAAAGTCTCTGCTAACTGCATGGAAACTTGTGTTAACTCCACTGTTTGTTCATTGATAAGCTAGTTTGTTTAATAAACCATATAAATAAAATACAGTTTGTCGTTTTATTGATTATGTGAGTAAAAAGCAGTTGTTTATGAAGTCATATTGCACATTACATACATCATTCATGTTACAATAAGCACACATTCAGAAAGAATAAATGATAGAATGAACAACCAAAACTGAGGAGTTTCTAGGAATACAGTTAAATACATACAGGTGTGTGTGTGTCTGTGTGTTTTCTACAGGTATGTTGTGGGGTCGGTCAGGTGCAGGTACTCAGGCTGGCCGTCGCTGCTGTTTCTCGGTGTTCTCCGCTGGCGTGTGGAGAGAGTTTTGCGCCGGTCGTTCCCTCGCTTGTCCAGCGTGGAGACGATCCTCTCAGCCAGATCCTGCTGCAGACGCTGGAAATTCTCTCTGAGGAGAAAAGGATGCACAGGGTGAGATTCAGTGTGTCTGTGAGTATTACTGATCTTACACATACATACGCAAGCGTGTTTCAGCACAATAAATAAATAAATAAATGAAAAGGTAAGTGTTCAATTTTATCTCACAATGATTGAATGACTTTTTCATCAGAATTATCAGTGCATGTTTTGCAATCCTTTTTCTTGACTAATAAAGACAAAAAATGTAATTGTGACTTTGTTCTTGCAATTGTGAATTCATATATCATAAAGATTTTTGTTTCTCAGAATTTGAAGAGTTACCAGAGTAACTCAGAAGAGTTTATATTGAGTATATACGCGAGTATGTTTAATAATTCGGGCTTTTTTTCTCAGATTTGCATGTTAGAAACGTCTGACTTTGAGTTTACATTTCACAAGTTTTGTTTGTTTTTTGAAAAAAAATTAAAATGCAAAATTGTGACTTTGCAGATGTTAGTTTATATCTCATTGGAATATGAACACTTTTTTTCAGAATTCTTGCAAATGTGTTTAACACAGTGTTTTGCATTTACAAAACTGCATTGTATTTTGTGGAAGGCATTTTTTTTTAATTTTTTTAATGAATCGAGGGTAGAAAATATATGCTCTCTGTTCTTTTGGATTATTTTTATTGGTGAAGCAAAAGAAGATATGCAGCTACATTGTGTCTGAATCAGTGGTGGCTGTGTGTTGTGCTGATAATATCTCCAGCATGTTTTACTGGTGCATTCTGGGAGCATGTTATGATGACAGGGTGAGTGCAGGAGCTCTTACGCTGTTGGTGGTGTTGGCAGGTTGTACTTCTGCCCGGTGACTCCAGTCAACCAGTACGTCATCTCCTTCCCTTTACCCTGAAATGCAAACACACGTGCTGTGAGTTTCTGCTTTTATTTTTAACTCCTCACGAGGGTTAAAATAAGAGCCTGTGATTGGCTGGAAGCTGAAATGAGAGCCTGTGATTAGCTGGAAGATGCAGTAGCACAGGGGAGCCCATTCCTGCTCCTGACGATCGACTGTCCTGCAAAAGTGAGCTCCAACTCTAATCAAACACACCTGCCTTTAATTTTCCAAGCGATCCTGAAGACGTCAGGCGTGTTTGATTAGAGTTGGAGATGAACTTTGCAGGACAGTCGATCTCCAGGAGCAGGACTGGCCACCCCTGCAGTAGACGATCGTGATTGGCTGGAAGCTGCAGTGAGTGATTGTGATTGGCTGAAAGCTGGCCAGCGACTCTCCTCTCACCTTCAGGTGCGTTTCTCCGCGGTGTTCACACTCAAACTGACAGTCGGTTCGCTGCAGGATCTTAATGGTCGACTCGCTCACATGAATCCTCAGAGCTGGAAACACATCAGCGCTTTCACTTAAGAGTGTGTGTGGGTGTGTGTATGTTAATGTGTGTTTGTTTGTGTCTTACGTAGGCCTGTAGACTCCATACGTGATGCCGTGTTGACCGTATCTCCAAACAGACAGTAGCGTGGCATCTTATTGCCAACCACACCAGCCGCACACGGACCTACACACACACACCCACATGTCAAGTCAAGTCAAGTTAGTATGTGGTTGCTGGGCAGTGATATTTACAGTGATATTTTTAATGTTTTTAAGCCTTTTGACCTGTAGGTGACACAACCACAATCCTTTAGATGTTATGGAAATGATATCTAGTGAGATGTATGTATTAACATCATCTCTTTATCTTTATTTATTTGTTTGTACCTGAATGGATCCCGATACGGATCCACAGTGGGATTCCCGGCAGGTGTCTAAGCTGATACGTCCCCATGAATTCTAGGATGTCTAAAGCCATGAGACAAATGTCCACAGCATGTCTGTTCCCGTTGCGTCTTGGCAGACCAGATGCGACCATGTACGCGTCACCGATGGTCTCCACCTGAACAGAATGGCAAGTGCTGGCTACTAAACCCTATCCGGCCTTCAAAGATATAGTTTTAACATTCACACAGAAATTATCATCTGCTAGATGTTATCTCTGAGCGTCTGAACACATCTTGTGTGGTTGTGAACCTTATAGACGTCGTGATGGTCAAGAATGCTGTCGAAGTTCTTGTAGATGTCGTTGAGCATGTCCACCACCTCCATCGGCGTGCTGTGATGGCAGAGGGTCGTGAAGCACACGATGTCGCTGAAGTAGATGGTGACCTCGTCGTACAGCTCTGGCTCCACACGGCCCGTCTCCTTCAGAGAGCGAACCACCGGCCTAGGAGAGAGACAGGACAGGATCTCTTATGTCAAATCAGGGTTTTTAGGGCATGGTTATAGTGCTAGAAGTTACGAAGATATCCTGGGAGGTTGCTCAAATGTTAATATCAGTGGTTATGTTTCTGACCCCGGCAGCAGCATGAAGTTGAGCTGGTCGGCTCGGTCTCTCTCAGCCTTATACAGAGACGTCCTCTCCTCCACCAGGTGCTCCAGGTTCCTCGAGTACATCTGCAGCCGGCGGATGAGGTTGTCCATGTAGCTGGCGTGGGCCTGGTTGTGAAGGTTACTGCAGAAACACAAAGCAGTGCATCAGCACAGCTTCACGACCACCAAACATGATCCAATGCAAGCATCTGGTGTCACTCATGCACCTGAAGATCTTCCCCAGAGCGCCCTCGATCCGCTTAAAATCTGGACGTTTCTCTGGATCTTCCTCCCAGCAGCTCTTGATCAGAACGAACAGCTACAAAATAAATGCATTTAAAATTAAATGTGTTTTATAGTTACTTAAAAAAACTTTTATAGTATATTAACCACTAGTTTACCAGGAAAGTCACTTAAGAACAAACCGTTTAAAGCGTTTTTTCACATTTCAATAATATTTTTAAATCTGCAGCCTTATCTTTTATATGAGAACTATTTTCTACACGATGTTTCTCAAGCTTTAATAACACTCAATAAGTGTTGATTTCAGGTTGGTTCAGCCAGTGCTCATTTGCAGTTCAAATTCTCAGACATGTTGCTATGGTAACCATAACTCTTAACATATAATACAGTAAGACGATTGGCTCTTTCATTTAGAAGGTGGGGCTTTCTTTGCTAGAGCTGCCAGATTCATAGTTTCACAGGTGAACTGTCTTCTAGAATAATCTCTGTACCTCCGCTTCGGTCTCTCCAACAGACTCAAAACTCAGATCGGGTCGAAAGACATTCGGCCCCCGCGGATACTGAACGCGATATAATTTCTCTAGAGTAGAAAAGATGAATCACAAACAAAGAAAGAGCAAGAAAGATCATTGATAGGCAATGCGTTAATTGCAACACAAGTCGTTTTGCACAAGAGCGCCTGATAAATGTATAAAACATGTATAAAACACTCTGAATAGGTGTGTTTGTACCTGCCGTATCGGAGCAGCAGCAGGTGTGGAACGGGCTCCTCCTGAGGATGATCTCCTGCGAGATGATGGCGAAACTATAGACATCACCCTTCTGAGAAATACCCTGGACACGCATGTGCTCTGGCGCTGTCCACAGGTCTGGCAGGACAGACAGAATGCATCTGATATGTCGGCAGTGACTTATAGAGATTCTGAACATCACAGCAGCCATATGTTAAAGGGGTCATATGATGCGATTTCAAATTTTCCTTTCTCTTTGGAGAGTCCCAAGCTGTCGGTGCATAGATAAGATCCCTGAAGTTGTGAAGATTAAAGTTTCATAAGAAAAAAAAGATTCTGTATAAAAGTTACGACTTGTCCTCGCGCCACTAAAACGTCTGCAGTCGTGGCCAAAAGTTTTGAGAATGACATCATATGACCCCTTTAATATGACTGTCAGCAGTACTCAAAGGAATAGTTCACCTAAACCGACAAACTACGGTGCGTAAAGAAACAGGACGTGATAGCCCTAACCTTTCCCGGGGGTGAGGATGGTATTGCAGCCGAAGTCGGTGATCTTCACCACCATGCGATTGTCCACCACGCAGTTGGTGGATTTCAGCCGGCCGTGAACGCCAACGTTACTGGTGTGCAGGTACGACATGCCCTGGCCAAACAGACATGGCCATGACATCATCAGAGGCAAAGGTCAACTCACAAATATAATGACTGCTTCCAAACATCATGGGGTTTTGTTAATATTTACAATTAGGTTTTATTATTTTATTTTCTGTTTTTGTTATATATTTAGATTTATTAATCTTGTGTGTTGTATTAATATAATTTTTTTAAATATATATTATAATTTATTTTTTATTTTAGCAGTTTATGCATATATAAACCCTTATATTTACATCAGATTTTATTTATGTTATTATTTTCCATTCCCTGACTCATCTATGATCGTCATAAAGCCATCAGCGAGTGTTAAACTGTGTTTTTATGGACGTGGCAGTAAAAGACAGCGTCACACACACACTCACCTTTGCAATGTCGTACATGACTGAGATCTTAAACTCCAGATCCATAAAACTCTCGTCAGGATACGAGATCTTATCGTTCAGCACGTACTAAAGGAACAAACACACACACACACACACACACACACACGAGAGTCATGTGATGATGGATGAGATGCTTTCGTCTGTGATTTATGAGTGTGAGGATTGTTTTACCCTCAGCGATCCTCTCTCGCAGAACTCAAACACACCGAAAACACCACAGTCGAACTTCGCCGTGCCATAAAACTTCGTCAGATTATAATAATCAATGCGCAACAACTGAGAGACACAGAAATACGCTTGGTTAGCATATTATATGGAAAGCAAAATAAGTAAATCTCACAGAAACACATATATATATGAGGGTTTACAGAATTGAGCTCGATGCGTTGATCATCAGAGAAATTTCCGTCTGTGTTTCTCAACTCCTTCAGAATGACGGGCTGCAGAAACACACACACACACATAAACACCCATCGTATACACACACACACACGTGAGAGGACACACTAGAGGAGGGTGATCTTACACTGCAAAAAAATGATTTTTTAACTTACATGTTTTGTCTTATTTTCAGGCAAAATATCTAAACAATCTTAACTAAAGAAGAACTTTCTAGACAAGTAAAAATGATTGTCCTGTTTTCAGAAAAACAAGTAAAAATTAAGTTAGTTTATGCTTGAAAAAAGCAGAATAATCTGCCAATGAGGTAAGTGCAATACTCTTGTTTTGTGTTTGAAATAAGTTTATTTTGCTTAGCCCACTGGCAGTAGTGCCATCATGGTGTTCCTTCTACTTAAAGCCATGCACTTTTACCTTTTCTTCAAAACATAGTAATTGAAAGTGCATTATCTGCGAAAGTGTCTGTTCCATGCGCACAATCTGAGACGAGGTGAAGGAAAATACACTCGGGGTTTCAGGCATGAGCATAAATAGTCAAATATATATTAAGAAATGATCAAAATGTCTGTCTTGGCGAGTATTTGCATGTTTTAGTGAACATAAACAGTGTGTGTCAGTACATTAGATTCGTGCATTCAGTCTTAAAGAGACAGCAGCCAAATAAACCTACTGCTGTCTGTGTCATTAATGTTAATCAAACAACAACAAAAATCAGTAATGCAGTGTTTTAAAGTCTGCTGACCATTTTTAATTGTCTAAATAGATAAGTCATAGGCTTACTCGTGTCTGGATTATTCTCATTAGGGCATCTCAAAATTGAGAAGTTCTAGAATTAGATCATTGATCGTGTTTTTGTGTTATGAGATTTTGATATGATATTCCCCTTAAGGACAACACTCACCTTTTTGTCGTATCGGCCCTGGTGTATCAGGACGCTGTTGTCGCCCTTCTTCTCCTCATCGATCTACAACACAAGCACACACAGATGTCACTCAGAGGAAACTTCACGAACGTCATGACCACAGACAGACAGATGATCGTTTTACTGTCAGACTGATGTGGTTCCTCTCATTGTTGTCAAGCAGCGTGATGAGTGACGGGTTGATGTGAGACCATTTCTTTTGATTGAAACGCACCCTCCTGTTCTGCCTGAAAACACAAACGATGAAAATGATTTACATTATATTACTTCCTAAAAAAGGTTTTGTTTTATTTTAAGACGCCATGCATTTCTTGCTGTAACTACACTGTAAAAAATGGCCGTAAATTTAACTGTAAAAAACAGTGAAAATGCTACGGTAAAATCCTGTTAAATGGTTAATGGTAAATTCCTGTTAAATTAACAGGGAAACACCGTAAACTGACATTCCCAGAATTCCCTGCGTTGCATTTTAAATTTTGTTTGAATTTGATGTTTTTTCTTTGAAATAACTTGGTTTCTTCTTAGTTTTTTGTATCAGTTATGTTTATTAGGGTTGTATGTTACATTCAATGTTGTCAAATGAATGTTTCTTGCCCATTTTAGTTTAATAAGTCTTACCATGATGGTGTTTAGTGTTTGTGTGAATGAAACTGAGCACCTTCTATATGTTATAATTTGTTAATGATATTTGTGATGAGCTTTGGTTCATCATGCTCATCACATTTGGTAGTTATCAGCGTATTTCAAAGGTACAAAATGGATTTCACTATTTTAGCAGTTCAGTATATTAACATTATTTCAGATATAACAGTGTCTCATAAGAAAATACGATATTTAACTGTAAATTTAAAATAAAACCGTAAAATTATTGACCAAACAAAAGAAATTTTGCCATAAAAGAAATTAGGATTTTACCGTTATTTAACGGTAGAATTTCGGCAACCCCAGCTGCCGGTATATTACCGTAAAAATTACTCTTTTTTTTTTTTTTTACAGTGTAATGTTGGGGGTAATGCGTTACAAGTAATGCAAGCTATGTAATCAGATTCCTTTTCCAGGAAAAAGTAAAGTAACTCATTACTTACAAATAAATATCTGGGTTACTTTTTATTGGATGTTTGACATTTATTGACTGACAGTTCTGCAGAGTTGCAGAGGGAATTATTTCAGCCTAAGACTTACTAATGTTACTTTTTACAGTTTTTAATTATTAAAAACAAATAAAAAAGCTCAACTCACATGACGTCAAACAATATAAAAGACACTGTTTACATAATATATGTATACGTGTGCTGTGAATATTCATTATTGATCAATACACACACAAGTATGTTTTAGAAAAAAATATTTTTTACATTAAATATTTTTATTTACAATAAAATTATTATACGAATATGTGTGTGTGTGTTTATATAGACATAATATGCACATAACACACATGTATTATACGAACAAAGCGATTTACGATTGACAGTGCTAGAAAAAAGTAACGTAGTGCATGGCTTTCCACACAATATTGTCATGGTTGCCATTTAAAGGTAACTTTCTCTAGCATTGGTGCTAATATTATTTTTATTTTGAAAGAAATTTGGATGGATCGAATCCAAACAGCATCTGATTGGACAAAAACCTCAAAGTTTGATTTCTCATTGGTTTTGGGGTGAAATGCAGCCCATTTAGCATGTTTTACCTGTATAAGATGAAAGCGATGCCGGTGGCCATGACCACACTGATCCCAAGAACGATCATCACGATGTTGTGAGTCTCCATCCCTGAGAAACAAACGTTTGTTGGTTAGTGTGAGGCAGTCTGTCAGTCACATGGCATATGATTAACGAACATGAACCAGTTTACCACGTTTAGGTTTATCGCTGGGCAGCCGCGATCCATCCCACGGCAGGGCGGCTTGCAATAATTTGAACCATGTCTTGTTCAGAGATGTGCTGTAGACGAACAGCGTCTCATACTGAAGACAAACAACAGATAACCGTCAAACTAAAACACGCTTCAAAGACAAACAACGCTAAACCTAGTGCACTCCTGTGGTTGGCTTTTTATAGCAGGAATTGATTACAGTTTTTGTTAGCATATATTTGCTTAGCGTAGGTGTTTTAAATCTTTTAGATCCCATGGACCCCAAAAACATCATCCTCATTCATATGTATAAAAATCCTATTTATGCTGTGAAAAAAATTATATTATAAACTCGAATGAGGAAAACGACTTGGAAATAGTATCTAAAGGCTTGAAAACAAAGTAGTGCTGGAAATTTGAATACATCTTTTAGTCACTGTGATCTTTTGAATTGGGTTCACCAAAAAGATTTGTTATTGTTTCTTTCATATTTCACAGTGACACCAGTGAGTCGTCGAATTTATTTGTACTAAAATGCAACTTTGCTTTTACGAATTGAGACAGAATTGACTCACCTTGTATGAGCCGGTTGTGTAAACCACAGACAGATTGAGGTCTCGGTCTCCGCTAGCGTCTAATTCATAGTGTCCCCCCATACCTGACAAACACACGCATGGACATTATTTCTCATAATTAGCCTTTGTGTTTTTGTCATCACAAGGACCCATTTGTTCTGAACAAATGACCTGGGTTCTGAGTGATGATCCAGTGCGATGCTGTTTTGTAGAACAAGCTTACCCTCGAAGCTCATGTTTCTGAAAGGCTGTTCAACGATGCCGCTGTGTGGCTGCTGCTTCATTGCCTTCAGGTTTTGTCTCATCATATTGCCGAAGAGGACCACAGCATCATGGTAAGCCACTACATAATCATTCAGAGCCTGAAGGATGGGAATGGTCAAATAAGACAGAACAATGCGTTAAGGCCTGTTCACGCCAGGATTATAGCCAGGATTCCATCCTAAGTGAATTTAGTAGCGCAAAATGTAAATATTACATAAAACATTTGCAAACTCAAAAATGAACAAAATGGCCACTTCCTAGTAAACTGTTTCTATAAATCACTAAGAATACTAGGCAAAGCTACTGAATGTGTGAATGTTCATGCATAATAAATGACTTGCAGACAAAACAAATGTGGCATTGCTTTCGGAGGTGGATAACTGTTGTCGTATAAGACAATTAAGTCACATGACATTTTTTGACACATGACATGGAGGAATTTACTCCACCATTCATTATTTGCATTAACCCTTTTCACACGAGTCAAAATCTTCACCTCAAGTCAGCGAAAAAAGTTTTTTAGCGAATTAAGTCAGTTTTGTTCAAAATTCGTATTTTGAAACATCAAATTATGCATAGAAACAGGGTGATGGAAACATAGCTTATAACAATAACACTGTGATCGCTTTCAGAATGATTTCGTTTACAGCTGTTCAAAAGGAAAACACTGCTATGCTTCCATTCAAAGATGTGAATTAAACTTAAGTTGAGAGCGATAAAGTTAGCTTTAGGTTTCTAGGCTGCTTTAGGCTGCGTCTGCAAATTGACCTCTCACTACAAAATGAATTTCCATTTCAAGAGCCAAAGGTTGTAGTACATTTGTAGTTACAAGAGTGCCTTGCTACAGGTACTGTAATTCACCAAATTGTGGGGGTTTAGTAGTTGCCAGACTGCTTAATCCAGATTTTAAAATGTTTAATATTGCATAAAACTTTGGCGAATAAAGCAGAGTTTCCAACGAGTCAAAGAGAACAAAATCATTTCTTTGATAAACAGGCACTTTATATACACTATATTTTTTCTTATCGGATAAAAAGTTTAGGTAACACTTTATTTTAAGGTGTCATATTACATAGTAACTATCTAATTAGGTACTTCGTAGTAGCCATTGTACTTACATGAAATAAAATGTACTTATCATGTAACAAAGTTATGAAACAGTCTGTACAGCTACAGTTTGTAATTATGTAACAGGCAGCTGCTGTTACACATATGTTACAGATCGAGTCTGTTACACAGCTACTTATACTTAAGTACAATCTTGATACACTTTGTTTTTAAATAGCTTATGTCTGTGTACTTGAATTTATATTTACATTGTATAAAGTCTGCCACACATGTGTGACAAACTTTTGGTTAAATTAGTATGTGTAACAGACTCGGTCTGCAGCAGCCTGTTACATTAACATAATTACATACAAACTGTTCCACAACTTAGTTACATGGTAAGTACATTTTGTTTTATGTAAGTACAACAACCACTAATAAGTATAACTCTGAATTATGGACACATTAAACTAAAGTGTTACCAAAGTCTGTTATAATCAATTATGCGTTTTTCGTGAAAATTCACATTAAAATAGGTGGATGGAAACACAGCTTAAAAACAGCTAATCAGACTTCAGTTAAATTTAAAGGGCTTGCACGTTTGAAATAGCAGGTGACAGAAGCAAACAGACATTGCACTGCAAGCAGAGTACCGTAAAACAGGATGCTGCACTTACCGTTGTGCTCATGTGGCTGGAGTAGTTTCTGAAGCTGTCCATGGTGACCACCAGCACGTTCCGCATGTGCTCCAAGCTGGACGCGTTGGTGTGATAACCATCGCTGCAAGACATGTGATGGTCAGCTGGAATAATGCTCATATCAATCTGAGACAAGATTTTGGGGACCACAGACTCACTTGAACAGGTCGATCAAGACGAAGACCACATTCGGAGAAACGGTGGCGTTTTTCTTAATGACGAGAATGTCGTCTGGTGTCCCACATAGTACAAAAACTGTAAAGCGATAGATAGATGGATGGATGCACAGGTACCCAGATGGATGGATGGACAGACAGACAAATAGTTTTTACTCACTGTTGCTGTGGCGATTCTGAGTTTTCAGCTTGGCTTCCAGGGCATCTTGGGTCCTCAACATCTCTCTGGATATATTGGTGGCGAACAGAGCAGACGGTGCCTCCAGAGCATTGATGAACCTGACAGATGAATGAACAGACGTCTCAGTGCGTGCGTGTGCATCTTTGTTGTGTCGTGTTGTGATTTACATGCTGTATTGTGGATACCAGAAGCATTCCTCCGTGTAGTCTAGTTTTTTATAGATATACGCTGTCTTCCACACAGGTTTCAGATTGGAGGACTCATTCCAGAAATGGACCAAGAACTCTGAGATTTTGCGAGCCGGAGGAAGCAGCCGGGTGAGTTTGTCCTTGTAGTCGCAGGAAAGTCCGAAACTGCCGGCTGAGATGATGGGGATAGTTAGAGTCAAACCGACCTCCTGACTGACAGAGAGAGAAACGGGACGTTGAAATCAGCGTAATGACTTACTAGTATAACTAGATTTCTCTCTGTTATGTGTGTGACGCAGATAAGAATAACATTTATATATGAATGTTTGTCTTTTATTAAAATCATCAGTGTTGGGGAACGAAAAGTAATAAAGTGTGCTACTTTTTGCGGAAAGAAATGCATCATGAAAATAAAAGGCCAGAAGCAAAGACACTGGTTAATAAAATGGGTTTAACATAATTAACATTACTATTAGTATATTTAATTATTGCATATTTCCATCATATTCTGAATTTGCTTTTCATTAATAATATATAATTTTGTGGAATTCAGTTAGATGAGTAAATTCATATTCACAGTTCTTGGCACAAATGTGCTGCTTAAACTAGCTTAAATTAATAATACTAAGTCATTTGTTTAAATATAGGCTAATAATATATATAGGCTGTTTTGATGGGAGTGAAATAATGATTTGGTGTGGGGTTAAGGCACTTCACACCAAGAACTACAACAATAACGATAACTATGTTAGCATCCTCAACAATGGGAGATTAATATTTAAAATATTATTCACAAGTGCACACTGAGAATCTAGCTTATATTTTACTGTGTCTTCCAAATTTGAGTAATTGTTAATGAGGGCATTTTCATTTTTGGGTGAACTAATCCTTTAAAGTCGGGTGGAATTAATAGACCTTTTTTAGATATTGTGCTTGGTAGAAAAGGGCCTTTAGTCATTCAGAATAACTACTTGCCAAAATTATAATCACATGCTGAACTGTATGTAATATTTGGGATAACATTTAAGAAACAGTCTTTGTTTGTGTGAGTTTAACTTACTCCACCAGTTGAAACGTTGCATATGTGCAGGATGGACCCAACATCATGCATCCGAGCTCACTGCTGTTCTAAAGGACAAAACAAACGCAAAACAGCATTACATTTAACCACTAATCAGGGCCGCTGATAACACACATCCATCACGGAGATGTCTATTTGACGTCTGCATCTGGAGGACTTTTTTTATAGTGTTTTCCCATCTGCAATACATCTGTTTATTGCTTTAAAAAAAATTTTTTAGATGTCAAATAGCCATCTATTAGATGTCTTAAAGATGTTTGATTTAGAACGCATGCAAAACTGACATCTTACAGACGTCTGTGCACAGCAGATGCTCTCCAGTGATCAAGTTAACAGACATCTTGCAGATGTGTGTGAGCTTTCTGGGGCTGCGGGCTTTGCCCACCCCTAATAGCCCACGTACATCACAGAGACGCATCCCAGATAGCACACGTACATCTAGGAGACATCTATTTGACGTCTGCATTTACATCTGCAAGACAATCTGAAAGACGTCTGCCAGACGTTTGTAGTCAGCAGATGCTTTCCAGATCACGAGATCTTTAACAGACATCTTGCAGACGTACGTGTGCTATCTGGGATATTTGACGTCTGTATTTACATCTGCAAGATGTATTATTTAGGTTGTTTGCTCATCTGCAATACGTCTATGGGACGTCTCCTTTTAGATGTCAAATAGACGTCTTTTAGATGTCTTAAAGATGTTTATGATTTAGAATGTATGTAAAACTGTCATCTGAAAGATGTCTGCAAGACAGCAGATGCTTTTCAGAGCAAGAGATCTTTAACAGACATCTTGCAGATGTATGTGTGCTGTCAGGGTACTAATATGTACCTTTATGGCACCAAAATGGACCCTTTATGTACAAACATGTCCCTTTTGAAAAGGTACTGCCCCACTAACAGCTTTTGTGCCTTTATTTCTGAGAGCGTACACAGCAGATGCTCTCCAGATCAAGCAATCTTTAACAGACGTGATTTCTGGGACACCAGCTTGAGTTTAAATCCTCACCATAATGTTTCAGTGTGCCGGAGGACAGACGGTGTTAATAAACCGGAACGCCCTTTAAAAAGTCCTTTGAGCAGATTTTAATGAAGCAGAACTCACATGCAGCGATTTGAGGATCTCCACGGCTTCGCACGTACTGCTGCCGCAGCCCCTGCGCCGGTAATGCGTCGTGTTAAAGCCGCTGAATAGAACCTTGATCTGGAAGTCCAGACCTTCAAAGACAAAACCACCACCATGCATGATTAGTCAACTATATCCAAAAGCAGCTAAGCACATGTACTCTTTAATTTCTTCTAATTCTGAATAACTCAACTACTTGAGGTTGGGAGAGCAGGTCATGTATAAGTCTTGATTAATGCTCGATGTTTCAAGGATCATAATTGTTGTTAACAATTATTAACACTTTAATAGAGTAAGTCATGTATAAAGTCCATGTTTGTTTGTTTACTTTTACACAGATTAGCCTAATTTACCACTTAACCAATCGTAAACCGTAAAATGTCTTTGATAACTTAAGTCACAACCTTTACTGTCTTTAAATAAATGGTTTAATGTGCAACTAAACTGTATTAAATACATCATTATAACCTAGTTATTTGTTAAAGTTTCACCTTTGTTTTCTTTCTCTTTGCCTGGAGAAGTTAATATAATTTAAGATTAATCTACGATTCGTCATGAGTGTATCTTGTAGGGCAGAAATACAGTGTTTTTATCTTTTGATTCCAGTTTCATGGACTCTTAAGTCACTAAAATCTGGATGGTCTCACCTGATCTTCATTGTTTGAGAGGTGGGTAACCTTTACCAGTACTGAATTTAAAGCTTGCATGTACCTAATTGTTTAAACATTCTTTGGATCTACTCACTTTCGGCCTGGTTTTTTTCGTTCTCATCTTCGACAGCCATTTCCACCGCGTCCTTCACAAACTTCAGACTCCAGGGCGAATTTTCATCCTCCAGCAGAACCACGTTTAACGTG
Source organism: Enteromius anoplus (assembly GCA_032359395.1). NCBI lineage: Eukaryota > Metazoa > Chordata > Actinopteri > Cypriniformes > Cyprinidae > Enteromius > Enteromius anoplus. Next base: position 338,731 of record JAUMHG010000035.1, read on the forward strand.
ACCGAAGAGTTTCTGCAGCTTAACACGTCAAACGCAGAGACACAGAGCACAGAACCGAACCAGAACCAGAACAATCCCAACATCCTCGGATCAGTTTAGTGCCACAGTCATTCCTGAAGCCGGTAAATTCTGATTAAGTCCATCTGACAGGTCAGATCTATCCTCCAACAACACCGTCCACATGACATCTCTGAGAAGACATCACACACTGACTGCAGCCAAGTTTTCTGCTTTTGTGTTTTTACAGGAACCTGGAGAGGAAATACGCGCTCAGGTGTGTCTCTGCGTGTTAATGAACAACCGGCAGTGAACAAACAAAATCAGCCTGATCTGAGAGAAAAAAGCTTCATCCCTGTAGTTTCAGCTTCGTGTTCGATCCGAGGTGACGTCTGCTGACCGTATCAATGAGCTTTTTATAGGTCCATCAGCTGAAATTACAATCAATAAAATCCAAACATCTCTGAAAATGTCCCGTAAACATCGAACCACCTGGATGCAAACTGTCCACATGTGGCTTTTGTCCAATAAATATGTTTCTTCTGCGCACAGAATGTGCTAGAAGGTCTGAGCGGTTCGTAAATGTTCTGGAGGACCTTGGAGGGGCCAAAGGTTCTTCTGGGCTGTAAAGCAGAATGTGTGGCAAATAGATTGTGTGCTATAAAAGCTGACAGATTGCGGTCTGTAAATCTGCTCATGTAAAATCTCTTCTCAGAATCAGTGTTTACAGATAGATGATAGATCTGGGTGTGATGGCCGTGAGAAGCAAGACCCAGATCACAATAATACTTTAAAAACATATTCTTCGAATGACCTTGTTAAACGCTGATCACAAATGGAATGACATTTCTTCGCCTATTTGAATCTTGATTAGTTCTAAACAAGAAAAAAAAAAAAAAAAAAAATTTTCATCTTGCATGCCACTTTCGACTTAAATCATGCAGTTAAATGTCTTGTGCCAAAGAAAGAGGCTATAAAATGCTTTTATCTATTATCAACTTCTCAGTTTCTTCTAGAGAACTGTAAAATCAGGACAGACCCCAAATGGTACGAAAATACAGCACGAGCTGATCTGAGCGCTGGCTAACCCAACCACAGTCAACTCTAAAACAATTACATTTGTCTAGAATGCATCTGGTCTGGTTGTTTTTCAAACGCGCACAGAAACAGAAGTAATGTGGGTTCCTTTTTAAACGCAGAGCTCGCTTTAAACTTCTCTTCCTCTTCTGTCTTTGTCTAACTAGTGGTGATCGCTCAAATCCAGCTCAGAATTAACAGCACGTTTAGGTTTAGTCGAACCTAACGGCCGTTAGTCGTTTCCAGTGATTTCGTAACTAATTCAGCTCCAGGGGCCCGTTGGCTCAGTCAGGTGCTGATGTTGAATCACTCGAGCCAGTTCTGTGAGATTCACAGGTAGGCCTGCTTAAAGAGAATGAAGGACAATTGGCTATTTCAGGGCCTTCGCGTGCTAAACAGTTTAGTTCCGCAAAGAAACCTTTCGTTTTGGTAGCAAAATAACTTATTTTTCCTCCCAGCATATTATAACAAAGTTTTGCAAGTGAACCCAAAAACAGTGAAAAAGAATCTTTGCTTTTTTTATAAATATAACCCTCCGATAAAGCTACTTAAGGCTGAAATACACTACACTGTGTATAAAATCTGAACAGGCTTTTAAAACAGTAGGCATCATACACATACAGACACGGTAAATAGCGACAAAGGAAGACTGAGCATCATACATCATTCGGACTCATTAAATAGAGTCCGAATTTCAGACATTCGTGATTGGTGGACCTGTGCAAGATCGAGTGTCGGACAGCAGGTGGCGCTGTAACACTGACAGCACAAAACCCCTCACAGGGACCGACAGCAGCCCTGAGACTAATAGTGTACCTCTAAATGCTTGGAACAGTGAAGCGAAACCAAGATTATTATTGTTATTATATTGTTATTTTCATTGCTATTCCATTTGAGTCGTAAGTCTGAACCGAATCCTTAACAGCCCAAACAAATTTGGCTTTTTTTTTTTTTTTTGGACTTTGCAGATCTGATGCACTCTTTTTGCAAATCTCTAAACATTCTCAGTCACTACGACACAGTTTGCACTGACGAACCTGTGACCGTGAACACAAGAGGTTTTGTTCCAAATCTGTATGCATTTCTTTGCATGAAGCAAGATATTTGGAAGAAAAGTTTTGGGCCACCATCGACTTCCATGGAAAGGGAAAACATAGAACTAAACAGCCTGGTTACAAACTTTCTTCAAAATATCTTGCTTTGCATACAGATTTGGAACTAGGCTACTTGAGGATGAGTAAATGAGTACAGAATTGTAATTTTTTGGGTGAGCTATTCCTTTAAGCACAACTGCCAAACAGCTGTCATAGTTTATACACAATAATTAAAAAAAAGATCACATTGCTTGGAACACACACATGTGTATTATATATTGCAAGAATATAGCCTATTGAAATGACCAAAAAACAACAATAATAATAACAAAATGTTCTCTTCCACTCTTCTTTTGAACTTTCCAACTGATTTAAACTGTGTGTGTGTTTAATTATAAAATGTTTAATTTGAAGGCTACAGTAAACTTTTTTTTTTGAGTAACCACATGCACTTGTCACTGTGTTCTTTATTGTTGTTTTTTAATGAATCTGTAGTGCGTATAGGCTATTACTGACTAATGGGCCTAAGTGAAAGATTTGAAAGCTGTCTATTTTAACTACAGGAGTTTGGAGTTCTGTTAATTTAATTTAAAGATTTGGATTTGTGTTTAAGGTTTTAAACAAAATGAGTGATAGTTTCAAAACATGTGTTTTATTTATTTTTATATTTATTTATTCTCTCTCTCTCTAAACCAATGTATCTGGTACTGATGATAATGGGTGCCTTAAGATATATAATTGGATGCATGACTTGGTTGTTTTTTGTTTCGTTCTTTCCTTTGTTTCTCTCTCTTGTGTGCTCATGATGTTAATTAAAGTATGATGGTTTTATATTTTGGTTAGTGGCTTGCAAGGTCAAATGTCTCTCTCTCTTTCTGTGTGTGTAAATGTATAGGTTAATGTGTATGTTGACGGATTTACTCTGTATATTTCCGTTTATTAGTTTTTTAACGCAGTTCATTAAAAAATAATGTGGAACGCTGCTACATAATAACTAACAGTTATTGTTAGGCTCAGGTGTAATGAAGTAGGTGAGAGGTAGCTGTCTCCGAGTTTGATTGCTACGTGACGCTTTCGCATTCCATGTACTCATCCCACAGCGCGGTAACGCCCCCTTCGCGCACGTGAACAGACTCCGCATATTTAATTGGCTGAGGCCGACCCCTCCCCAGGGCGGATAGTGCTGCAGAAAGAACCACATGTGTGCGGGTGTACTCACACTCAGCAGTGATCATGTAGCCTGCAGTGTACACTGTAATCTTAGTAAATAATACTCACCAGTAGTGACTCATTTATCTTTCGGTTTCAAGAAAGACGAGAGACTTTATATTCTGATGCATTCACTCATCTGGAGCCATTTAAAGTCCGGTTGTATATATCTAATGGTCTTATTTGATTTTTAATTTTATTTTATGTCTACTTCAATTGCTGGACAAGAAGAAATGGATATAAAGTCTCGTGCAGCCGGAGGTCGAAATGTTTTGTGCTTGTTCGATGTGGACGGAACGCTGACACCCCCGAGAGAGGTAACATAATATATATATAGGTACCTCTTTAGTATCCACAACATAGCTATGAGATAACGTGAAATGTAACCGATAGGCCAATGCATAACAATTTAATGGTTATTATAAACCATGGGTCCTCTAGCTCTGCTCTCATGAGCCTGACATCTTAATCCTTATGTAACAATGTTTCTATTTACAGCGTTATCTCTGTGCATGTAGTAGCATGTCTCGAGAGAGTGTGTTTGTACATTATGGTACACTCGTACTGCACGTATAACGTTACATCAGCATGTGGTTCCCATGCAACGCTCCTGGAACGTTTGGAACGGTTTGAAAACAAAAATACTTTAAACGTTCCAAAACATCACCCATATGCGTTTATATAGTGTTACATTGTTTTAACACTTTGTTGGAGGAAGGTTGTGTTCTGTTGCAGCTCACAGTATTAAATTCATCTGCCGCTTAACATGCCGTTCTGTGTTTATTTACGTTGAGATGAGTTCGTATCAGTGTCCTCAGATGTTGCGTCATCAATCCTGTCCTCAGCTGTCCGTGTCTTTTCCTTCCCCCAGAAAACAGTTCCTGGAAATTATGTGAATGTGTTAGCATTGGAAAAAAAGACCCCATTCACACCAAGATGCGAAAGCGATAGTTTTAAAAACCCTTCTTTTTAGCGGAAGCGCCGAATGGTGTCGTTTGTATCACTATTACAGCACAGCCAATCAAAACTTCCGTCTTGTTTGAAGCGCGTAGTTTCCACACAATAACTGCAGCGAGCTTTCTGGATAGACCGAGCATCCGTTAGTGTGGACGTGACGGTAATTCATCATTATTGGGGATAGCGTTTTAATGCTGCGCTGATTAGTTATGCTGGGATTAATCGCTCATCTGCCGCTCCCTGATACTCCCAAACTCCTCCATTAAACGCCTGGAGTTGCTATTAAACGCATGAATCGCTTATTTGAATGACTTCATGTAGTGTGTGATGGCAGTAGTGTACTGTGACTAGAGCTGGCTATCATTCAAAAAAATTCGATACCGGTTCCCGAAAGATACCTTTTTTCGATACAATTTTATGAAGTCAGTTTTAACAAAATGTTTTTTCACATATTTTTCAGCTTGTTGACATTTATACAGACTCAGAACCTCATCTTCTGAGCCACTGCGTGGAAAATATATCCAACGCAATGAATCAGTCCAAATTAGTTTTAATAATGTTCAAATAGTTTTCAGTTTACACATCCGTATTTTGACGGCTTGCCTTAAATACCTTTATAGTTCTGTGTGTACATGATTAAACGATAGATTACTCAAATTATATGGTTAAATTCTCTTGAAAGTATCAAATTAAAGTAGAGACAGAAATGACTCACAGTCATGTAAATAACATAAGGCTATTTAACACACTTGTGGTCAAACAGACTGGCTGGTGCTGCAGTCTTATTGGCTCACTGATGAGAAGAACAGATACTCTGTTGTATCGAGGCAATTCGGTCGGTACCTAAAAAGTATCGAACTCGATACCCATCCCTTACTATGACAGTCTGCAGCTCTCAAAGAAGAACACGTAGTGTTCCGTTACGCAACCCGTCAGTAAAGAACACTGCCCTTGCATTAACGTGACTAACGTGCACTTTAAACGTCTGCTGAAAACATAAACGTTAAGCATAATATACGGAGCGGCAAACATAATGTTCCATGAGACTAGCCAATGTTGCTCGTAGCCGGTGTATTTTCGACTATATGTGTCTACTTGTGAAGTGGATCAGTTTCAGGGGCACTGACGCCACAGGTCACATCAGAAACCCTTCAGTGATGTCATTCTCCTTGTGTGTCTGCAGAAGATCGACCCTGAGCTGGATGACTTTTTCCAGGCCTTGAGAAAGAAGGTGAAGATCGGCGTGGTGGGCGGTTCAGATTATTCCAAAATCGCAGAACAGCTCGGAGAAGGAGATGAAGGTTAGAGAACATTTCATCATGGTCTGCCAGTAGACCTCTCGACTCTTTAGGATCATTAGTCAAACGTTTCAAATTGGTTTGGGGGCGTTTCATCGTCGTGGAATGTGGAAGAACTGGTTTAATTGGATCACTGAGTCAACTTAAACATGAACACAACAGCTGATATCCAGTGATTCCCTCCGTCTAGAATCCAGTTGATGAATTTCTTTTCTGTTCTTTGAAATGCACGGTTAAGAAATCAACATCAGTAGACGTCACTACAACAGTTTTGCTCACAGGTTGCTTTTTTATTAAAGCTCCAAAGGCTTCGTTCTCAGTTGTGCTTCTCTAAACTGCACCATTTGTCTCAGATTAATGTGAAAGATGGGAAAGGAGAGCTTGATGAGAGGTCTGAAAGGATTCTGATAAGATGATTAAAAAAAAAAAAAAGCATCTGTAGAATGCATAAATGTAACATGCAAATGTTCATTTCTTTGATGTCTGGATGGAAAAAGTAGAGATTTTTTTATATATAATTGGAAGGTACATTTTTAATAATATGCATGTATTTCGACCTTAGTTGTTCAACAAATCCCAAACAATTTGTTCAGTGATGCATTGTTGCAAATACCTACAACGATTGGTTAATTTAATTTAAAGCGGAGTTTGTGAGATTTGCATTCAAATGCATTAGCATTTTCATTCAGACCAACATGAAAAGACCAACAAGTGGGCAGGCAATGTGCTAATGTTTCATGTTGACATCATGTTAATTCAGAGTCGACACCGTTACTTTATACACGGTGCACTTTCAGATTTAAAACTCTGCAGGATGTTTCCATTCGTTTAGGGCTGTGTTACACACTAATCATTTTCAACAATCCATAATAGGGGCACTTCACTGTTTGATGATTATCACTGTGGCATGTGGTTTTTGAATTGTACAGATCTGATTAGATAAACCAATAAATCATAATTGAATCAGACCGAGAACAGTGCACTTTAGAACCGAATGCAACTGCGTTCCCACTTAAACTGGAGCAGAATCTGAATCTGATGTGAGTAAATGAAAGCTGTTTGTCGCAATGAATTATAAAGTTACCCAGTCAGCAATAAAACGGGTAATCTTGAATGAACCAGAAAGAGCAGTGAAGCTCTCCGAGTGTAAATGAGCTTGTTTACATCAGTACGTGTGTGTAGTGTAATACCGGGCAAAGGTCACCAGGATGTTGATAAGATGTTCACCAGAGCAGATGTGTTTAGCAATTTGATTGCATCTCATTCTGGTGTTTGGTTCTTCCTCGTTGCAGTCATACACAAGTTTGACTACGTCTTCGCCGAAAATGGAACCGTGCAATACAAAGACGGCAAACTCATCTCTAAACAGGTGATTGATCTTGTGTGTCTGTGGATCCGGAACAAAATTAAAATGCTTCGAATATCATAGACGTAATGGCGCTGTTACTGAAATCCAACTCTTTTTAGAGCTTTCATTAAATGTCTTTCAGGCCATTCAGAATCATCTGGGCGAGGAGTTACTGCAGGACCTCATCAACTTCTGTCTCAGCTACATGGGGCTCATCAAACTACCCAAGAAACGGTAACAAACACAAACACTGTAATGTAATGTCATTTCAATACAGCAAACCGCATTTAATAACCTCGACCGAATCTCTCTCTATCTCTCTCAGAGGGACGTTCATCGAGTTTCGCAACGGCATGATCAACATTTCACCCATCGGACGGAGCTGCACGCTAGAAGAGCGCATCGAGTTCTCTGAAATCGACAAGGTATTCTCACTTTACAAGAACTTTTGTGCTGCGTTCACTCCAGACACAAATGAAGCATTAAGCGTGAGTGATTTACGTGTTTAGTCAATGCAAAGATGCGATTAAACATCCTGCGGCGCAATTTGCACGAAACACTCAAATTGAAAAATCTGAACTTCAATCAGGACCAATCAGGAGCTTGCTCTAGTAGTGACGGGATTACTAGCAAGCGGAGGCAGAATTACGAAACTATGGAGGACAAAATTATGGTCGCTGCACGTGGAGGAGCTGTACGACACATCTTCGTACTTTAATAGAAACAGGAATGAAAAGGAAATAAAAATTAGATTCATTAAACCAAAGTTTGCCTATTAGGTATACCCCAAACAAATTTTACCTCATGTCTAACCACCACAGAGACTGGGGGCGCCTGGCTGAAGCCCCTCCCACGACGCGAAATCGTGTTAGCTGTGATGCGAAGTTCACGAGGGAATGCAAGTCGCGTCTGGTGTGAACGTTCCAGAAGTCTTTCCAGAAAGGTTCCAGGGGCCTGTTCCATAAACCAAGATTAGAGTATAAGCCCAGTTAGTCTGACTTATTTCTAGTTCATTTGTATTTAAATAAGTCTGACTTTCTGCCGTAAGCCTGGCTTATTTGGGAAACTTGTTTTATGGAACAGGCCTCTGGTCATATTTTCCATTATTATTATTTACTAAAACTTTCTATGATGCTGATGACTATTAAACGTGTCATCACAGTCTTGTGTAAAGGGTCTGTCGGCTAAAAGTAGAATTTTTTTCCCAAACCGGTTTCATCAGGTGTTCTGTTTACATCCAAAGTAAAGCGAGTTGGACATTAGAAGATCTGTGTTCCCGTGTGAGCAGGTCCATATGAACTGATTGGTATCGTTTAAAGCACTAATGAATTTAAAACTTTAACCCAAACTCTCCTGTCCTGCAGAGAGAGAAGATACGAGAGAAGTTTGTGGCGGCTCTGCAGAAGGAGTTTGCTGGAAAAGGCCTGCGGTTCACTAGAGGTGAGCAGGAAATGACATCACCAGCTCTCTGATGATCTGAAGCAAATGATGTGTGCTGCAACAGAGCTGTTTGTACCTGCACGGCACATTAGACACATACACGCTATCTGTGTTGAAGGTGATAAGCGAGAGCTAATGGATACATTTGTGTGTGTTGACAGACCAATGACCTTTGAGAGAAACGAGTGTTTACTCAATAACCTGTTTGCCGTGCATGCGCACACACACACACAAACACACGGTCATGCATAAGCTTTGACGTCTGGAGTCAGTTTTGCCTGTAAAGTTTAGTTCAGTTTCTCACTCCAGCTTTGTGTTTTTCTTCTTCTGTCTGACGGACAGTCGGGGGGAGGGGCCAGGGGTGTGAGGTGATCAAGCTCTCTGATTGGCTGTTGCTCAAGCAACTGTTGAGTCAGTGCTGGAATGCTGCTGTAGTCCAGTGGAGGGACATTAATGACTGTGTGTGTGTGGGACACTAATTAATTTTGAACGACCCTGCAGAGTTTCTCAATCTCTCTGTGGACAAATAGTCATGCAGTTCACGTCTCACAGATCGTCTCGCACACAAGAAGGGTCATCGCTGTGAGAACGAGCCTCGGGGTTTAAAAACTCGTTGAACTCTCACTGCTGTGCTGTTGTTTAAAACCACTGGAAGGGTTCATTTTGGAGGCACACACTAAATGAGGGATTAACCCTATGAAACCGTCTGTATCACATGTGATGCACACATTTCCAAAGCCTCTAAATCAAAACTTTGCTGAAAAATCTGTCACATATATGATTTCTGTCATCCTGATTGATAGCTTTGACTTCTTTAAGAGTTTTTTTTTTTTAGTACAACTGTGCAAATGTCTTTTTTTAAGACCTACATAAAGCAAATGAAAGTATGATTTAGAGTTAAAATACGGGTTCACGTAAATATAACGATTAAATTCAAATTATATAAATTTAAAATAAATAAACTGGGTCTGCATTTATTTAATCGATTAAAAGTGCCATGTACTTGTTTTTTCTTTACACGTTGGGGTTTGCTGGCATCAGATTGGCCGGCATGTGTTAGGATGGTGGGGTTTGTTTTGATTTATGGGAAGAGAGCGAAGTTAAATGAATCAGACTATCTTTTCTTAAATGGCTTCTTTATTGTGGGTTTTGTCATTGTCTGCAGGGGGTTTGATCAGTTTCGACATCTTCCCGGAGGGCTGGGACAAACGCCTGTGTCTGGAAGTCCTGGAGCAGGAAGGACTGGACGACATCTACTTTTTCGGCAATGAAACTACATTGGTACTGTATTGAATGGTTATATATGTGTATATATACATACACTGTGTCGTTTAAGTGTTCACTTTATTTTTTTGAGCAGTGTAACTCCAAGTCAATCACACTTCTGTGAAATCAAACTGCTCACTTAGGAGACAACACTGATTGACAATCATG
>JAUMHG010000035.1:377546-390887 GCA_032359395.1 Enteromius anoplus
TGCTATATCAACATTCAGAAAACGAACAGTTTGCGCTCCTAAGGGCTTTCACACTTTTCCAAAAGTGGGCTTTCTCTTAGTTGACCTGCTGATGAATTCTTCAAGCAGGGTTGAAACATAAACATTGCATTCATCAATAATATGCACCTAGACAGCTGAAATGGAAAATAATGGGTCGCCTCAAGAACTGCCTGCTCTGAGCGCAGCACGTCAGCGAGTGCACCATTTGAAAAACAATGCCGGTCAGAAAGCAGGTCGGGTACAATATTTCCTCTTTTTTTTTGCGGTCTGAGTTGCAGGCGGGTTAGTTGACAACGTCGGTCGGGTTGTTTACACATTGACCCGCGCATCACTGTAAACCAGTATTACCTGCTTAAGTTACCTACTCAAAAGCTTTTCTTCTTGGACTTTGACACCTGATCTGATATTTATTTTGAGAGGTTTTGAGATGTGCTTTAAACAAAGACAGCGAAGGGGCCTGCCCAATGTAAAGAGGCAGAACATTCCATAACTTGGGGGCAGCCAAACCATGCTCGCCTCAGAGCTTACATCCGTTTTCTTTTCATTGACACTTAAAATATTAAAAGCCATCCAGGACTTTATGTCAACAAGACACTGAAGCAGTGGTCCAACAGTTTTACTTTTTTAATAAGGACTAGAACTGGGTGTCATGGGCAATCGAGACCAAGACCTAAGACTGAGCCCTGTGGGACCCCATACAACAGAGGGGCAGGGGAAAAGACATAATTCCCAATGCTGACGCTAAACGTCCATCTTTCCAGATAGGACCTCAACCAATCAAGCACTGCCCCTTTAATGCCCACTCAGTTTTCAAACCGAGAAATTTAAATTTCATGATCCACAGTATCAAATGCAGTGGTTAATCAAGAAGCATAAGGATGACACATTCCCCAGAATCAGTAGCCAAAAAGATAATATTAAAAACTTTTAAAAAAGCCAGTTCTGTATAGTGCAAGGCCCTAAAGACTGGAACATTTCAAGCAATTTGTGAGCTTTCAACAAAGTAATTAATTGATTATATATTTTTGACATACTCATACTTTTTCAAGAACTACTATTTACAATTGCTAAAACAGATGGCCCTCATGTCTAAATGCCCTGCTTGTTTCAAAGTGAAGTAGCTTATAGAAATGTCATGTATGTATACTTCTGTATAAGAGGCCTTCGTCTCTGCTATGAGGTATCACGTTACATTAAAGTTGCACACTACAGTTGAATTTTATGAGTTTTTTTTCCAACAAAGCAAACAGTCTTAGTGTGAAGGAAAGGTCAAAGCTGAAAGAAAACAAAACAGTGTGAACAAACCCCTTGTTGTCAATCAGCACCTGCATTTGTGTATTTTATGTAAGCAACTGCAAGAATCTTAGCAATGTATAAGAATTATGGCAATGCTGACCATCAAGTTTGACTTAACAAAAAAGAAACACCTTGCCAGTCAGAGGGCTATTTTTTATTTTATTATCCTTATAATTATTTTACCCCATATCATTATAAAGCTTTTATTTTTTTTTTACTTTGGAAGGTCGCTGCAGATTCAGTACAATAAAAAAAATTCTGAAGATTTACACAAAAAAATTAATAAATCTTAATAAATGTAATTTATAAAAATGAATGTATACAATGTGTTAATCAAAACCACAGGTAACACTTTACAATAAAATTAGTGAATCAAAGTTAATGTTAATTTAAAAATCATACTGTCGTTACATGTTTGCTCTTAATACATCAATTAAATTTATAGCATTTAGAATGTCAAAATAATGTTTGCAATAAGGAAACTCAGAACGACCTCGAAAAAAAAAGGCTATAAAAGTATTATTGTTTGTCTTACGCATATTGTTAACCCATGTATTTAAGGTATTACCCCAAAATGTTTGATAAATTTACATAGCCAGATTAACAGAGTGACTAAAAAAGACATCAAAGAAAATGCACATTTTTATGTATGCCTTTAGTTTAAGTGCTTTCATTTTAAATAGTATTCATTTTGTAAAGTTGCTTTGTCTCGAATGTTCTAAACATTCATTGTATAAAACCTTCAATTCATTTATCATAATCACACAAAAAAACTGGTTTAAGATGTTTAGAGACTGCTCCCTGTTCAAATGTCAGTCCACCCACTATTAATAAAGACTGATGAGACTGTGAGGGTTTCAGTTCAGCATCACTGTATTCAGCTACTGAAGAGACAGAGAGAGGATCTGCAGCATCTGATCTCAGGTGCACTTATTTATTCATTTACTAACAACATTTCATTTATTTTCATATAAATACCTCTGAATGTTCTAAATTATGCTGTTCCTACAAATGTGCACCATAAACAATGTAGAAGAGCAAAATACATATTTTATGTCTATGTGTGCAGGAGTTTGTCAGAATGAGGTTTCGGATCTCACTGTGTGTGTCGCTGCTGCTGCTGATGTTGATTAATGGTGAGTGTTTTATAATCTGTCTTTGCATCAGAATTGATCTGTAGATAATTGAACTACTGGACAATATTACATTATTATTCATATGCATTTAACACAAAATGGAAAGACATGTTTATAATGTTTTGTCACTTAACCTAATTTTTCCATATTTCTATCAAAAAGGAAAAATTAAGTTACAAAGCCTGTTTCTCTTCTGAATTAAAGCCTCTAAGACGTCAGGTTGATATACATAAAGGCTGCACAGCAGATCCAATTAAAGTTGAAATTTATGTACACTTAATAGTTTAAGGCAACCAGCTTCAGCAGATTTTTGAGAACTTATTTTCATAGGAGATTTTCGAATTTTTGTGTTGCATAACATTTGAGAAAAAGTAAAAAATCTGCTGTAGCTGGATGCCTTAAACTTTTTTATTAATTTATTTTTATTTATAAGTAATATTAAAAGTTGAGAGAACTTAAATGTTTAAGGCAACCAGCTTCAGCAGATTTTTTACTTTTTCTCAAATGTTGAGCAACACAAAAACTGAAAATCTCCTATGAAAATTTTGAAAAGTGTTTAAGTTTATAGAAGAAAAAGTCGTTGACTGGAATGTTTTTTCTTTTTCACAGTGTATGAACTTTTAGAGCAAACTTTTTAGTATAGTAAGATTATGTAAAATATGAAACCTTTAAACTTATTAAGGTATAAAGCTTTTTTTAGTTGCTCTTATTCATTCTTATTCAGAATGTACAATTATTACTTTACTATTTTTAATATTATTAATTATTATTATTATTCTTTTTTTGTCATTTATTCCACTGGAACTATCTGGCATTCAATTACATGAGATGATAACAATGACCATGAAAAAGATGGAGTTGCAGGTCCTGATTAGCACAGGTAGAGGTGTGTTCGACTTGCGACAAGCGATTGGTGTGTGACATCTACCGCAAGATCGTTCGATTTCGATTTAGTGAAATTGGGGCCTCAGGCAAATATTGTAACGGGGCCCTAAACATTTGCACACATTTACTTTGATCAATCTTTAGGTTCCTTTTTTTGTTGTAATAGTTGCTGCTGCACAGTGGTGCCCATCCAGTTATTTTTATAACATCTTTCATGTTTTAATGAGATTTAATTTTTTAATTTAGCCTACATTTATTAATTTAGCAGGCACAGTTGATACAACATTAACGGATGAGCCAGAAGTATTATTTACTGACACATACCAGTTTAGGCTTCATTTTTGCTTCTCAGTGCCCACATACTGTACTTGATGCAGCTAAATTCTTAATATATATTTTTTCGTTTATACATTTTACTGTTTGTCATAAAACGGAATGAAAATTAAATAGTGACTAAAACGCGACTTATTAGGCTAAAACTACCTTTCAAGATGTTAATCCGCACAAAATCCTGATATCCTTTTTAATCGAGCTGTCGTCTGAGAAAATCAAATAGACTGCACATCAGATAACGACAATAGCGGTGCTGCTTGTAAAATTAGAGAAGCATCTGTATTTTAACTGAAAGCGCAGCTCCTTTCAGCCGTTCGCTTTAGAGAGAGAGCGAGAGAGAGACCTCGTGCGGCAGACGGCTTCAGATGCATAATATTTTCGTTTGCTACAAGCAGGATACACAAGGTGGCACTCCGTCGTCAGCGTTGGTAGGCTACTGCATCTGACACTATATGGAGTTGGAGTTAATTTTTGACCAGTGAATGACGGATATGGATACAGCTGTAGTTATCTGAGGCAGCAGGTGTATCGTATTATAGGTTTTCATAAACTTTTACAGGTTTTAGGCTATAACATTTATTGTAGCTATATGGGTACATAGTTTTTATTGTTGTTTAATACATTTGCCAAAATCTCAAAGCGCTCATGCGCAGAATATTTAAACGTAGTTTAAGATAAACGGCAAATAACCCACTTCTCCGCTTTTAAAACACAAAAACATTAAGCTACATACATATATAGTTTTTGACTAAAGAAAACGTGGTGCTATTCAAACATCTGTTATTTTATTTGCCTTTATTATAGGACTTTATTGTCCTAATATAGGTGTCAACCATGGCATCTATTTAATGATGTGAATTAAAAAAAATAAAGAAATAAATACATTACACTCAGTTGCATTCTGTTTTATAATGCACTTCAATAATGAAGTGCAGATGATTGTCACTTGCAATAAGTGGTATAAATATCAGAAAATGCTATGTGCACTTGGCATAAATAGCTTCTGCCAAAAATAATGATCCCAAAACGTATTATCCATATGGAATTGTCAGATATGAGACTTATGTAAGGGATAATGTACAGCACATGAGGGAGCCCCTTCAGCCTCTACGCTAAAGGGGCTTATTTTGCGATAACTACCGGCTGCCTGTATATTATCCCGCTTATTACACGGCTACTTGCCACATAAGGTAAAAAACTGAACATATATGAATTTGAAATATTTTATTGGCATATTTGTTTTAAATTAACATTTTTATCCTTCCGCGAAATGATATAGTACCACGTGACTAACATTCAAACGTAAGACAATTTATAACATCTAAATATGAATATATAACAACGGACGTATTTCAGTTATTTATTGCACCTTATGTTGTCCAGTGTTTGTCCCAAGATGGCGCCAAACGGTAATCTTTGTTGGTGCGGAGGGATTTTAAACATAAGTAGTGCCGGCCATGCGTTACTACTTTGGAGCGATAAGTAGCAATAATTGATTGATGTTTGACCCGGTTAAGGCGGATAGTGTATGCCGTTATGTTTTTTTTTTTTTAAGATTGGCTTAAATGTGTGATATGAAATTTTTTTTTCAAAAACGAATTTATAGTATTCTTAAATGATTCTCAATTATTGAAATGACTAGACTATTCATTAAAGGTGCCATAGAATGCATTGAAAGAATATTTTAAATTGTTCTCTGATATGTACATAGAAGGTATGTAGCTTAGGTAAGGGGAAAAAATGCCCAGAAACGGTTTTACAGGTCCATTTACAACCCCAGAATTTGACCCTAGAATGAACAGTCTGTTTCAGAGCCTTCTTCGTTTCTCTGTCGACGAAGAGTGCCTAGAATTCGGCCCAGTGGATTCTCACGTTATCTTGAGACCCCCGCCCGGCCATGTGCCCAAGGTTCTCACAACACCTTTCCGCGATCAGGTGGTGAACCTGTAAGCTCTGCTCCGGGAGGAGGCAGACCCAGCTTTAGAGTTGTTGTGTCCTGTACGTGCTCTGCGCCTCTACACTGACCGCACTCTGAGCATCAGACTCTCCCAGCAGCTCTTCATCTGCTATGGTGGCCAGCAGAGAGGGAATGCTGCCACTAAACAGAGGTAGGCTCATTGTGTGGCAAAATAGTATCTTTTTTCCACAGTCAGCCAGAAGGCTGTGCTTCCCTCCAATTATATCCATAATTCTATAGATATATTGCATTCTCTTTATTTCACATGCGAGAACTGTGTGTTAAGTCGTGTGCTCCGCCCTCAACCATGCTTCAGCACCATGGCTAGCAACTCCGTAGGCCCCCCTTACTGGGCCTCGGAGGGTTGTGAAGGTTACGTGCAGATTCCTCTGCTGACGAACTTGAAAATAAAAAGTCTCGCCAGTCAGCAGGGGATCTCCACGTAACACGGTCTTAAAAGTCGTGGCTCTTTCCATGGGTGTTCCCATATGTAACGTGGAAGTGATTCGGCTAAGGGTAACGTCTAGGTTACGAATTTAAGAACGAATGTTACACTTTCTCCTGCCACGACTCTGAGGTCGCCGGCTTGGCTCTTCAGCGAAAACCAGCATGTGCACTCCGCTCGTGCCCTCTTATACTCATGCAGTGATGAGGTGCAACTGAGCTCAATCAAATGCACGCCAATTTCTTCTTCAGTTGATCTCTCTGGCGAGTTCCCATATGTAACGTCTCCGTTCCCTCCTTCGTTTCTTTAACGATATTTTACATTACATTAGTTACTCAGTACAGTATAATAAAACGATCAGTAATGCATTTTAATGCTGCTATCCTTTTAAGCACTGCACTCATCTCTGGTTTTGTAAATAAAAGTCTCTTACTAAACTATTGTATTGCATCTATTGTGACATCAGTTATTTGTATGAATGGATGATCATGAGTTGGTCAATTGGTGCTCAGAGCAGGAATCTGTGTTCTGTCAGTGCTTTAGAAAGGTTTAATCCTCCTAGTAATATTATAACTGTTGTAATATACTATTGATATGTAAACTATTGATCCTCTTTACTATGTTGACAAAATGTTGTATATGTTATATAATGTTATATAAAATGTTATATACTCTCCTATAAGTTGCTTTATCTCCAATTTAATTAATAAACCAGCGTACTGTATGTAGTGTGCAGACATGGTGCTGCAGCATTATTGATAAGGTTTGTTTTACAAACAAATTGTGTTTTAAGTGAGGTTAGGTAAGTTTTTTAAGATGTGGCATACATTTATAAAAACATACTGAATTACGTTTAATAGTTAATAAAGAAAATTAACATTTTTTTCAAATGTCTCTGTACCCACTGGATGTAGAATAGGGATTTTGCTTTATTTCCTTCAGCCTTTTAAATGTTGAGAAGAACACAACTTTGACTTTAACGCTTTCTCATTAATTAATGGGAAGGAGTTTAAGCAAGTAAGTTTAAAAGCAAATTTGGCGAGCTTTCCAGGAAGCGAGTCGGGAGAATGGCAGGCTCTCGTCTCGTACTCCCGTTGCCCCCCGGAGGACAGAAAGGAGCTGAGAGGAGGAGAAAGGGAGGGGGAGGGTTTGCACAAAAGCAAGATGTGGGTAAGAGGAAAGCAGGTTTATTTATAGTGGGTAAATAAGATGTGATTGGGTGACCGTAATAGGGAGATTGATTCGTTGATACAAGGCAGCTTTGATTAACTCGGCCAGTGCTCCTCCCGAAACTCTGTTATTATCAAAACAATCACTTCACTACTTCGTGCTTTCTCATTAATGAATGGGAATTATGGGAATTAATGAGCTGTCCAGGAAGCGAGCCGGGAGAGTGGCAGGCTCCGAACCCTAGTGGCCTGAGCCCTTGCGTATATAAACGTAGTGGCCTTTTCTGAGCTGTTCTGTTTTGCTGTGTTTAATAAAAACGTCATAGTTTCGTGCTTAAGGACAGTGAGGTCTGAAATGTTGTGATGGATGGTTGGGTTGAAAGGAGAGTTGGTTGTGAATTCGGAGACTCTCAGGAAACCGAAGAACGCTAAAATAAACATGGCATCTAGGGTGCGATTAATGAGGGGGACGCCTCGGCGGAGGGTGGAGATGCAGTGGGTGAGGATCTACAAAGTTAAGGGAAGCCTTTGGTCGGGGCGGGCGGGGGTTTTCTCTTTGGAAACCCTTTAATATGAGGTTGGTTTGGGCGCTAGTAATAGGGGATGTGGAGCCGAGTAGGAGTTTATGAAAAAAATTGGATTCCGTTTAGATATCCTTTAATGGAGTTGACCTGGAGGGATCTGAGTGCGTTAAGGTAGGAAATGAAGAAGGTAATTGATAGGAGGGAGAAGTCTGGGAAGGGAAGGTTATAGCTTTGGTGGAAAGTTTTAAAGGCTTTCCAAGCGGATTGTAGGGTTCTAGGGGCAACAGCTTGGAGCATAGAATTTAAGGATTGCTCGTAGAGGGGTCTTAGGGGGTGGTTCAGGGGAATATTAGCTGCGAGTAGGGAGGTACTGGGATTGGACAGGGGGTCGGCATCTTGAGCCAGCGTCCTCAATTTCTGGAAAAGAAAGTGAGACAGGGAGTCAGCAATGGAATTTTCTTTTTCAGGGATATGTTTGGCAGTAAGAACGGATTGACTGAGAGCAGAAATCCAGAGGAGGTGTCTGAGAAGAGGCATAATGGTAGGGGAATGGGAGCTGTGCTTTTTTATGCAATGGACTGTGGCTTCGTTGTCGCAATGGACGACTATGCAGGAGGCGGCCCATTCTTTACCCCAAAAGCCTCCGAAGCCTTTGGAGGGGGCGGCATCTGTAAAAAATTGGATCTCACCAGGTTGGCTAGGCAGTCTTTAAAGGAAAAAAGTTCCATTGAGAGGGGAAGGAAATCCATAGATGGATTTCTCAGAGGCAGGGTTCTGTTAGGGTTATGTGGTCGTTGAGGGAGGGGACAGATACGGCTTGAGTAGGCAGGTGGGAGATAAATGGTTGCCCCTGGGGAATGGATCGCATGGCAAAATTGAGGTGCCCCAAGATTGAGAGGAGCTCTCATTTGGAGCGCTGGGGTTGGGTTAAGAAGTTGGAAGAGATCGTTATGATTCTATCCAATTTCTCTTTGGGGAGGGAATATTCAAATTATTCGAATTATTATGGGAATTCCTAGTTGTTTGAAAACTTTGAGGACGGTTGATAGATTGGTGGCTGGAGGGGCGTGGGGAGGGGAGATGACTAGGAAGTCAGTGAGGAGGTGGATCTGATAATTATTAGACAGAATCCAGCAGATGGCTTCAGAGAGCATGTCAAATATTTTAGGACTTTTGCAACCGAAGGTTAAGCGAACGGCGAAATAAAATTGGTTTCGCCTTTGGATGCCGAAAAGGTGCCAGAAATCTGGGTGGATGGTCATGATTTTGGAGGCAGATGTAATGTCTACTTTAGCTAGCCATGCGCCTCTGCCGACTTTTTGAACCCAACCAGGAGAAGTTTAGCTTATAGCTTTAAGTTCAATTGCATCATTCCGCAAGTACAAGAAACTGTTTGTCTGCATTACTGTTCTCTCAGCTGATGCGTTGTCTGCAGCGCTTCTCTGCCCTCTGATTGGCGGTTTGGCTTCCTGATGTCAGTGCGGTTGATCGCTGATAGGTTCTCAGAGTTTGTTGCAAGATGTTCTTGAAACTTAATTGGTTGAGATGAGCTGCTGTTTGATGATGTCTGAGCGAGAGAGAGAGGGCGCGGAGCGGCTGAGTTTCTTCCAGGGTTTGCTCGTCCCTTCTCTCTTGATGCATTGGATGGTGATCTTTGTTGTGGAAAAAGATCACCAAGTAGATGTTTTCCTCACATCTTTGCACATAGTCCAAGCACATTTTTTCATGCGCATGTTATAACATGTGGAATTCGGTCCTGCCCCGAGTACTGGTGACCAATCAGTCCAGTGTTACGGGCGGGGCCCCCTTTCCTGACTGGTTCCCTGTGATGCCCATTTCGAATGCATTAACATGTATTTAACACAGAGTCCGGAAGAGGGGTGTCTCGGCACATAAACTTTAATAAGCTTTAAGCATGAGTGATTTACATGTTAAGTCAATACAAAGACGCGATTAGACATCCTGCGGCACGATTTGCGCAAATTAAGCGGCGCGAATATATGAAAAGCCAAGAGGGTCAAATACACTCCAATTTAACTTCAACACTTCGCACGTGAAGTACATGTGAAAAAACAAAGAGTACTTTGTACACGAAAAGTACATATTACGTGTGCGGTAATAGCAGGTAGCCATTTCCGCGCTACCTGCTAACGTACTTGCGATTGGGAAATGGCAACGCTGGGCTTTGTTTTGCTTACAGGGCTGAGGAAAAAATGGTGGAGGGGCCAGCGAGTGGTGAGTAAGGTGGATTCTTTCACTTAATTGCTTTGGCAGTGTCGTGGCCCAAAGAGGTTGCTACAGGTTTTCAATCTCAGTCGGTTTAGACAATTAGGCTCAAACAGCAGAGTTTCAGATGTTGAAGAAATAAGACTTTATTAAAGTAACAAAGTCAAGAAGAAAAGCCATCAAACTGCCTCTGGTCTTTGGTCGTGTGTACAGTACAAGTTATACTTTTTCAAAGATACCATTACCTTCTTCCCCTGATGCTGATTGGCCAGCCACCCTTATCTGATCATCTATATTTGGTTTTAATGTCTGATTGGATGACCATCTTTATCTTTTCTCGCTTTTACTTCATTTGCTATGCATGGCTGGCCGTACCCCATCATCTCCTCATCCTCCCTTGTACATTACCTCATGAGAGCTACTGAGAAGTTGCCTTCTCTGCAAAAAAGTATAGGGCTTCCCTTTGTTCTGTGAGGATTTCGTAACTTTGGATGTCCTTGAAGACCTGCACCTGGCTCTTGGGTAGTGGAAGCTCCCAACAACAGGTCATAAGAACTTCACCTTTGCATATATACCATTTATGCACAGATATCCAGGCTTCAACTGTCCTAGCACCTCTTTAAAAGCTCCATGATTTATATTCATGAAAACAGTGTTTTAATTGCTTCCATGATTTACATTCATGAAAACGTCATCTTCCCTACACACACTCTTACCCCGGCATGGGCCTCAACTGATTGGCCTCAAGGTCTCATCTGATATACAGTAGCACCTTATTCAGTACAGTAGTTTACATTCTTTTATTAATACGACAATATAACTTCTAAATTTGGTTACTAAAATTTACAATAGCAGATGGTGAGCAGAAAGAAATCTGAGGGCATGGAGGTATGCGGCCTGCCTCGAATAGGAAGCCACGGGCTCCCGTGGGCATTCAGGCTGGCTGGCTGGAAGTGGGGCTGACACTTCTTGGCGTCTCGCTGGGTAAGTTATTGCCACCCGTGTTGTTGTGGTCTCTGCTAGCCGCTGCAGGCTCTCGTGGAGGTTCGAACGGGCTGAGGGTTGAGCTTTGAACGGTAGCAGTTTGTTGGAAGGCAGGCTGAGGGATCAGATCCTCACGGAGGTAACGTTAGGCAGTTGAGTCAAAGTAAGACGTTGTGTTGTAGGATGTGTCTTTGGTCGTGTGAGTCCGAAGAATGCAGAAAAGCGAGATGCGGATAAGAGGAAAAGGGGTTTATTTATAGTGGGTAAGTAAGATGTGATTGGGTAACCGTAATAGGGAGATTGATTAGTTGATGCAGCTGTGATTAATTCAGCCAGCGCTCCTCCCGAAACTATGTTATTATCAAAACTGTCACCATGTTTTTTTGGGGGTTTTTTTAATAACCATTTTCATAGATTTGGACGATTCTCACTGAAGGCATCAAACCTACATATGAATGAACACATGTGGAGTTATGTACCTAAAATAAAGGTGAAATAACTGAAAACATCTTTTATATTCTAGTTTCTTCAAAATAACCACCCTTTGCTCTGATTACTGCTTTGCACACTCTTTGCATTCTCTCAATGAGCTTCAAGAGGTAGTCACCTGAAATGGGTTTCCAACAGTCTTGAAGTCTTGTACTGTATATATAGATTTTTTTCATGGTAAGTTTAATGGATAGTAATGGCAGAATGTCTTCTACTCTAAAAGACCTAAAATGAGTTAAAAGAGGCTATTTTATTTTATTTTGTAAATTTTGTAAATTTTTTACAATTTATTTTATTTTGTAAATTTTTCTTTAAATGTATAAAAAGAAACACTTCATATTTAAAAAATAACAACAGAATAGACAAGTAGGGTCTATTCTGTAAATTCTGAAAACCCCTAGGTTTACAGAAATGGTTTTAGCCAGTTGTTAGGCAGCCAATGAGACTGTCCCATTTAAACAGGAAACTGTGATCTGAATCACACGTACTTCACACGTACTCCACGTGTACCTAATACGTACTTTCCGTGTACAAAGTACTCTTTTTCACATGTACTTCACGTGTGAAGTGTTGAAGTTAAACTGGAGTGTATTTGACCCTCTTGGCTTTTCATATATTCGCGCCGCTTAATTTGCGCAAATCGTCCCGCAGGATGTCTAATCGCGTCTTTGTATTGACTTAAAATGTAAATCACTCATGCTTAAAGCACCGTTCACACTAGCAGCGACTTCTGCATGTCGCTTGAGGCTGACGATGAGGTCGCCAGTGGGCGTACTCATTACTGGTTTCTTATTAACGTCATTGATGACAGCGAATAGGTTTCTTGCTGCTAAATACAAACATTTTGGAGGCAAATGACTGAATATAATATAAATATACACAGAGTCCATACATACAAACAAAAATGAATGAGAAACAGAGATTTTTTTTCCAGTCCATACGTTTATCTATGACAAAAACTCAAACGCCTTCATCACTGCCAGAGCTGAAAGGAGAATGGGCAGG
The DNA here is from genome assembly GCA_032359395.1 of Enteromius anoplus. NCBI lineage: Eukaryota > Metazoa > Chordata > Actinopteri > Cypriniformes > Cyprinidae > Enteromius > Enteromius anoplus. Next base: position 390,017 of record JAUMHG010000035.1, read on the forward strand.
TGAGCACATTCGTCTTCTTTCCTCACTGCCGCTGTCACTCTTGTCGACAGGAATTGCCACCTGTCCATTAAAATTAATGGAATTGCTTCTCCTTGTCACTGTGTGTCATGTGAAGTGTGAACAGGGTTTACTGCTTCATTTACGTCTGGTGTGAATGTACCATAAGTCTTTGCAGGAAAGTAATGGGAGTTACCAGATCAGGATTTTTTTTTTTATACCAGACTGGAATTAGTCCTAGGTATGGGGATGATGGGAAATGCAGTCCAAAAATGTGATTAGTACTCAGGTGAGGGTTCCCTCTGGTGGCGATCTCAACATAAAGTTAAGTAATTTTAGAAGCTTTTAATAAAAAATAAAAAAAACTAAAAACCCTGACATTAACCTTTGACTATTCTACTGACCTCAGATGTAAACACATCGTAATACATAGCATCAGGGTGATAATTCTTTACATGATTTAGATACATGGCCTCCCCCCCAGCAAAAATATTTTATTCCAACTCCCTATCCATTAGGCCAATCTGTATAGTACTCTGACTAAAGAAACTTTAGCCACAATCTGCAGATGTTAAACGTTCTTTATGGAACCATTTAGAAGGTTCTTTTATGGCATTGTGACTCAGATGTTTACCTGTTTAATGTTAGTGTGTTTGCCATCTGTATTCTGAATAATAATCAGTTAATCTATCAAACTATTTTTTCAGCAGGTTCTACAGCTTCCAGCTCTGATCCATGCTATAATTATACCACCCTTGATGAATATTGGAGAGACATAAAAACAAACTATTACACGCCTTCAAGTGATGACGCTCTTGTTGAATGGAGAGGCTGGTACCGGCTGTATCTGGGAGGACTCAGTGCTCAGATGTCT
>JAUMHG010000035.1:436359-451454 GCA_032359395.1 Enteromius anoplus
TTCACGATTTGAAATGACTCAAATCTACTTTTTATTAAGTTTTAATTCATCAATAAATACCATCCAAGGCTGACTTTATCAAAACACTTCTTTATTTGCTGCTAAGAAGCTTATGTGAAGTATAGCTCCATTGTTGGTCAAAGTAAAAGAAAAGGGGGGAAAAACAAGGTCATATTATATTAGTTTTAATAAATAAAAATGTGGGGGAAATTCTAAGAAATTCTCTTTTTTTATTGTATTTTTGCCGTATTGAAAACATACCGAACCGTGACACTACTGTATCGAACCGAACCGTGATTTTTGTGAACCGTTACCCTACTTCAGAACAACAGCAAATAATGACAAAGCACTTTTTAAGAATCACATTTCTATTAAGCAATGTAATATTAAAATAACAAATAAAATATTAATATAATAGCTGAGAGGAAACTCACACGCTGCTTGTTCCAGTGTTTTTTAGACTCCTGCACGATCTCTTCATGAGTGATTCCTGAAAACACACAGATCAAGTAAGTTTATATGCATGTGTCTCCACCTGCTGGATCAATGATGTAACACACATCTCGGACGGGACACCTCTGTATGTCCAGGACATCTCTAATCTGTATGGTTCATTGCTATAGTCACTCGGATTGATTACAATTAGTATAATCACAAATCAATCAAACGTGTGTGCGGTAAGAGCATCTACATCGGTTCGAGTTTGCCAAAACACACAAGGACACGTGTTAAAAAAATAATATCACCAAATCACCGACATCACATTGGGACGGGATTATAGTTTTCTCAGAGGAGCAGAGTTTGCTGAAAGCAGTAGGTCATTTTCTCTGGAATTATCACAATTCGGACGGGATTAAAATCACCAAGTACGTCTGTGAAACAAACAGGGCTAGTGACTGCAGTGGTCACATGACAGCAGCGGCTTGTGTACCAGTGTCTCTCTGCAGGATCCAGATCTGCAGCTCCATGAGCGAGTGAGCGAAGCAGCAGCCGTCCTTCCTCTTACAGCCCGAAGTGAGCTGCTGACGACACATGTCAAACTGACAGCGAGAGCTCAGCGGCCGCATCTTACTGTAACTCGCAGCGCTGCTCTTCACCACGTGAACCAAACACCTGACAGAGAGACAGAGAGGTACACGCTTATACCAAATGATCCAGTTCAGCTGTCTTTATCAAAGCAGTTCTCACATACTTCCTCATGTCAAACTGATGCTGTGTCGGTACATTCGTGCACAGAGCGGGATTCTCCTTCCAGCGTTTGCTGATGGTTCTGGGTCTGCCGTCAAAACAGGCCTGTCGAGGGAGGCAGCACACGAGGTTTAAACGGAGATGTGTTCAAATCCATGCTCGTGAAAGCTACCATTTATATTTGGATACAACTGTTTGTTTGTTTTTTATAAATCCCATGCATTTTCATGAAAACATTCAGTTAAAAAATATGACAATTAAAAAATTAAGATTTTTTTTCTAGAAAAAGTATGATTGTTTAAAATCAGAATTATTGTATAATAATACATTATATTAATGCTATTTTAATGCTACTTCTGTTTCACAACAAGCTTTATGTGTTTTTGAAACTGATTTAATTACGCTCTGCTGTTGACAACATTTATTTGCAATTTTAGCTTTTGTTTCCTTTAAAATGGACTAAAATGAATAAATATGACATTAAATTATTGACTAAATGTAAATATTTCGGCCCATTCACAACACCGACAGAAACAATACAGCTATCATTTTATACATCATTCAAATAATAGAACTATTGTATAGTTGCATGCACTAAATGAACACTAAAAACAAACACTTACTTCATTGGAGATCACAATAAAACCCAATTATGTAAATCCATCAGTGAAAAACTCAAGACTTGTAAAACTGTGTGTGCTGTTACCTCACAGAGGAACATAAACATGCCCGTGTGTATGTTCAGCAGTTTGATGACGCTGAGCGCTTGTCTCTCATTGGTCGAGAGCGGATTGTAGAGCAGCTCTCTGACCAGTAAGCCCCGCCTCTCCTGCGTCCACACGTCAATCTCTTCTTGACAATAGGCAAAGGTGCAGGCCTCGCCATACTTACACACCTGGCTCTCCAGCACCTCTACACACACACACACACACACACACAGAGGGAGGAGGAGGATTTGAGGACATAAAGGTACTAGTTCATCAGTAACTGACTGTTTAACGAGTGACATACCTCTACAGAGCACAAAGGCAGCCTGGAAGTTGCTGTGAGTTGGGCGGGTCCGGATCCGCCTCCACGGTGAGTTAGCCCCACCCCTTCTCCTGCACAGCAGAAGATCCTTTTTACAGCTGTGAGAAACATCAGGCCTGAACTCAAAATCCAGCACACCTGGACCTGAGAGAGACACACGGACGGATGACAAATAAAACGATAAAAAAAAGAAACCGACCGAAGGTAGAATGATAAAAGAATAAAGAGATGAGACGGCAGACGTGTGTCGGAGTCACCTGTGCTGATGAAGCAGCCGCTGCAGGCCTGACTGAAGACATGTGTCTGTTCCAGAGGGTTCCTGGACAGACTGGACAGAGTTGAGGTCACATGACCATTCCTCTATAACACACACACACACACACACTCTAATTAAACGAACAGAGGCGCGTTACGCTTTCATCACTTAAAAAGGAAATCACACTGACCGCAGGAGAATGTGTCAGTTTGACTGACGGTGAAATACTGCGACTGGCCTTCCCCCCTGAGAGAGAAACACACACAAGCACGTCATCATCACAGGATCCAGTATCTCAGGACCGGTCTGCAGACGTGTGACAGTCAGACCTGGCAGAGTGAACTCAGAGAGCGAATCGAGAGCGTCTCCCCCCACCACCAGAGAGCACTGCAGGGAGCCGCCGGAGGGACAGATGGAGTCCAGCGCGTCCAGATCGCCGCCGGGCGACCCCGGTTTAGTGAAGGAGTCCAGAGAGTTCAGCTGACTCCCGACGGACGAGAAGAAGGCTGGAGGGAGACGAGGAGACGAGAAACACAGCACAGCGCTGGGGACGACTCCGCTCTGAGCACCAAACGGGACAGAGTTAACTCATCACTGTAAGAGACGCCGACGTCTGTGTCAGGTTAGTGGGTCTCGCTCACCTGCGACGCGTCTTCCTCTTTAGACATGCAGTCCAGCAGACTGTCCAGCTCGTCTCCCATCAGCTCAGTGTCCTCCAGCATCTGAGACACGGCTCCCGACAGACCCAGCGCATCGAGGGAGTCGCTCACGGGGACCGGAGCGGGCAGGACAGGAGACGGCCGATCAGAGTCAGCTGTGAGAGACGGAGAAAACCCTGAAGATGAACACAATCAGCTGCAGAGTCAGGATGGTAAGATCAGAAGAACAGCATTTATCTGAAACAGAACTCTTTTGTAACAATATACACGTCTTTACTCTCACTTCTGATCAATCTAATGTGTCAAAACTTTAGCACATTAATGTTAAGTCAAGGATTTGGCAGACAGACTTATCCAAAGCAACATTGCAATGGAAAACTGTTCTCAGTCAATGTCTTCTCTGGGAATCAGGCGCGGGGCCTCGGTGTGGCTTGGCTGTGTGATATTCAGCCTCGTTGAATTACCTGTAGAGTCAGTCACTTCCTCCAGCCCGACAGAGGAAATCTGCAAACAAACACCAGAGAGACGTCTCAATCTACTGGATGAGCTGTAATCCAAAGATGAACATCATAAGAAATTAGCGTTTGTTTTTTTGAATAAAGTCCTGCCTCGTCTAAACGTGACGTCACGACCTCGGAGTCGCCCTCGAATCCTGCTGCTTTCCTCCTCTGAAACAGAAGAACTTACTGCACTCAAACACAGCGTTCAAAATATTTCAACAGCATGCACAGGATTGTGGGTACTCACATGAGAACTGATGTACGCTTTTCTGTTCGTCAGGCCCAGACTGGCTGCAATTTCCTTGGACAAATTACTGACCGTCTGATCCTGAAAAACACAGGAAATATTACAGACAGAAATCAGAGGAACCAGTCACATGACTCCATTTTAATGCAACATGTACTGTTAATCTGATAAAAAGAGAGTTACAGTTGACTAGTGAATGAGTCAATGATCCTTCCTGCATAGTAACAATTTATTTCAGGTTAATTTCTTCGATTGTTATCGACAATATTTTTGAATGCTGGGTATTCATTTATTTACTGTGCATAAATTAAATTTAGTTTCATAGTTCTCATATCAGTGATGCAGATTAAAGCACATCCTGTTTGGCCTTTACCTGATATTAAACAGTTTCAAAATGGAAAATAATATAAAACTCTCGTCTAAACAATCGCAGTATTACACATATTTCACAATTTGTGTGTGTGTGTGTATATTGTTTTTCACATACACTGGACTAGGGCTGCCTCCAAATAGTCGATGTAGTCAAATGTATCCCTTCCACATCCACTCCATCAGAGCGCGTCTTTTCAAAGGCCGAGTCGAGAAGCTCCCTTCTTCCCAACAATGTGGACAAGCTAGTGCTCCTCTCACATAATATGAAAAAAATCTAAACCGAATTTATAGCTTAGGTAAGAATGCTTAATTTCCTTTTTGTAGTGTTTCTGTCTGCTATCCGTTAGGCTATTAAAATAACGGGTATTTTTATAACGGCTAGGCTATACAAATAAATGAATACATATTATTTTTATTTATTCGTTTTTATACAATGCAGACGTTTTTTTTTTTTTTTTATTCTTACAAAAATGACGTTTGCAATTGGTTGTTTCAAGTCAAGACTCATCCGTCGTCTTAATGGCAGTTTGCGGCTTTGCTCTGATATTTTTGATTTGTTTTAGTGTTCTATAAATTATTTGTTCCACATTTGGTCTTAAATATAGTTGTTATAAACAATTTAATCAAATACATGGGCTGTTAATTTGTTTGCCGCCGCCTTTTTTTAATAAGTTTTGGCGTTGTGCCATGTGCATTTATTAAATTGTTCGTTTTTTTGTTAATTTTTCTTTTGAACAATATAAAAATTATATTAATTTTCCACTGTATTTTTATACCAAACAGCATTTTTGCTACAGTATTTATTTGTTGTTTTTTGTGTCCGTAAGCGCTGTATTTAAACGCTTTACTATTCTGTTTTTATTTTGAACGCCCTAATATCATCCTTTAGCATTTTCTGTCATATGGAAGTGTTAAACTTCAACTTTTACTGTACCTTTCCTGGTATATACGCAAGTTATTATATTAATATCATAAATGAACGATTATTCGACTAATCGCTAAAATGCAGGAGTGTTAGTCGCCTAGGAATATCTTTAGTCGGGGGCAGCCCTACACTGGACACAGCATGAATCAATTTTACACTTGAAACACTAATACAAAAAAATGCTAGTTTTAATTCACCACTATTAAGGTTAGCTAACACTTACGACTTCACGATGACATGTACATATGAAAAAGGTCCATTGGATTACAGATGAATCATATTTGCTTAGCGTTGATAAATCAACACAAGGACAGGCTAGCAAGAGGTGTGTTGTTTACCTGCGGTGAGGCCAGAAGACATGCGGTGCTGCAGTCGTACGCCTCTCTCAGCTTCCCAGACTCCTTCAGACACACGGCCTTACGAAACAACGCCTTAGCGCTGTCCTTACACACCTCTAGAGCACCATCACAGTCCTTCACACCGCCGTCCAACTCACCCTGACGGACAGAGAAACTCACATGACCTCATCTGACCCTGGACCACAACACTAGTCGTAAGTGTTCATTTCTGAATAAATAAGCTTCAATTAAAATGTTGTGCTCTGATGAAGAATCGTAAGCTTTTGTTGTTCTCAGAGATTATAATCCAAAAGAAAATAAAAATCCCATTGGCTTTTTGTCAAAATAATCTAGAACGATAGTGAAGCTGACATCTGGCCTGGTCTTCAAAAGTGTGCAGATCTCGGTGTGAAGTTCACCATGTTCTGGTGGACGGCCGCGCGGTTGATGTACAGGCTCTCCAGCAGGGCGGCGGGAACATTCAGCCCCTCGGCTTGAGCGTAAAGCGCCACGTTGACACCCTCGCTGAAATGATCCAGCGCCTCCGTCCAGTCGCCCTCTCGAAACGCGGCATTGCCCTCGTCTAAGAGATGACACACCAGCTGAACCACAAAGCCCTGATGAACAACAGCAGCACAGAAGAGACAAGCAGACACCTGATTATACAAGAATGCCTTCAAACCTTATTTAGCTCTTGAGAATTTGTGTTGATTTAGATCTGTGCGTCTGTGTGCAGTGTATTTGCTCAAGCCCAACCTCGTAGCCTTCAGGGTCAGGATAAGGCAGAGAACATCTGCAGACATGAATAACAAGCAAAAATCAGCGCTGTAGTGCGACCGTCAAACCATACTGAATAAAAGATGAAGAACATCTATGTTGTAGTACTTGATGAAGCTCAGCGCCCTCTGAATCTCCCCTCTGCGCTTCTGACGCTCACCGCTCATGTTTAACCATCACAACCCTTAGAAACAAACAAACACCTGTGCAAAAGTTCACGCTCACCAGCTGTTACGGTCTCAAAACACACCAATGCTTTCTTAAAAGTGTGCATTATAAAATATAAATATAAAAATATTTTATACACCGAGCATATTTATTCATGTATATATTCATTTTCATGTTTTTTATTCTTTAAATATGATTGTGTAAAGAAAACATTACATTGCAACTTACATTGTGGATAATTTACTTCTGAATCATCAAATAAGCTTTTCAGCATGCAAGAATCTTTATAAAAATTAACCATGGATTTATTGTGTTTCATTTCCAGTTTTACTACAAAATCTACAGTAAGCCTTGGTTAATTTGTGGTTGCCATGGTTTTACTATAGTAACCATGGGTTTTTGGTTTTATTTGTGGTAAAACCATGATTAATCTTTGACAGGGCGACTAAAAGGATTCAGAATAGCGTTCCATTAATAACGTATATGACGAATGTTTTCTGTGTATGAGAACGTCATTAACTAACGGTGACGTGACTGGAGAACTCTGTCAGAACGTTCCAAAACCGTTAATGACTCTATTAGAAGGAAGAGCAGCACTGGGGATTTGAAACACGCCCAGACTCACTCACTTCCTCTCAGACACACCGTTTCTACGAAAACGAAACCGACGCAGCTGGACATTCAAAACGACCGTCTAATAATCCATGAAGTCAGACACAAAACAGCACATACACCCTCAAAATGAGGTCAGAATCACAGCGGAGAACTTCCAGACTTTCACAGGACTCTCTGAACTCACCTGCGTCTGGAGAAAATCGCGATAAAAAGCGTTTCCTCTGAGTTTCGCGCGTTCCGTTGGCGGTTTGTGTTTAAGACATTAGAGGAGTGACTGACAGATCGTTAGGTACTCAATCGCAAGGCATTTCCAAGCGTGTGTGAGCTCTGCTCCGCTCCCTCGCAGTGAACGCGACTAAGTTACGGTTTCCAGCTGTTCTCCACGAGAACCACACGCGCCATCCGCCAGGAGGCGCTCGACCCGTCTTCGAATGCGTTTAAATCTCTCGTTATTTTTTAGAAAGCATATTATTCCCGGCATGTTCATTGATAGAACTGATAACTGGTATACAAAGCAAAGCACACCAAATTTTAAATACTATAAAATTATGTTCAAGCAATCTATGCCCCGGTAATCAACGTGTGTGATGTGATTGGTCCATCCTGACCAGCGCTGAGTAAAGTAACATCACGTGACAGTGACGCTACGCGGAGTACGTTTACAATCGCGTTTTATTCTAGGAAATGATGTAGGGACAGCATAGTGACTCTGGAGACATGGGACTATACATGTCCAGGTACCTGCTATTAGGTAAAAAAATATATATAATAACAAATATTATGGGGATATATATATATATATATATATATATATATATATATATTTGTCATCAAATGTTTCAGTAACGCATACATGTTTCATGAGTTGTGTTCAACTTCGTTCATGTTAACTTAAACAATTGTTAACCCTATTGCTTAATGTATAATATATATTAAGCATATCCAGAAAAGGGAATCAGCGCGAAATGCATGCTGGTTGTCATCTCTCATAAAAGCCACTTAAATATACTTATTTTTGCACAAAAAAAATGGAAAATCATTTGTATGTAACTATATTATTCTTATTTAAATAATTAATGTCATTAATATTTATTATATAACCGTCCTTTCTTGTCTCCATCACCTTTTAAGACAAACTTAGGCCACTGCTATTACATTATCCCCCAGTTTCACAGACAAGGTTTAAGGTCGTCCCAGACTAAATTGCATGTTTGAGCTGTCTCGGATGAAAATATCTTGCTCTGGCATATCTTAAAACATGTCAGTGTCATTGTTCTGTGTTAAGATGCACAACTGTAATATTTTCTTATAAGGCATTTTTGTAAAAGTGGCTTAAATATCTTAATTTAACAAAGGCCTATAGTCCTAGCTTAAGATAAGTCCCGTTTTTTAAACTATGAGTTCAGCAGTCACTGTCACTGTATTTTGGCGCATTGGTCCAGTGTGGTCGCACACTTGCACAGCTCTGCTCTGCCCTGGGAAAACCTCCAAATACAGGTTTGTTCAGCCTGACTGAGTCACTCTGTGTTCCCACAGCTTTGTTATTCAAGTTTTGTGTCTGTGTTTGTTGTTCAGTGTGACTCCTGCACTGGAGTTAAACAGAAAGCAGTCAAATCCTGTCTGGAGTGTCGAAGCTCTTACTGTCAAACTCATCTTGACCAGCATGAGAATCTCTTCAGAGGTAAAGGACACAATCTGATGGAGGCCACTGAACGACTGCAGGACATGATGTGCCCTCGACATGATAAAATGCTGGAGATGTACTGTCGTACTGATCAGCAGGGCATCTGTATGCTGTGTTTGGTGGACGAACACAGAAATCATGACACTACAGTATGTTAACTGTTGCAGAACGGAAAGAAAAGAGAAACAGGTACTGCTCTGTGCTGGATCTCACAAGTGATGGTTCTTTGCTCATTTGTGATTTTTTTTTTTTTAAATTAACTTTCTATTAATAATCAAATAATGTTTTATGCAGGCACGTTTTGAGGAATTGCATAAGAAATTATTGAAACTTATCGAGCAGAGAGAGAACAATGTTCAGCAGCTGAGGAAGGCTGTAGTAGAGTCTCATGAATGAGTTTACAGAAGACAAAAACAATCTCCTCCTTATATCCTTCAAGTGTTTACATTTATTTACCTTTTTTAGCAAGTATAACAGAGAGGGGTTTTCTGAAACATGCAGGATGGGTGCGTGTTAACAAGCTTCTGTATTCACAGGAAGTTTATGTTTTTGTCTTTGTGTCTGTACAGAGATTGTCCTCTGTCTCTCTTGCTGGACATTCAGATAACTTGACTGTTAGGACACATCTGTCTTTGATGGTAAAGTGAAAACAGCCTCTCAGCTCAGAGTTCACAAGAAATCTAGGTTTACAATTTAAACGTTAACCATATCCATCACTTGTATTATTATTTTATCAGTTTTAGGAGACATCAGCTCCGCTTTGTCCACTCAAGGTTACAAACCAAAGACAGCTGGTATTTCCCATATAAGGACAAAGACAGAAAAACAATTATGTAGATCATCTCTCCTAGACATCCCAGACCTATATTTTAAGTTTCTCTTGACCCTTAGGTCACCTCCGTTGCGTCAGTGGGGTCCCCAGTCCCTGTTCACTCCCGTTTTGACACAAGGGTCTATTCAGCATTCCATCACTGGCTGTTTTCATAGAATCCATATATCACACCTCTCATAAGCATACAAAAATCACTTTCATGAATTTTTCCACAACAGTTACATTAACACATTTTTTTTATGAATCTTGAATTATTATGTGATTATCTCCACCAGATTCTCATCCAGTGGTGTACACAGCCGAGCACCAACCCCTGCATAAGCTGAAGGAGTGTAAACAGTCAGACCTCACTTCCTACGCCAAAATCTTAGCTTGTGAGGCCCCTGCCCCTGAAAGCTTATTATAATTAAGGAGACCCAATCCTGAGGTGAAGGGACCCGAACCACCAACCCTCGGCCCCACCCCTGTATTTGGAGTGAGGGGAGCCCCCACAAGCATATTTAAGGTGGAGGGCCCAAACCTCCTGCGCTTGCATGCAGTGCCTGAAGAAGAAAAATAACACAACACAACCTCCTGCCTTGACTTGTGTTGAACAAAAACCTGCTTCCTTTAACTTTTTAAGCGTAGGTTACTGATTCATTACTGTGTTTTACGTAAATAATTTATTTTGAAGTCACAATTTACTGAAGTAGCATTTTTGTCAGTTAATGTGCCAAAGAAAATAGAACAAAATGTGCCAAATGCTGTAATGTGTCTTTGTTGTGTCCTTGTAATGTGATGTTTTTTGTTGTTGTTGTTTTTGAAAAGCATGTTAAATTAATGTGCAATAATTTAAAGCCTGAACAAAATATTCCTCAAGGTTTCAGTCTGCTTTTGTCAATGTTTGTAAAATGTTCTCATTCACCATTTCTTTCCTTTTTGGATCACAATACACTTACGCAGACCTTCACAGTATTATTTAAAGCACCGAATGTTCTGTTGGAGTGAGGTTGGAGAGATTTTAAGAGAGGAAAGAGAAACTATAAATTTCAGTAATGCAGACAAACAAGAACAACAGCACATGAACGACAACAACACATTTTCAGATTAGGTTTAGAGTGTGTGTGTGTGTGTGTGTGTTTTACTTTTTTCATGTATTATATTTATTATCTGTGTGTTGTTGTTTCTGTGTACTGGAAGTTGACTAAAACAAAAATTGCAAACATAGTTTGCTGTACTTACATTGGCCTTGAATTCCCTCAAAGCATTTCAGTATCTCCACAAGATTTTAGTCACTCAGTCTTTTAAATGACTTATGATTAAATTTGGCCACAAAATCAATATTTGTGATGAACTGGTTCAATTAGTTTTTTAAGCAAAATAAAATACGAACTACAAATCCCATGCACCCCTGCGCGGCTCCTCCCCTACGTCATCAGAACGAGCGGGAGGAAGAAACGGGGTGCAACAGAAACACATTTGCGCCTAGAAAATCACATCAAACACCTGCTGTAAGTACAAACTTAATATTTACACGCGAAGTGCGTTCTGGGAACGAGTGTCTAGTGGCTTTAAATAGGCTGAGGCACTTAAGACGTGTTTTATATGCTGATCTTGCGTCAGCGAAAACACATGTTCATATAGAGACATAACGTCACGTTTATGTAAACATGCATCATTTTAGGGGCGAAAGACAGCGTTTACTCTGTTAAGGTTTTTTAACGTTTTAAAACACGGAAATTAAGTTTACATGGGCTGAATTTATCAGAGAATTCGAATTAATATTAGTAAAAACGCATGCTATTATTCATTTACATTGCTAATTATTGTTAATGTGACATTAAAATTAATAATATTAGTAAAAACTTTAATTAATTGTATGAACGAAGTGAATTTGATTTTGTGTCAAAAGTTATTTTTATAATTCACATGAGCTTTCTTTGTCTCTTTGGCAGAAGAGATGCCATCAAGTTAAACTCGTGTGTGTTTGTTTATTTTCTTCAGTGGGTGTCAAGATGGCATCATATGATGTGGCCAATCTCGCCGACTCATTGGCCAAAACTCAAGTCGATGAGGGCGAGCTCAGTTACAAAGGACAAGGTCTTAAACTGGACAATGCGCAGTCTGGTGAGCAGCCGACGATCTTTTAATTTTGCTTGTTCATGAAAGAGTCCCAGAGGTAATGCTGTGCTGTGTGCAGTGGAGACGATGGTGAAGGAGATCGAGGACTTTGACGGTCTGTGTGCGCTCAGACTGGAGGGAAACACCATCGGCGTTGAGGCAGCGCAGACCATCGCCAAAGCCCTGGAGAACAAGAGCGCACTGCAGGTGCCCGTCCCACAACATCTGGACGTATTCCCCAACCCTAAACACAGCCAATGTCAAACACAAACCCTACAGTATTATTCCACAGATGCGTCTGTCATTAGATTGTAATTGCATGTAATAACAGTTGATGTCAGCATTGGACAGGCTGTGTAACGTCATTAAAAATCTTATTGTATAATCTTAACATAATAATATTTCCTCCCATTATACATTTTCTATACTTTCCGTCACCATATCTGCTTAGGAAACCAGTCTAGTGTGTTTTGTGCATTGAATTATTGGCTGTCAGGAGTTTAGGAGAAAACACATTTAGATGGTAATATTGTGCTGAAAATAATGTTGAAGATACACACCGCCATAATGGTGATGTCAAATTTGCATCTCATTTACCTGATTCTCTCATGTTAGTGCTGCCACTGGAGCGACATGTTCACCGGCCGCCTGCGCGCTGAGATTCCTCCGGCGCTGGTACGATCTCATTCTACTTCTTCAAGAGCAAAGACTTTTACAAACTCTTCATCAAACCTAGTGTGCTACTAGTCGTGACTATAACAGAGCGTAAATGTCTCCTCTGTAGGTGTCTCTGGGCAACGCGTTAATCACGGCCGGAGCTCGGCTGAAGGTTCTGGATCTGAGCGATAACGCTTTCGGACCTGATGGCGTGAAAGGCATCGAGAAGCTGCTGAAGAGCAAGGCCTGCCACACGCTGCAGGAACTGCGACTGAACAACTGTGGAATGGGCATCGGGGGAGGGAAGGTGGGCGGGGCTTATCACACTGTCGTCATCATGTCCTGAGAAAGTGGGCGTCACGGTTGTACTCCGTTATATTGGCAATTTATTTCTCTGGACATTTGGTGTAACCTGCTTCTCTAGATCTTGGCGGCGGCTCTGACGGTGTGTCACAAGGAGTCGAGTGCGCTCGGCACCCCCTTGCAGCTGGAGGTGTTCATCGCAGGCAGGAACAGACTGGAGAACGACGGCGCCACAGCCCTGGCGCAGGCCTTTCAGGTGCTCAACCGTACGAGAAATGACCCTGAACTAGTCTCACAGAATCTAATTGACCATAGATTGCTGATCTTTATCATTCAGCCAATTTTAGATGTTGTTAGGTTTCCCTCAGCTGATTGATCCTTCAGTGTTGCCTTGTCTTCTTCATTCATTCAATGGTGTTGTTTAATCTTCTCCATTGGTGGACTGGTGTTGGTCCATTATGTTATCTTCTGCAGGGGTCCATTGGCCCATTGCAGTACTTTCTCCAATGGAGGAGAAGATGGACCAACACCAACACACCAATGAAGAAAATAAAGCAATGGGCCAATAGACCATCACCCATGCATGGTGCACTGCTGTTGGTCTAATATTATATCTTCTCCATTGGTGCACAGGTATTGGCCTAGTGGCTCATTGCTTTATCTCCTCCAGGGATACATTGGCCCATTGATTTACTTTCTCCAATGGAGGAGATAAAGCAATGGACCAACTAACCAATACCAGTGCACCAAAGGAGAAAATAATGGACCATGGTGCATTGGTGTACGACCATTGCTTTATATTCTCCTTTGGTCCGTTGTTGTATCTTCTCCATTATTGCACTGCTGTTGGTCCATTGATCCATTGCTTTATCTTCTCTATTGATCTATTGGTGTTGCTTTATCTTCTCAGTTGATTGGCAGTCTGGAGGAAGTGCATATGCCCCAGAACGGCATCAATCACCCAGGAGTCACCGCTTTGGCCACAGCAATGCAGCACAACCCACAACTGCGAGTCCTGAACCTCAACGACAACACTTTCACCAAGAGAGGAGCGATCGCCATGGCACAGGTGCACTGGAAAACATTCTGCCATTTAACGGCAAAATCTGTGCAATTTAAACTTAAACCGAGCTGTTTAAAAATGAGTTCACATTTGAATGTATTTTGGATGCTCTCTTTTCACTAGGATGAAAGAAGAAATGTTAAGGAAGCACAAAATTGATCAGGAAATGAAAACGATGTTTCTTGCCCTAATTTCAAAGGTGTTTCTCTGTTTGGTAGGCCTTGAGACACCTGCGCAATGTGCAGGTGATCAATTTTGGCGACTGTCTTGTTCGGTCTGAAGGAGCCAGTGCCATAGCAGAGACCCTGAGGGAAGGACTGCCGATACTCAAGGTACTGATTGTTGATCAATATCTATGCTGTGTAGTTTTGGAGAAAGCGCTTTAACTGGTGACAATAAAAAAAAAAAGCTAAAGTTCGTCTCTCTCTGTCTCACCAGGAGCTGAATCTGTCCTTTGGGGAAATCACGGAGGAAGCTGCGTTGGAAGTGGCTCGATCCGTGAAGCATAAAGATCAGTTTGAAAAACTGGAACTCAATGGTACAAGCACACATAAAAACATCACAGGATTTACCTGCAAACATCTGAACAGCCAGCGATAATAACCTGTGACAGTCTTTAAAAGACACCTAAGATTTAGTTAAGGTTGAACGTTAAGGCTGTGTTTTTTGTCTGTTTGCTCGGAAGGTTAATGCATATATATATATTTTAAAATACACAATAAGTGATAAAAAAAATCACTGTGGGTCATTATAGTTAAACAAAATTTTTTTTTAAATATATATATAAAAAATGTATGTATTAGACTAATAAAATGACAAAAAACATATATAAATAATAATTAATTCCAAGTTTTAAAAAACTATATTAGTATCTCAATGGTAAGACTGGTTACAGAAATATAATCATAGACTACTAATAGTATTATATTATTATTATTATAACTAAAAAAATATTATTTAATAAAATGTTTGTAGTATTATTATATTATTATAACTAAAAAAATATTATTTAATAAAATGTTTGTAGTATTATTATATTATTATTATAACTAAAAAAATATTTAATAAAATGTTTGTAGTATTATTATATTATTATAACTAAAAAAAATATTATTTAATAAAATGTTTGTAGTATTATTATATCCTTATTATAACTAAAAGAAACATTATTTAATAAAATGTTTGTAGTATTATTATATTATTATTATAACTAAAAAATAATATTTAATAAAATGTTTCTAGTATTATTATATTATTATTATAACAAAAAAAATATTATTTAATAAAATGATTGTAGTATTATTATATTATTATTATAACTAAAAAAATATTATTTAATAAAATGTTTGTAGTATTATTATATTATTATAACTAAAAAAATA
>JAUMHG010000035.1:474142-489648 GCA_032359395.1 Enteromius anoplus
CTCACTGTCCTCCACTGCTGTCTGTGCAGAGCGCTGTTACACCACACACATTACAATCAGATCATTCACTAGTTCTGGTACCTCAGCAACAGTGGCTTCAGTGAGACTATAAGAGCTCCAGCACCGGAGGCAAGTCCAAACTGAGACCCATAACTTTCTTATTATCCAGACTTACCTTGTGAGACACCACAGCCTCTCTCAGCTTCTGAACACCTTTCTCTTTCTGCTGGATTCTCTTTTGGATTTGTATCTGTGTTTCCTCAAAATATCTCTGCAGTTAAACACAAATATGACTAAATAAATGAAGTATCTGCACAACAAGACTACCTTAAAAAAAAAAAAAGACTGTTTAAAATACTACATAAAAAAAGCAAATTAATCATGTGATCAATCTTATATTCTTGTGTCTTCGGTGTCACGTTTTTCTCCTGAAATTATTGTAATGTGTTGATTTGCTGCTCAAGAAACATTTCTGATCAAATTAAAATAAACATTGAGAGACGTCACATCAGTTCCAGTATGATTGTATGATGCAGTACCTTTTTCTCTTTGATTGCTTCTGCCATTGATACAGTGTCGTGATTTCTGTGTTCATCCAGCAAACACAGCATACAGATACACTGCTGATCAGTCCGGCAGTAAATCTCCAGCATTTTATCATGTGGAGGGCACATCGTCTCCTGCAGTCGTCCAGTGACGTCCATCAGATTGTGTCCTTTACCTCTGAAGAGACTTTCATGCTGGTCAAGATGAGATTGACAGTAAGAGCTTCGACACTCCAGACAGGATTTGACAGCTTTCTGTTTAACTCCAGTGCAGGAGTCACACTGAACATCTCCAGATCCAGTCTGAGGATGACGACGACGAGGAGGAACAGGTGGAGGAACAGCAGCAGATTGAAGTCTCATTGACTTGAGTTTCTCCACCATCTCAGCAAACACCACATTTTTACCCAAAACTGGTCTTGGTGTGAAGGTTTGTCTGCACTGAGGACATCTGTAGATTCCCTTCCAATCCTCCTGGTCCCAGCAGTCTGAGATGCATCTCATGCAGTAACTGTGTCCACAGGGAATCGTCACTGGCTCCTTCAGGAGATCCAGACACACTGAACAGCAGAACTGATCCTCAGCCCATAAGATGCTGGCTTCTGCCATTTCACCCTATATGAACACAGACAGAGAGAGCATGTTTATGCATTGTTCGGTGGTCCATTAATTCGTTGACCATTTACAATGCCAACTGTACAAGCCTGTGGGGGCAGTGCTATGATCTGGAGTTGCTGCAGTTGGTCAGGACTAGATTCAGCAACAGTATGTGCTTCAAGAATGAGGTCAGCTGAGTACCTGACTATAAGGAATGACCAGGTTATTCCATTAACGGGTTTTTTCTTCACTGATGGCACGGGCATATTCAAAGATGACGATGCCAGGATTCATGGTTCTGGGAGCATGAGACATCATTTTCACACATGGATTGGACACCACAGAGTCCCGACCTTAACTCCATTGAGAATCAATGCAAGTTCTTGGTGAAAAATTAATGTAACACTGGATGGAAATAAATCATGTGACATTGCAGAAGCTTATCGAAACAATGCCACAGCGAATGCACACCGTAATCAAAGATAAAGGCTGTACATCAAAATATCAGAGTGTGTGGCCAGGCAGTGTAGATGAAAACATTTAACAAGTTTTCTCCGAATTCTATAAAAACAGCTACTTACTGACTGATATGTCTCATTTTACGAACACTAAAAAAATTATTCTCTTTATGTATGAATACGTTAAAGGGGTCGTAACACTTTGGAGTGTTACAAGCTGATAGTGCAGAGATAAGATCCCTAAAGTTGCAAAGATTTAAGTCTCAAATCCAAAGAGATATTCGAGAGATATTTGGTTATGATTCTTTGGTTATATAAAGGTTATGACTTGTCCACGCCCCCCTAAAATGACTCGTTTAAAACACGCCTCCACTTTTTAGTGTTGCTGCGGGCGCCATGTTCTGGAGACGCTGTGTGTCATTGTGAAAGTGAAACTACTTTCTTTGTGCTTCCAAAAGAGGACATAACTAGGTATCAGTGGTTAAGGTGTATTCACAACACTGTTCCAGAACAGTTCAACACAAATATTGGAGTGTGTTCAGCACATTTACAGAGGACTATTTCCTGAATCTGGGAGGAGAGTAGCCGAGCTGTGCACATAGGATCTTTCTATAAAGTGGGGCAATTCACACTTTGCAAAGACAGTCTGTGGCTTCTGCCTCATAGACTGTGTTTTCATAATTAAAGGATTTGCTGATGACGAAAACTGTGGCAACCGAGGGTGTTGGTGTGCTAGTTGGCTTAGTTTTAACCAACGTTGTTTGACGGTATTCCTCAAATTCAATTGCGTGTCTTGACTTAAGGTGGTGTATTAAACCTGTAGTTGAAAATGTCTTTGCTGTTGAACCCCCTCTTGAAACTTTTGCAGAGCATATGTTGCATATTGCAACTTTGCTGTCCTAATCTGAAACTTTGAAGTGCTTGCAAACTGCCGACATACTCCGTGTTTGATGCGTTATGACAGCGCGAACGAGACGGGAGGATGGGAAGGCGAGGCGTGGCGACAATTTCGGCTTTTATTTTCGGCGCTTTCTTACGTTTCGGCCGAAACCGATAATGCTATTTCGGCCGAAAATGTTCGGCGGCCGAAATTTCGGTGCATCCCTTAATCAAACCATCATATTTAAAAACATGATATTAATCATATTATATATTAAAATATAATTTGTTGTTACTTCTGTTAATATATAGACAATTATTATTAGATCTCCTTCAATGCTTTCAGAATCTTTACTTATTAAAGATTATTTTGTTTCGGTATCTAATATTTATATTGATATCAACATATTTTAATGACAGTCTATTTAGTGAATTTTTTTTTTTTTTTTTTTAAATAAGCAGAAAATGGGATAAACTTTGCTAAAGTGATTGTTTTGAAGTATTAACTTCAACATTATAATAAATAAATAAACATTAATTTAGCTGAAGTATTTGTGCAGTTTACCCCATGCTGGTGAGCCTTTTACCTCATGTGTGGGGTAATTAAGTCCTTGTCACCTCATACATTCATAAGATATTTAAACAAAATAAACAACTTGTATTGTTTATTTTCACACGAAATCTTTTGCTCATTTAAAGTTCAATATTAATATATATATATTTATTTCTGCAATTATACATTTTAGACGCAGTGAATAAAGCACATTTTTTTCTTAAGGTGTGCCTTTAGCTTATTCGGACCCTAATCAACAGACCAAAAACTATGGTTACTACAATACAACAATGGTTACTTGTGGTAAGGGGAGATTGTTCAGTTTGTACCTCTAGGGAAAGTAAACGAATTTCTATATCCGTAATATCGATTCACACACAGCGCATGCGCAAGGTCCAAAATAATACAGCTCCAAATTCTTTAATTAGTGACGAAAAAACAACATGCAGCATAACGTGATGTAGTCACACGAAACGTCCAGAGTTTAGAATACACTGCTTACATTCTATATTCTAATGAAGAAATTCGACTTTCCTGCTTGCTTTCGCTTTCATTCAGGAAAACTGAAACATGTCTCGCTGAAAACCCATACAAACTTGAACGAACCAGTACCTAAAAGTGCAAAACACAGTTAGCTGTGAGTGACCTCGTGGTTCCTGTCGGACTCTGGACTCACCTGTCCCTGGAGAAAATCACCACGGCGCGCTGCGACTTTGAATCCTAAGCGTTTAGTGTGTTTTTGTCTTCTTCTTCTTCGTCGGTTTAATTAAGGACAATATGATCCATCGATCGATCTGAAGGTATTTGCGACGTTACCAGTCGTTGTCGAGCTGAGAAAAGCTGCGTGTAAATCGATTTAAAGGTTATTGCGGAGTTCTGTCTTCCAGCGCGTCCTTCAGTCACGAGAACAAGCCGTGTCACAGTGGAGCAAAGTTGTCGCAGTGTTCACCCCTTATCACACGACATCACAGCGAAAATGTAGCCCTTAACACATTTAACGCATACTTATTAAAACATGTTATAATGCATGTGACATTAACTACCATGTACATATTAAAGTCAGTCAATGCATGCATTTCAACTGCATATCATTTTAATGAAGCGTTTGAAAGTGAATTACGGCACTCAAGTATTGCCTAATCCTGCTTCATGTTTATATTTGTACTATTTCTAAGATGTATAGTCAGTTTATGTTTGGATATGTTTTCGAGTTACATATTTCTGTTTGTACTTGAGCATAGAAAGACGTTTGTAGGCCCTAAGAAATACTAAGGGTGGTACTAGAAATGCAAACAATAAAAATTTGTATTTGTATAGTACTTGTGTGAGAGAGAAAGATCAAGGAGACTTGTATTTGACTTATAAGTATACACATTCTTGCAATACAGTGAAATACATGTATTATACCATCCTATTAGTGAAACATTTCATTCATGCATTCAAGGAAAACTAAAACGTTTTATTTGATTCATGCAATAAAAGGGAGTCAAGAGAGTTTGTTGTTTTATAGAGCATTCAAAAAACCCTGTTAACATTAAGCAGCATATGTACACCACAAGTAATCCTATGAGAAGAAAACATTAAAAATGTATAAGTTTGTAACAAACCACCCGAGACGAACTGAAAGCAGTAAACTAAAACAATCTGAAAGAATGTAAAATATGCGGATGATCTGGAAGTATAAGCAGTGCGTGTTCAGAAACAGATCAATCCTGTTGTCTGAGATGTTCGAAATGTCTTTAAATGAAGTGAGAGAAGACAATGCACACTGTGTTTTAGTGAAAAATTAATTTTAACAAACAACTGATTTAGCCAGAGAGCAGTGCTTGTGTGAGTTGTCTGTATTATGAGCAAGCAGAAGACAACACTGCGGATATAATAAGTCTGAAACCCCTGAAAACATCTAGCTGTGATTAATTATTATGTAGCAGTATTTTTGATTAGAAAATAAGCCTCCTGTGGCATAATAATGTAATTTGTACAGTATTTAAATTGCTTAGTTAGTTAGACAGTTTCACTGCTGTCTGTTTATCTAGTCCAAACACAGCATACAGCGGCTGAGTGAAGGTGTTCTGAACTCTGTGGATGAGACTCATTGTGTCTGAGACGCTGTAGAAGGACAGAATCCCTGCGGTGTGATCCACATACACTCCTATTCTTCTGGAGACATTGACCACAGGAAGAACAGTCTCTATGTTATTGTGCCAGAATGAGCAGTGGTCTGGAGAACAGAACAAACACCAGGACTGATCATTACGTCCAGCTGCAGTCTCAAGACCATTTCTCTTCCTGCTCATGCTCTTATATGTCACTCCTATATCTACTCCTGATCCCCCTTCACCTGCCCACTCCACCTCCCAGTAACAGCGTCCAGTCACACTCTCTCTACACAACACCTCAGTCCAAGAATCAAATCTGTCTGGATGATCAGGATACGGCAGACGTGTGTCAGAGTAAGTGATCACTGTGTTTCTCTTAGACAGACGCATTCACTTGTTCACTGAGTTCAGATCCAGAGTCAACACATGACTATCTGATGGAGATACACACATAATAGCTTATGACTTTACATCAAGGTAAGCTGATTCTGTTTTCATTTCACAAAAGTCATTTTGGAATGAATTAAACCATTTTAGCCATTAAAGCTGAATTGCATACAGTGCTGCATCTAACTACACCAACCACTTGGCAGGAAATGAGATCCGGGGACACATAGTTCGGACCACTTCCGCATCAGTGTTTAATCACAGTGCCGATCCTAGATTTTTATATGACTTCATATGTACAAATTGTATATATTTAAGGAGTTGCCAATTCATATGAATCTATTTGACGCCTGTATTTACATCTGCAAGATGTATTATGTATTATTTAGGTTGTTAGCTCATCTGCGATACGTCTATTGGCCATCTCCTTTTAGATGTCAAATAGACGTCAAGTAGATGTCTTTAAGATGTTTATGATTTAGAACGTATTTAAAACTGACATCTGTAAGATGTTATGACGAACCTGATAACATAATCATGCTTAATTAATGCAGTGTTTATGTGTGTGTGTGTGTGTTTAGTAACTCGCATTGTAGAAACTCCTTCCTGTTTGCATATTCATGAAGGACAATGACTTGGATGGATTTCACTATGAACATCAAAGAACATCTGTGCATCAGTGGAAGCACTTTAGTTCTAATTTCAAAAGAAAAAACTACAGCTGTTTTATATTTATTGATGGGTGTTCAACTCCTTCCTGAGAATAATTTTTAGCTCTTTTAGATATGTTTTCTATCTCATCTGTGCAGAACTGCTGCAGTTTGTCTCTGAGCCGAGAGACACTGCTTTAACGGTAAAGCTGTCTGTCGATCATGAGAAGGAGACAGAAGACCAACTCTATAGATACAAAGACAAAAACATACATTTCAGTAGAGAAACCGGTTGAAGTCCTCAGTCCTGTGTTTGCAAAGATTTTTGTTAGCTGGAGGAAATGAATATGATCATTCATGTGTGAAACTGCTTCAGCTCAGTCTCTTTCCTCAGATCATCAATCTCCTTCTCCAGTCGCTCCAGTTGTTCTTCAGCTCGACTCACTGCAGCTCTTTCCTGATCTCTGATCAGCTGCTTCACCTCAGAGCGACGTTTCTCAATGGAGCGGATGAGTTCAGTGAAGATCCTCTCACTGTCCTCCACTGCTGTCTGTGCAGAGCGCTGTTACACCACACACATTACAATCTGGTAGAAAGTGAGCTCAGATAATTTTTTTTCTATCTGACTCAGATTCCAATCTAGGATTTTAGAGTTAAAATAAAGTAGGCTATAATTTAGTTGATAATGAATGATAATGCGCAAGGGGCTGTGGTGTTTATACGTTTTAAAAAAGCAGCTGATCAGTCCTTTTAAATCTGTATTTTCAATGAATGCTATTTTGAACGAATTTCGTTAATTACTCTCATGTCGTTCCAAACCTGTAACGTAAATGAAGATAATTTTTAATGAAATCCGAGTACTTTTCAAGAGTAACTGAATATACTCAGACCCAAAGATGTTGAAAGGACATTAGTAAACAGTCCATGTGACATCAGTAGCTAACGGTTTGTGTACATACACGTACTCACAGTGTATAATGTAACTACATCGGGTAGGGTTAGGTTTAGGGTAGGTTCAGGGTTATTACCTAATTATAGTGATTAATTAAGTAAGTACAGAGTGCAACCAAAAACTTTATTCAATGATTCTGCTCCTCCACCTCAGGCTGCCACATTTTTGGAGATAATGCATTTTTGCACAGCAAATGCAGAAACACATAGGGGAGAGCAAAACAACACACTTTTAGTCCTTAGTTCAGCATTTGATTTGTTTGACAACAGTATCCTGTGGTCTCGCCTGGAGCATTGCATGGGTATAGGGGCACTGCACTTAACTGGTTTCAGCCTTTTCTGTCCAACATAATATTTTCAGTCAGCATTGGCAAGAATGTTACCCATGGGATCTATATTAAATTACTTACTGTAACTTCAGTGTTTTCTATGTGCAATACCTCTTGAGGGCAGCAGCCCAGCAGAAGTTAGTTTCAGCCTTGCTCCAACACACATGCAATGTAGTTTTAAATAAGCCTGAAAGACTGATCAGCTGGCTCAGGTGCTTTTAATAAGAATTGAAGCTAAAGGAAGTGCAGGAACGGAGTGTGTCATCCACGAACTAGACCACGCAATAATTTAACCCAGGTTACAGACTAATATGATAAATAGGTCAGGTCGAAACTAGGTCGTGAGAGTTGTCCAATGCATTGACTTTATTAATAATCTCATAATGAAAGTTTAAAAATGATATATATCCAAAAACAGAAGCTGAGTAACAAAACTCAAATATTTGCTCATGCTGTTATTAATGCATTTCTATAATCTTTTCAACAAAAATTGTGGCGCAATAATAAAATAGAATAAAATAAAATAAAATAAATTTAATTGTATTAGTCTTACAAGCACAGAACGCCGTACGCCAAGCCCTATCCCTAGCTATCCTATCCTTCTTGATTATGAGGAAGCGCATACTCTCGAAGTCTAAGGAGCCATGCTCATAATGTTCCAGTAGAATGTTATTATGCAGTATTCTTTTTTCCCCCCAAAACCATATATTTGATATGAAGCACATTTATTTCCCCTTGGCCGAGATCCTCTGTTATATTTTTGGCAATTGAGTGTAAATATAACATTCTAGATGCAAACAGACTCTAGATGAGATATGGGGAAACGTAAAAAATAAAGATAAACATCCTGAGAAGAAAAAAAAAAAGAATCTGAAATATCCTAAATATGTTCATAATGATCATCTGGAAGGAACTAGCAGACGTGAACGTTTAGAAACAGGAGAATGCTGTTTGGTCAAAATGTCAGAAATGTGTTCAAGAGGTCAGAGAAAAACTAAATTGCCGCAGACGCAAAGAATAGGCTACAGTAATCGTGTGTATTATAATCATCACATGCAGCAGAATATGTGAACAGTAATAGCCTACATTTAAAACACAAAAACATTCTCACTTTTTTTGGAAATTTTGTGAAACCTGAGTTTTGGATATATTAGTGCACGAATGAAATTCTTCCTTGACTGTAGTCCTGAGCAGGAGGCTTGTTTTCTGCTGTGCTGTGTTTCCTCGCCGCCGGGTGGCGCCTGTGTTCAGGGCTTCTGTTCTCTCTCCGCGAGGCGGCGCTGCTGTGACGGACGAGGGACCATATTAAGACACACGGGATGGATTGTCCATATTAAGACAAAGACCATATTAAGACAATGGCGAGACGCGGAGTGACTCCTCGGTTAAACTCTGTGTACTTTCTGTCGCAATTGTTTGCTGAGAGACATAATGTCCCAAATAACGGTGTCACAGATGTTTGCACAATGCACAAACATCTTTCCACGATTTTAATTAATAATTTAGGAAACATTCATTTTATAAGGTTATTTGCATAGATCCCAAAAACCTAAGAAGTGAAAGTGGAAACAAGCTGCAGAAATTAGGACAATAATGTGTGTGTGTGTTATCAATGAGGCTGATCTCGTACAGGTTAAAGTATAAATCCGTGATATAATGTTCCTGATAAAAACACGATCATATCACGTCCTTCCTTCATTGGGTTTAAATGTCCTTGTGTTCTCTCTGAAAATCTCCAGGAAAACCAAAACAACTCAAAATGAAGAGCCACACAGGCAATATATGTTCACTTAAAAATATTTAAATAGCAATAAAGTCACATAAATTAAAAATAGCAGGCTAGAAATGTACATAGAAATGTATTAAAATGATAAATATTCTGAATTGTATGCATTTATATTTATTTTATTTTTTGTAATTGCGCAGTAAATGTTATTTGGGGGACACTCTGTGGCACAGTTATGTAGGTAAAACTGTTTGAAACGTACAAAAGAAAATGACTTTAAAAAATGGTTTTTATAAATGTTATACTGGCTACATCAGAAACACAGAATGGGAATGGTTAAGAAACCACAATAGTTGTACTGATGCTTTATTGAAGTGTCTAAGACGGTGTCACACATGTTATTTCATAACCATATTGGGAATATATTCCATTCTGATTCAGTGGTTCTGTGTTATTGGGCTTGTCAAACACAGAAGCACATGTAAAGCATGACCCGTTCAGCACGTCACATGTTGTCTTGTAATGGTTGTGTACAGTACTTGTGTCCTTTGAGGGGTTTTGCGTAAGAGGCTGGAGGTCATTACTCTTTATCTGCTCCCTTTATTCAGAAAGTCTTCACTTTTGCTGATGACCCTCGGTCAGATTTAAATGTGAATAGCGTTTGTTGCTTGAATGTATGTATTTAAGAAAAATAAATAAAAACGGTAACACTTATGAAGCCTGTATTTATAACACATTGTAATGGTTTTCTTAAAGGGCCAGTTCACCACAAAATTTTAATTCTGTCATGAATTACTCACCCTCACGTTGCTCCAAACCCAAAGACCTCCGTTCATCTTCAGAACACAGATATTCCTGATGATATCAGAGAGCCATCAGACCCTCGGTTGTGTTGCTGTCTGTGGAGTATCGGATGCTTCTCTGATTTCATCAAAAATATCTTCAGTTGTGTTTTGAAGAATTTGTGTTCTGCTAGCTGACATGTAGTTGCAGAGTTACTGATATGGCAAGATATGAGATTTATAATGCATTGTAACTATACATATTCAAATTATTTATAATGCATTACGCATTCATTATAATGCCTTAAGAATACCCTTATAATGCATTATAAACACATAGGAAGTGTGATTGCACAATGAGACTCTTGAGTATGACTCAATATGTTTGTGGGAGCTTGCAAGAGTGGACCAAAAAAAAAAATGACTGGTGCAAAAACAGACATGCAGCAGAGCGGGCGGTGACGGTCACACATTCAGCGGCGTCCTGTAGTGTGTTTTGGGACATATTGGGAATATATTCCATTCTGATTGAGTGGTTTTAACTTTATGGGGTGACCATACATCCTAAAAAAATTCATTCATCAATAAAACAACTAAAACCAGCCTACAGGCTAGTTGGTTTTAGCTGGTTAAGGCTGGTCAGGCTAGTTTTAGCAGGTCTCCCAGCCTTAAGTGGCCAAAAACCCTCTAAAACCAGACTGAAAACCATCCACGGTTGGCTGATTTTAGCCGTTATTTTCAGCAGGGACTGTTTTCTGCTCCCATTTTCTATGGCATATCCATAGATATTCTAGGCATATATTCCTATAACATTTTACTTCCGAAAGTCTGCTAATGTGACAGCTGTGTAAATGATAGTGCTTAAAAAACCAAACACACAACACTTCATAAAGCACACCTCGTATAAAAACTTTATTACAGCACAACATAAGCAGCATTATTTACTCACGAGCAGACAGCAGAAGTGGACATAAAGTGCATATTAATCTTCAGATCTGTGTTTACAGCTTGATTCTCACTTCAGTGGATTGAGAATAAAGAGTTCGGGAACGGCGTGCATCGCAGTCAGTGAAGTGTGAAGACCTC
Source organism: Enteromius anoplus (assembly GCA_032359395.1). Lineage (NCBI taxonomy): Eukaryota > Metazoa > Chordata > Actinopteri > Cypriniformes > Cyprinidae > Enteromius > Enteromius anoplus. Next base: position 485,185 of record JAUMHG010000035.1, read on the forward strand.
TGTCAGTGTGTTTTGCTCAGTCTCAGGATTTGAGGCCCATCTGAGCCATCAGCTGCTCGTACACCGTCCACGCCATCGCCGCCATCATAGTTCTCCTGAGAGAGCGAGGAACCGCGCCACGGAAAAACCCCACCAAACCATGCTCCTGAGACACAAACAGACAGACAGGTCAAATATTTCAATTAGCTTCATCTTTTAGATTATTAAGATTTTAAATATAGTTTATTATTTGATCCGTCTCTGGAAGATCCGAAAAATTTTGAATTCACATTTTCATTAAAAATTAAATATATATATATATATTTAAAAATCATTTTTTATTTAATTTCCCTTAAAGGCAGCATCTCTAGTGTTTCTATTTAGTCTATGGTTTATATTACTTGTGTGTCAGTCTTAAGAGAAAGGTGCCTGTTGGGAGAATCAGGGCATCTGTTACCTTGTAAATGAATCGAATGGCATCAGATGTCCTGCTGAAGACGTCTGGACTCACTTGAACGTGAGTTTTCACGACATCTGCCGGCTGGGTTACAACAGAGGCCAGGACACCGGCCAGAACACCACAGCTGAAGTTTGCTAGAGGAGCGTATGACGACTGACTGATCTCTAAACGACAGAAGAAGAAGAGAGTTCATCAGGAGAGTCAATCCAAAGTCACTGTTTGGATCAAAATGCACCTCGCTAAATATAATGATGACGATGTAAAAACTGTCGAATTAACCATTTAAGGCACTAAAATCCTTATCAATCAGACATGTTTAAGCATGTGAAGCATGTGCGCAGACCTGCTGGCAGTGAGTATTTGGCCTGGCTGTAGATCATGACGTATATCCCGGAGAACGGAGCATCTCTGAGCAGCGTGGCCGTCAGACCCGAGAACAGAGCCTTCGGTCCCTCCGTCCGACACACATACCGCAGCGCTCCTAACACACTGCTGTACTTATAGCGGCCGCTCTGAAACACACACACACTCTACGTTACACACCACACAGTGTGCACGGATATACACTACCCTTCAGAAGTCTAGGGCTGGTGAAATGCTCTCGAAAGAAGTCTCCTATGCTCTCCAAGGCAGCATAACACAGACATTACAGACTAATAAAGTTGTGATACTTTTTATTTTTCCGCATTCTTTGATAACGGGGAGCTAAGCATTCATTTAAAATAGAAACCTTTTGTAACATTATAAATGTCTTTACACGCACGCACACACCTCGAAGCGGGTTTTGATGACAGTGACGGGTAGCATGCAGACTCCTGCGACACACCTGGCTCCGGCTCCCAGCAGTATGGCCTGTAAGGGCCCCGGGGCCCCATCCGCGGAAAAGTGCTGCTTTAGAGTGAAATATGTGCTGAAGTAGAGGCCGACTCCTGGAATACAGCGCACAAACGACTGCGGAGACGTAATGTAGAATATAAGCACATGCCAACAGAAACACAGTAGAGGTCTGGTACTAAATCAGGTGTGATACTCACAGGCGAAACGCCTCTCCACAGTCCCAGGAGCTTCTCTGTCCGCAGGACATTTACAAAGACTGTGACCATGCCGACCCGACCCGACCTGAGGCACAGAACACAGCTGATTTAATACTCATTCAGCCAAACTGTAACGTTTTCTGTGCGTGGACTGACCCGGGCAGGACGCCGCTCTGAAGGGTCTGCAGACGTGTCTTCACCAGGTCCAGAGGCTGGAAGAGCAGCGTGGAGCACGTCCCGCTCAGAGAGCCACACATGAATGCTTTCACAGCCGGATGAGCCTAAATCACACACAGAGAAAGACACGACCTTAAACACATTTCAAACACAATACATTGAATGCTGCAGTCAGTCAAAAGCTGCTTTCATCACATCTGTTTACACCAAGACTTACAAAAATGGTTGTTGGTGTAGATGGATTTCAGCAGTGCTTTAGCTATTGTTAAGTAAAAGTAAAACGTACTCCGTGAAATCAAATATTATTGTTGCTTTAAAGAATATAACCATTAACTGAAATAAAACATATATTTATTTTTTATTTATCATTACTTTTTTTTTTTGTTGAATTTTTGCATTTACTTTGAAGTAGGATAACATTTTTCCTAAATTAAAACTGAAACTGAAACAAAACATAAAAAAATAGGAATGCGAACACAAATGACAAATTATGTTGCTAAAACTAAAACAGGAAATTAAATAAATAAATAAATAAACTATAGAAGTATGATACTAATAGCACTGTTACAAAGTTAGTTTTTTGGCCATCATATAAAAACTGATCAAGGAACGTATCTCATATCATGAATGATATAAATGTGATGTGAAGCATGACTCAGCAGAGCTTCAGATTATCTCCTCCTGCTGAACTTTAACCTGAGGTTTCTCCTCCGCTCAGCCCCGCCTCTTTAGACCAGAGTCATGGCAACCGAGGGAGCCCCACTTCACACGGACCAATCAGAACACAAGATAACAAGAGGCTCGGCTAAAGCCCGCCCCTTTCAGATGATTCACAAAAGAACTGGACACTTCGCTTCAGCAAACGCTTTAGGTAAACAACAACAAACTCTCTGAAAACCTCGGCGTATGGCTTTAGCCGCATATTAATCGTAATGAATATACGCAATTAATATGTTAAACCCTGCGAGCAGAGACAATGCTGCACAGTCAGAGCCGCGGTAACTATCAGTCAAGCTGCCCTATCACTAACCTGATAACACGACCGATACGAGACGAGAAATGGAGTAAGTTAAGGTGACCAGATCAAGTCAGAGGTCACAGTTCACAGGGAAACTGCAGAACAGACAGAGTTATAGCCAACGTTTCAGCCTAACAGTAAGCATTATTGGATTATTGGTGTATATTGTATAACTGCGGGTACATCTGGTGTCCCGTCTGTCATCTTCAACTCTGTTACCTAACAGGACTGAATTTTTTTTTCTAAAAACTCCACTTGCTGGCATAAATGTTAAGAAAGCATGACACTAATGAAAACATGAGCTTTGAATAACCCAATGTGAGATCAGTAATAAATTCTGTTTTACTTTTAATATCGTGGTAACAGAGTTGACGTTTTAAAAATAACTCTGTGTAAGGTTTTTTAATTCAAATATTTTCTCAGAGAGCACAGATACTTTTTAGAGCTTCAGATCGTATCAGTGAGTGAAAGTGACATCATTTCCTGTAACTTCCACAATTCTGAGAGATAATTCCATCAATTTAACGGCAAAATATGTTGTGGTTACAGAGTTGACAAGATTTGGGGACACACTTTTTTCTAAGAATTTTTTTTTTAAATAATTTGATGTTGTGGAATTAGGTAAGTAACTATTTAGGGCTTTAATAAATAAAAACAATAAACTACTGTCAAAAGAAATTATTTTGATTGAAAATCGATCCATGATCACAGACAATACATTGACTAATGCGGAAAAGAAGACATCGTGACTTTTAGCTATTTAAGACACTTTTAATATAAATGATTATATTGTTATGGACTGCACATCTTGTAATGCATGAATAATAAATGAATTAAAATAACAAACAAAAAATAACCATTTGAAAAAAAGTAGAAAAAATAATGACTATGACATGGTGATGGAAAAGCATAAGATGGAAAGAAAAATGTTCATTGGGCTTAAATGTTTGGTCACAAAGAAGTTTAAATATTGTAAGGAGAAAGAAAAAGAAGGAAAATGAAAAAAGAAAGAAGGAAAGAAGAAGCTCCGTGTGTAAATAAACCCATTCAAACAAACGCACGGACTCTTACCAGCGAGAGCTCCATGATGTTAAGCCTTGTTCTTCCGAGCATCTCAGCTTCTGAAAGCACCGATGATCTGAGAATCAATAACTGACAGCATCTCTTTAATTCAGCACAAACTTCACATCACCTGACCGTGTCTCTCCCTCCAAACACAATCACACAGTGTTTATTATTCTGCGCGCGCCGTGCCTCATCAAGCGCGCGCTTCGCACGTGATTTTTTAAACAGCCGTTCTTTTTAGTTTTCCGAGAGCTTTGAAGTAAAAAACTAAATGTAGGTTTAAACTAGCAAATAAACTGTTTAATTAAAAGATCAGCTCACCTTTTCTTACTCTTTTACCCTCGGAGGCTGTTGATGAGCATCGTTCCTAGTTACAAAATGAGTTTGTTTGTTTTTTTTTTTAATCCAAAAGGTAAAAATATTCACGTTATATGGAATATAAACAAGAGTAGTAACGACGACGAATAGAAGTCAAATTAACGATCAAGTGCTGCTGTGTCTCTGCGGACTGCAAGACAGGGGCGTAACAAGAAGGGCGTTACTTGTAGCAAGAGGCATAACTTGAAGTTGTCCTAATCACACAGAACCACGCGAGATGTCAAAACGAGATGTTGTCGGCAAGATGGCCGCTTGCGTAGAGACAACAGTGAGAATCATTCTTCTTGAGGTAAGAGTTTACATTTAAGTATATTAAGTGTATTTTCATGTTGTGCAGTATTGCTTCTGGAGTC
>JAUMHG010000035.1:489748-503006 GCA_032359395.1 Enteromius anoplus
AAGTTACGCCTCTTGCTACAAGTAACGCCCACTTCCTGTTACGCCTCTCTCTTGCAGTCCGCAGACAGACCCTATTGGCTGTGTCCTGCTGTTACGCGCTCCCCAGGTATAAGAGAAAGGGGTGGGGCCTGACGCAAGGTGCGTGGTACACAGAATTTGATTGGCCAATATCCAGCTAGCGCCTAAGACCAGTGGCCAAATGTAAAGGTTGAGAAATAACAGCAATGCAGACAAAAGTCAACAGTGCTTCAAAACCTTTCATCAATATTTCATCTAAAGTACGTTGTTTCAGGACAGATTGAACTTTTTTGATCAACTTCTAATACTGACTGTATTGCATAGCTAATAATACTATTTTTTATCTACTTAAAGCAGAATAGATATATATTATGCAATAATTTTTATCGGAGAGTAAGAATGGAGAATGATGACATGTACACCAAAAACATAAATTAAAAAAACCTCTCGCTCAATAAACCTGTAATAAACAGAGAAAACAAAATCTTTACATATTGAAAGGGTATAGATTCGACTTCGTGTGAGGCAGATAAATCCGCTCAGAACCAGTTTGGACCCCTTCAGGAGTGAGACGGTCAGTGTGCGCGCTCTCGTGGACGGGCTCAGTGTGTAACTGTAGAAACAGCTTACCATTTCATTAATATTTTACCCTGCAGCTATAGAGTAGTCTCTTACGGTATTACACAACTCTAAACAGAAACCATTTTCATCAGTGTTTATTAAAATCGCTTAACAAATGACACTGAATATAGTTAAACAGCCTATCTTTTAATTATGCTCTGCATTGAATTTGACCTTCGTGTGTGAACGAAATGCTGAGGTAAAAATCACCTTTATTAAAGTTAGTTTCCTATTATAATCGAACATCAGGTTATCTTCGATGTTAAAAACTGTTTTATAATACTAATCTTTGGCTAATTTAAAGACAGTGGGGTAAAAAAAAAGAAGATCAAGAGCTCATACATTTGCTAAAGGGGTTTTGAAAAAGCCATTTTATTGCATAATTATACCAACGATTTATGACAAAACGCTCCAGATATCATTAAGGAGTTGCAGAGACAGAGAACATAACACAACATCACAAAGTCATTATTGGGAGACGATGAGAATGAGAGAGAAATGCTCTATCTATCCATACATAATCAATTATAGTCGATTTCTCTCACTTCCCAGCAGTGTGAGCGAAAAAGCAGAAACCGAGCACGAGCTTCGGGGAGGGAGATCACTACCAATGACGGCCCGTTCAAAAACGTTCTTAGTTCTTTCAGAGAACGTATAATCAAATATAACGTCACAGAGTGTTACATGTGATCAGAGGTAGCCATGGAAGCGTTCCATGTTTTTTTTAAAACTCCCGCCAAACGGTCGATTCGCGCTCCCGCGCAGCCGTGCCCAGCGTTTACAGTGTGTGCGCGTGAGAGAAACCCTCCACCATTCATGCCCAGAACATTAATAAAGACACATATACTGAAAGGAAAAGATGAACAGAACACATCCAAATAGTGGATTTAAGGCGATAGTGCATAGTGCCATGTCTAAATGAGTTCGTGCGTTGCCTACTCGATCCTTATTCCTTCAATCTGCTGCAACAGTGCGATAAACACCTCCATTTTATTGCTCAAAACAAATAGTCTTTCCTCATTTCATGCGCATATACGGTGGCGTGAAAATCTCTAATATTTTCGGTGCTGGTTTGATTTACTAAATGCATTATTCATGTGTAAAGCCCAAAAGCGTAACTGTGTGATATTATCATCACAATCTTTTATTTACCAGCAGAGGTGCAAGAAGAGCGAGCGCTATGTTCATCCTTATACCATTATAAAAATGTATATGAATAAAATACAGTTTCGTAGAAAGCAATTATGCTTTGGTCCCCTTCAGACAAGTTCTCTTCTTCACCATTTTTTAATCCTTTTACTTCAGTTAGAAAAATAGATCCGGAATCGGGACTACAATTGACGGAATGCGTCCTTACAAAAATATCATTCCGCTCTTTTTCTATTCTAGACAATGACATGAAAACACAAATTTGGTCCTCAGTGAAGCTGTCGCGTGTGTGTGTGTGTGTGATTGTCAGGAGAACCACTGTGTGTGTGCGAATACACTATGGCACTAAGATAATAAGAACAAAAAACAAAAATCGATGCAGTATCTCTGAGTTTTGGTGGACATTGTTGTCCAAGACTTTTGTGTATTGTATGTGTATGGTTCGTCGTCTTTCACTCGGGTTTGGGTTCGGGGGTTTCGGTCTTGGCCTCCGGGTCTTCGTCGCTCTCGATTCCTGAGCGGCTGACGATGCGGCGCATGGTGAAGGGAAGATCACCGCGTCTGGACACAACAGAAGCACACTTCAATGTCACACATGCAGGCCGTAGTTAGACAACATACTTAAAGCTGCAGTGTGTTCAAAATATACCAAATTGAAATAACAAGCAAGAACACAATGAATCCATTTTTCCAAACTGTATGTTTGGCTTGTCCTGAATCACTATAGTACACCTATAATAAGTCTTTATATTCAGGTAAGTACCGCTGCGGAGTAGCCCAGTACCTGCGTGATTCGTCAGAGACAGAGAAGAAGAAGAAGATCCGGCTACAATGTTCTTCTGCAAGACGCACACAGGTCTGTTAATTAACCGCTAGAGCGATTAAATATTATAATTTAGTTATTATTTTGTTTGTTTATTTTTAGTGTAATGTTTTCATCATTTTCTTGTGTCTTTATTTTTTATTTGTTTTAGTATTTAATTAAACTAAAAGAGCATCCTTTTTTCCCAATTTTCCATGTAGTTTTTAATTAATTTCTTCACCTAAATTTCAGGTTTAGTCGTAGCATTTTTAGTAATTAAACTTGACAGAGAAAATTCAATTCATTATTTAAACGTCTTTAATCTTTAACATGTTTTTTTTGATTTTTTTATAATCAATTAATAATATTTTTTCTCTCCAGTTTTAGTTTATTTTAGTACTTCAACTTAAACTAAGCTGAAATTATAAATATGCTAAGGCATCTATCTAAATCTTACTTTATTTCAAGTAAAAAAAAATGTTTTGAATTATTTTAATACTTAAGCTAAATATAATGAGTGATTTTTCAAAAAATAGTGATTTACTTATTTTTAGTACTTAAAGTTTAAATAGATGAAAATGAGAAATTTTACCAAAATGAGCATTTAAATCAAATTAATTTTATCTCAAGTAATGATTTTTCTAGTTATTTTAGCACTTTTACTTATTTCTAAATGAAAATCTGAAATGTGTATCTTTTTAATGTCTATATTAGTTCTTATTTATTTTAATATTTGAAGTCAAACTAAATGAAAATAAGAAACGCTCTCTTAGCATGTAGCTTAAAAGGGTTTAGTTATTTCAGTTCCCTTTAATAACACTGATGTCAGTGTGCAATGATGAAATGTAAAATAATCATACTCTCAATTCTAAGTTGTGATGTTTTGCCGCACCTGAGTTTACTCTTCAGGCTGTTGACCTCACGGTTCATGGCGTCGGCGGACTCGGTGGCGTCCTCCAGCTCGCGCTGTAGTTTCCTGCGGTTGGCGTTTGCTCTCTGCGCCTCCTCCTCGGCCTCCTCCAGCTGTCTCTTCAGCTGCTTCATGCGGCTGTTCAGCTTGTCAGACTGCAGCGATCGCAAACACCCGTTAACATTGTTAAACTGTGACCTGGAGCGCTGTGAGTGACACAGGACATGAAGCGAGCGTCACCTGATCTTTAAACTGCTCCGTGTTGCGTCTCTCGTCGTCCACCTGCAGAATCACCTCCTTCAGCCTCTTCTCCGTACGACGCACCAGTTTGGAGGCTTGCTGCCGCTCTCTGAACACAAACAGTGCATTACTTTCAGCTTTTTTCCTATCGTTATAAATACATTCATTATTGTGTATATTCTTATACGTAGAATTTTTTCTTCTTCTAATTTAATTATATATCAAGTTATTTTCTGATGTACTTACAATTTATTGTACATTTGAACTATTTTTTTTTTATTTACGACTGAAGAAAGAAAGACATGAGCATCCTGGATGACAAGGGGGTGATCTGTAAATGAACCACTCCTTTAAGATTAAGTTATTATTGTATATTTCTGAATAATAAACCCCTGTGTCTGTGTGTAGACGGTGTGTGTATGTCTGTACTTGGTCTCCACGTCGAGCTGCTCCTCCAGCTGGGCGATCTTGGCCTCCAGGGTGGCGATGTTGGCCTTGTACTTGCTCTTGACGGTCCCCTCCAGCTCGGTGAGTTTGAGCTTCAGCTCCTTGTTCTGGCGCTCCATCTGTGAGCGGGCTCCTTCCAGCCGCTGCGAGGTGCTGCGCTCCCCCGTCAGCTCCACGTTGATCTGGTCCGTCTGCGTAGGAAGAGGACAGAGAGATGGCGGTGAGAGGGCTGTGGGCGTCAGCGGCCGGCGGCAGGATGTCCCGATCCACACGCACCTGCAGCAGGGCTCTCTTGAGCCGGTCGTTCACCAGCTCCGTGTTGTTCTGCTCCTCCTCCAGCTCCTCCTCCAACTGAGCGATCCTCGCCTCCAGACGCCTTCGCTCCTCCGAGCCCAGAGCGCTGAACACACAAACACAGAGGATCATGGGACATCATACCAGATCAAATTTGTCTATTCTAGAGTCTGGTGAACGAGGGGAAGTGTGCTCACCCCTTGGCGGCCTGGTTGTTGATCTCGTCCTGCAGCTCGTCTCTCTCCTGCTGAGCTTGTCTCTTGGCTCGCTCGGCAGCCGCCAGCTCCTGCACTCAGACACACATTCAGACTCAGTCAGAGGCTCGGGTGAACTCTCACACACACACACACAGACACAGACACGCACACACACACACTCACCTCCTGCAGCTGGATCATCTCGGCCTCCATACTCTTCACCTTCTTCTCGTTCTCTTTGCTCTGGGCCAGGATCTCCTCGCGGGACACACGCGTGTCATCCAGCTCCCGCAGCAGGTCCTTCATCTGAGCCTGAGACACAAACGCCGCTGTGAAAGCCGTTTTAACTGGTGAAGACTCGCTCGGCTCCTTCAGTAAGCGCACACCGTGAGAAACGAACCTGCACTTTCTTGAGCTGCTTGATCGCTTCGTCGCGGTTCTTGTTGGCCTGGTCGATGGCGGCCTCCAGCTCCTTCAGGTCCAGCTCCATCTTCTTACGTGCTGCCATCGCCACGGTGCGCTGTTTCCGCTCGTCCTCCAGCTCCATCTCCATCTCACGCACCTGACCACAAACACACCGCAGAACTGACCATCAGCTCCTCATTAAACTATTAACTCTAACATGTTATGATATGATATAAGACAATATAAAATAATATGATATGTAATATAATAAAATACAATAAAATGATATAACATTATCTAATATAATACAATATAATGTAACAAATATTTTTATTAAAAAAAACTAAATAAACAGAAAAATTTGATTAGTGCTGCTATAAATGCAAAATAAATACTTTGTTTATTTTAATGTTTATTTTTTTGATTAATTAGATAATAAATAAAAACTCGGTAAATCCAGAGAAAAGTATATTTGAAAATTAATATAAATCTTTTTAAAGGATTTTTAAAATAGTTTTTACTCACAATACTTGATTAAAAATATAACATTATATATATATATATATATATATATATAAAAATATGTTTACCATCAATACCTGTTAAAAAAATAAAAGTAGTATGTATACCAAAAATGGACATTTTTACAAATATATATTACAACGGATTATTTATTTCCCCTCTATTAATTAGACCTAAAAGCCCATTAGCTATAAAAGCTTGCTATACATGTATTTTACATACGTATTTTAAAATATGAGCAATAGCAATGGTGCAGGTTTTGCTGTGAAAACCTGGCAACCCTGGTCACCTGTTTGAGCAGCTGTCTCTTCTTCTCCTCTCCCAGCTCGTCTCGTCCCTGCAGGTCTCTCTCGTACTGCGCCTTCATGGCCTGCATGTTGACCTCCAGCCGCAGCTTGGCGTCTTCGGTGGCTTGCAGCTCGTCCTCCAGCTCCTCCAGCTGCGTCTTCATCTCCTCCAGCTGCTGCTCCATCGAGCGCTTCGACTTCTCCAGATCGTGGACCTGAGAGAGAGAGAGAGAGGAGCACAAACACCGTCAAGTCTCCACCTGCCGTGATCTGAGGGTCTCTGAACACAGGACGGCTCTTACGCTCTTGCCCACGTCGTCTTTAGAGGACACCAGGTCCTCCATCTCGGCGCGGAGCAGCTTGTTGGTGCGGTCCAGCTCATCCTTTAGGTCACTGAGGGTCTCCAGCTCACGGGCCAGAGCTAGCACGCGTGTCTCCTTCTCACGGGCCTCAGCCTCGGCGCGGTCACGCTCCTCAGCATAACGGGAAGAGATGGACTTCTCCTCCGCCAGCATCTGAAAACAGCAGCACGTCACGGGATGAGAAAAACGTACAGCTCGTCTTGTTTTAAGCTGTGGCTCTCATTGTTTTGGTTCAAGCTTCAGCTCGCACCTGGTCGAACTTCTTCTGCTTCTTCTCTAGGTTGGAGACGATCTGTCTCAGATGGTCCTGGTCCACCAGCATGTCGTCCAGCTCCTGCTGCAGGCGCGTCTTGGTCTTGTCCAGCTTGTCGAAGGCAGCATTTCTCTCGTCCAGGCGCTGCGTCACGGCCTCCAGGTCTCGCTGGACGCGCTTCTTCGTCTCCTCGGTGTTCTCCAGAAAACTGGCCTCCTGCTCCATCTTCTTCTTCATGTCCACCAGCTGCAGAAAAACGAGTTTGCAAGTTCACCAGAAACGAAGAGACTGTTACTTGTACGTTTTTAGTGTGCATTTCGCTCCAGCGCGATTTCAGTACCTGCGCCTGCATGCTGCCCATCTGTTTCTCCAGGTTCCTCTTGGCCTCCTCCTCCTCCTCCAGCTGCTCCCTCAGGCTGCTCTGCTCGTCCTCCAGCTGCCGCAGTCGCGTGTTCAGAGAGAGCTTCTGTCGCGTCTCTTCCTGCAGCACTTCCTGTGAGGAGACGGCCAGCGTTCAGAGCGAGCGAGACGCGCAGACATCCCATAATAACCCTGTACTTACCTGCACGTCCTGCAGCTGAGACTCCACGGTCGACCAGTCCTTCGTGGCTTTGATCGACTTCCCTTCAGCGTCGCTCAGCAGAGCGTTGACATTATCCAGCTCGGTCTGAGGAGAGGAAGAACCGCTAGGCAGTTGGTAAGGTGTTGCTAGGGTATACAAGTACAAGAGCATCCATCCATGAGTTGATTCGCTCACCTGCATCTTGGCGACTCTCTCGGCGAACTCGAGGCGCTGGCGCTCGCTCTCGGCGTGTTTGACCTGCAGCTCCTGCAGCTGCGTCTCGGCTTTCTTCCGGCGGTGCTCGGACTCTCCTTTGCCCTGCATGAGCGTCTTCAGCTCGATCTGCAGCTCGTTCCTCTCTGACTCCAGAGCCTGTTTGGTCTTCTCCATCGAGACCTTATTCTGCAGACAAAGAGACGCAGAGACTCAGACTGAAGCTGCTAACCGCGCGCCGGACGCCGTGTTCAGAGCGAAGGAGAGCGCCTCGTACCCGCTTGACCTGCTCCAGCTGCTCGTTGAGCTCGTCGAAGGCCTGGCTGTGTTTCTGTCTCATCTCGGCCACCACCTGCTCGTGAACTTTAGCCTCGTCATCCAGAGTCTTCTTCAGATGAGCCACTTCAGTCTCACGCTTCGTCCTGCGGCAAACAACAGGTCAAATATTTAGCTGCATTAAAAACACCTCAAATGCCTGCTTTTGAAACATCCCGGCATTAAAACATTAACAGAAACCTGCTTTGAGGATGTTTAATTCTTTAGATGAAACAACTAAACGTAAAAAAACAAAACAAAAAAAAACTGGACTTTAAAGTGGACATTACATCTCTGGTACACATAATTTTAACTCAAATTATAAAAACAATGCAATTGCACTTACATTAATAAAAAAAATGATACAAAATGAATACAAATACTTAAAAATAAGTACATTTTTTTTTATTAATTATTATTTTATTTCAACTAATGCTAAAAATTAAGAATTGTCCTGGTAAATAAAAAGTGAGTAATTAATACAGTAAAATGTTTTATTATTTTAACTAAATTACAAAATTGAAGAATTAAAATGCAATTGTACTGTTAAAAAATTATTATCTAATATTAGTGTTATAAATAAAATAAAAGATAATTTTAATAGTATTATTTTAATTCTAACTATAAAATAAAAACTGCAATGCCGTTACATAAAAAAAGCAATATCTAATAAAATAAAACAGATGAAAAACAGTCTTTATGAGCTGATTCTGGCACATTCGACAGTTCTGTTGATTAATGTGCATTAGCCCCTGTAAACAAATAAACTAAACCAAGAAGCGTTACCTGAGCTCCTGCTGCGCGGCGGTGGAGTCCAGCGTGTCCTCCAGCTCCGTCTTCAGTGCCTCCAGCTCCTCTCCCAGGTCGCGGCGGTGTTTCTCGGCTTTGGTCCGAGCCGCTCGCTCCAGCTCCAGATCCTCCTGAAGTTCGCTCAGCTGAGCCTCCAGCTCACGGATCTTCTTCTGCGCCAGGTTCTTCTGAGCCGCCTCCTCCTCGATCCTGATGAGACAGTCACAGGTGAGCCGGAATCCGATCGGACGGGACTGTGATCGGACATGGTGTGCGTCTCACCTGGCCAGCGCCTCCTGGAGCTCCTCCTCTTTCTTGGCGAGCTGAGCCCGTAGTTCAGCGATCTGAGCCTGGAGCTCGGCGATCTGATCGTGCAGCTCCGTAGAGTCGCCCTCCAGCTTCCTGCGGTTCTTCTCCAGCTCCTGACGCTGCTTCTCCTCGCGGCGCAGACGGTCTGCAAGACAGGAACGTAGCTACTTGCATTTATTTATTTTACTTTATTTAGGACTCCCTACAGCAGATGGTGTTTTTGCTCACCCTCCAGGTCAGTGATCATGGCCTCGTGTTTGTTCTTGAGCTTCTGTAAGCTCTTGGACTTCTCCTCCTCCTCGGCCAGGTTCGTGGTGAACTCAGCGATCCGTTCATCCATCAGCTTCTTCTCCTGCACAGACAGACCGACGATGAGTAAAACAGCCAGCCAGATTTTAAAAACGAAAAACCTCAAACCGCTCTCGTTTGCAGGCGGACCTTGGAGAGTTTGTTGTTCTGGTCGTCCAGCACCATCACGTCCTCTTCGGTCTTCTTGAGTTTGGCCTCCATCGTGACCTTCTCCAGCTGCAGCTTCTGCCGCGCCGCCTCTTCCTCGTCTAGCTGCTGCTCCAGATCGGCGATGTTCTGCTGCATCTTCTTCTTCTCGGTCTGAAGGTGATTGGCCCGCTCCTCCTCCTCCTCCACGCGGGCCTCCAGGTCGTGCAGGATCTCCTCCAGCTCCTGCTTCTTGGCCACCAGCCGGTTCCTCATCTCGTCGGCCTCGGCGCACAGGTCCATCTCCGCCTGCAGCTGCTCCTGGAGAGCCATCTTCTCTGCGCCCAGCTGCAGAGAGGAACAGACACAACGTTAACATTCCCACGGGAAGCAAGAAATCAACAACACATACACAGAAGAACATGGTGTGCTTGTTAAATATACTATTAAACATAATTGTAGTAGTATGGCATTACCTGCTTCTGTTTGAGCTCCATCTCCTTCAGCAGCTGTTCAGCCACAATCTGCTTCTCCCGAACCTTGTGGAGCTCCTCGTCTTTGGCCTGCATTTCCTCTTCCTGTCGGCTCACCTGCAGCAGCGGCTTCACCTGAAGCGCACACACACACACGGCATCAGCACAGTACACATGTCAAGAATAACAGCGTGTGTGTGTGTGTTACACGAACCTTAGTGAAGAGTCTCCACCACTGCCAGTTCCTGAGCTTTAGATACGCAGCGCAGTTCCTCTGGATCACCCTCATGGCCGTCAGCTGCTGCTGCCTCTTAGCGAATGCCCTGAGCGACAAACACACAGCGTTACACACCGACAACGATCGGCTGACTTCACATGCAAGTCTAGATTCTACGTGTTATAAGTCACAAACATTCTAGCAACCGGTAAACCCAATAAACCGGCTACGAGCAGCATAGCAACACCCTAGTAACAACTAAACCCAACAAGCAACACTGTAGCAACACAACACACTACAAGCTGGCTCAGAAGCAACACCCTAGAACTGGGAAAGAGCCACATAGCCACCTTCATTAGCGATTGTTTCTATGGGCCGCGATACGCAAGCCGTCCGATGTGTCTGACTAACAAGCAAATTATTTTGTCACTAGATGTCCTATTTTCAACGTTGAGTGAAATAATTCAGCTTTATGCCTCTCATTAACTGTCAGTAAACTCTATGAGGTGTGTCGTAGGACTCACTTGCGGGCGACATATCCACGACACCAGGCCTGGAAGTTAATGATGACGTCAGTGATCTTCATATCGCGCTCCTCCTCCAGGTGAGCCAGGACTCCAGCACGGAAAAACACTTTGCTCTGTCCGATCCGGTACAGGTTGGGATCCAGCTCCAGCGCTTTGATCTGAAACAGATTGACCTCAGTTTAGGAGACTTAACAAAGTAACTAAAAACCAGTTCATGTCACCGTGCGACCGCTCTTACCATCAACACGCAAGCCTGTTTCCCATCCATGAAGCCCTTGGGGATGGAGTTGGGTGTGAGGATTTCATACCTGAGCGATAAAAACACAAAACGTCCTTAACACACGCTGGAAACACACAATCAGGTCTAGCATTAGTATACGACGAGCTTCAGGGATTAAGATAAGAGGAGTTGGTTCTGAAAGGCCAACCTCTGTCTGAACTCCTGGAAGACGATGCGGTTGGGGAAGCCCTGTCTGCAGATACGGATTCCCTCCAGGACACCGTTACACCGGAGCTGATCCAGAACCAGGTGAGGGTCCAGCTTACCAGCCTGCGGCGCAGAACAAGCGTTTAGTGTGGATGCTAACAGGGAACACATCATCTATTCCCGAACGCCGAGCAGTGAGGGTACCTTTTTCTCGTGGTTGGGAATGATGCAGCGGACGAAGTTGGGGTTGGTGTTTCTGAGCGTGGCCATGAGTTTGGACAACTGCTCTTTATAAAGCTGCCCGACTGTCCGGAACATGCCCTTACGGGTCTTAAACGCACCCGGCAGCTCAGACATGCCGGCCACCTTATCCAGACCCACGATACGGTCCACTGAGAGACAGACAGACACAGAGAGACAGACAGTGAGGGCACTGTAAGAGCTCGGCCTCAGGCATGCAGACTGGTCATGATGTGAAAACTCCCCACAGTTCAGTGGGTCACACACACAAACGTCAGCACTGGTGACAAACCACACATACACACGATGCTGGTAAAGAGTGGGGGGAACACACAGGAAAATGATCCAAATCAATGCAGTGCAGGTGACACGTACGTACGTGTGTGTGTGTGTGTCTTCTTTATGTATGTGTGTGTGTTGAAGGGTCCAAAATAAACACTCCCCTCGTTCATGAGGACACAAGCAGAACTGAACGACACAGATTTCCGGACAGTTCATTCAGCCTGTGTTCATGAACGAGGCTCAACAAGCACAAAAATAAGTGAACCTTCACTCTTGCTTTTGTTATTTATTTATTTATTTAATTTGCCAGAAAGGAACACGACGTTATGCCTTGTGTTCAAACTGGATGTTATTAACATTTAAAAAAAATACGTATTCATGCCAAACATGAATCCATTAAGATACAGTGCACTGAAAATATTAAGCAGAAAATTATTCCTAAATTAGAAAATAATTATATAATATTTATTTATTTAAATTCTAAACAATATATATTTAAATGTTAATAAATAAGTATTTTTTTAAATATACTTTTGTACTTTATAATATATGCACATGATATTATATGTTCTTGTGAGACTGGCATGCTGAGCACCAGCTGAATAAAACAACTAAATAAGTCATAAATACAAAAATTATAAAAATATATATTTCCTAATTGTTCCTTCAGCAGCCATTGTCAGTGAATTTTAGACCCTGTGTGTGTGTGTAACTGCGTACTGTGGTGGTCATGTTTCACTGGTGAGAACAGAACCAAACCCATGCAGTTTATACCCATTTCTGCAGTACCACAGACCAACAGCGGGGGCGCCAAAGCACACTATATTACACAGAGAGGAGAGACAGCAGAAATATCAGAGATATATCTCAACACCTCAGAGAAACACAGGACAGCTGATGGAGATGGAGGAGGAAGAGAACGTCGTGGGGGGAAGAGAGAGAAAAACCAAAGATGTCACCTGGCTCTAAATGAAGGAAAGGAAAACGCTGATAGAAATAAGCTCTCTGACAGTTCTGGACCTCTGAGAGAGACGAACAGACGGGAGACGGTGTGTACAGAGGTCCGGGAACACGTGAAACAAGGGGTGGGTGTATGGATGGATGGAGAGGGGAAGAAACATAGGACCAAACACCAGCAGAAGAGAACAAATCCAGTGAGTTTCCACCCATGTCGGCATGAAAAAGGTGCCCAGAGTGTAAATATGTTAGTCACTGTTCTCCTTTGTTAAGTTTAAAGCTTCACGACCTTGTGTCCTATACATCTCTTCAGCATTTATAGTCAACAACCTATGCATTTGAGAGCTGATCCAATGTGATCTGCTGACTCACCGTCCTTCCACAGCTCTGAAACAAACTTGTCGGTGGATTGATTGAGCAGAGAGGCCACGTTATCGTTCAGAGGGTCCATGTTCTTCATCAGCCACTCGTCCGCCTTGTAATCCACCTGAGAAACACGATCGCACATGTTTAAAACTCACAAACTAGGCTATGAAATCTGTCACGGGTTCAGCCGAGGAGCGCGTCAGCACCTTTCCAGCGTAGTGCAAGATGCAGAAATCCGCCTCGTCCTTCAGTTTCTTGGGTTTGTGGAACTTGGGATGCGTGCCCTGCTCCTGCTGGACCTTCTCCACGAAGCTCTTGTCAGTGGCTTTGGGGAACCAGCACTCCTCGTCCAGGAGAGCCAGGATTCCTGGAGGACTCGCCTGGAAACATACAACACATCTTCATCATCAGCAGAAGACCACCACATCGGAGGAAGATCAGGAATTCAAACCGGATCCATCAGGATCAGAGTAATATCTAGACTATTTTTGACCATCTTGGTCCAGCAGCTAATGACCATTTTAAACCAGTTTAGACCAGCTAGTTGTCCAATTAATGACATTTTTGACCAATTTGGATCAGTTATTGACCATTTGTACCAGGTTGGATCATCTAATAACCATTCCCATCGTGTCTAAA
>JAUMHG010000035.1:503106-538992 GCA_032359395.1 Enteromius anoplus
AGTTATTGACCATTTGTACCAGGTTGGATCATCTAATAACCATTCCCATCGTGTCTAAACAAGCTAATGACCAAGCTCATAACAATTCTGGACCACCTTAGACCAGCTAATAACCATAAGTCTGGACAAGCTAATAACTATTTCAAGCAGTTTAGGCCAGGTAATGACCATTTCTGTCCATCTAGCACAAGCTAATGACCATTTTCAATCAGTTCAGGCCAGCTAATATGCATTTCTGACCACCTTGGTCCAGCTAACCACCATTTTTAAACCAGTTTAGACCAGCTAATTGTCCAATTAATGACATTTTGACCAATTTGGATCAGTTATTGACCATTTGTACCAGGTTGGATCATCTAATAACCATTCCCATCGTGTCTAAACAAGCTAATGACCAAGCTCATAACAATTCTGGACCACCTTAGACCAGCTAATAACCATAAGTCTGGACAAGCTAATAACTATTTCAAGCAGTTTAGGCCAGGTAATGACCATTTCTGTCCATCTAGCACAAGCTAATGACAATTTTCAATCAGTTTGGTCCAGCTAACCACAATTTTGAACCAGTTTAGACCAGCTAACTGTCCAATGAATTACATTTTGACCAATTTGGATCAGTTATTGACCATTTGTACCAGGTTGGATCATCTAATAACCATTCCCATCGTGTCTAAACAAGCTAATGACCAAGCTAATAACAATTCTGGACCACCTTAGACCAGCTAATGACCCTTTCTGTCCATCTAGCACAAGCTAATGACCATTTTCAATCAGTTTGGGCCAGCTAATATGCATTTCTGACCACCTTGGTCCAGCTAACCACAATTTTTAACCAGTTTAGACGAGCAAATAACCAGTTTAAACCAGTTTAGACCAGCTGTCGACCATAATGACAATTTTTGCCAAGTTTGGAAGAGCTAATAACCATTTTGAACCAGTTTAGACCAGCTAACTGTCCAATGAATTACATTTTTGACCAATTTGGATCAGTTATTGACCATTTGTACCAGGTTGGATTATCTAATAACCATTCCCATCGTGTCTAAACAAGCTAATGACCAAGCTAATAACAATTCTGGACCCCCTTAGACCAGCTAATGACCATTTTCAATCAGTTCGGGCCAGCTAACCACAATTTTTAACCAGTTTAGACGAGCAAATAACCACTTTAAACCAGTTTAGACCAGCTAACTGTCCAATGAATTACATTTTTGACCAATTTGGATCAGTTATTGACCATTTGAACCAGGTTGGATCAGCTAATAACCATTCACATCGTGTCTAAAATTCAAGTTAATGTCCAAGCTAATAACAATTCTGGACCACCTTAGACCAGCTAATAACCATTTCAAGCAGTTTAGGCCAGCTAATACGTATTTCTGACCATCTTGGTCCAGCTAACCACCATTTTTGAATAATGCTAATTTTTAACCAGACGCTAAAATCAAACAGAATTGACCACTTTTACAATGATAGATTCCAAACGCTCAATTCCCAATCTTGATCAGAATCTGACAAATATCTCCAAATTAAACACTTCTATTAAAGGACACATGGTCATTCTGCCAGTCACACAACTGGTGGAGATCTGTTTATCTTCTCTCCCTGTTTTAACTAGTACGCTTGAGATGATCCAGCAGGTCAGCCTTGGCTCTATTGGCTGGTAGTCTAGCTAAAGCAACTTAAAGTAGTTGTGACCAACTAGAAGCCATGTAAAAGTAGCTACCACCTTTCTATCTACATCCACAGAAGATCATGAAGATGACATGGAAATCAAACCGGATTTCTAAGTTCTTAAACATCTCATCTTCAACACAGCTCTATTTAGGGTGACGCTATGGTTCTAGGAGTGAAGAGACTCTCACGGGTTTCTCGATGAGGTCGATGCAGGGCTGCAGGTCGAGGCCGAAGTCGATGAAGCTCCACTCGATGCCCTCGCGCTGGTACTCCTCCTGCTCCAGGATGAACATGGTGTGGTTGAAGAGCTGCTGGAGCTTCTCGTTAGTGTAGTTAATGCACAACTGCTCGAACGAGTTCAGCTGCGGAGAGGAACAGAAACTCGGTTACGGCTAGGAATTGTGGGTAATCCCACTGTAAGCACTTTGAGGCTGAAAGACTGCACCTCGAAGATCTCAAAGCCGGCGATGTCCAGGATGCCGATGAAGGAGGCGCCCTGACGCTTGGTCTTATCCAGAGCTTTGTTGATGCGCATCACCAGCCAGCGGAACATCCTCTCGTACGTGGCTTTGGCCAGAGCCTCCACCGCAAACTCTGCCTGCTCCTGCGTCTGGGCCTTCTGCACATAGTCACGGCCCACCTTGATCCGGGGCGAGAGGATGGCACGGGTGAAATCGGTCACGTTCATGCCCATCAGATGGCACACCTTCTGGGCAGCTGGAGAAGGGAAGGTAAAGTTGTTCAGAAATAGTAACTGGTAACTACACAAATTGATGTTTTACCATTACAACCTAGCTAAGATGCTCTATTGACGACCAAGCCTAATCAGCTTGGTAGCCTAGCTAATTAACCATTCAGACTAGTTCATTCAGAACCAGCTCATGACCCCTTCTGACCAGTTCGGACAAGCAAACAACCATTTTTGTCCAGCTAACCCTGTTCCCAGCTAGCTTGTAGCAGTTAACGACCATTTTTGACAATTTAGCCAATGATCATTTCCAAGCTAATTACCATTTTTGACCCGTTTAGACCAGCTTATGCCAATTTCACAGCCTTCAATAAACATTTTTGACCAACTAATAACCATTCATGAACAGCTGTATCAGATAATGACTATTTTTGGCTGTTATGGAGCAGCTAATGACCATGCATGACCGATATGTACCAAATAAAGGCAATTGGTAGAAGCAAATTACCATTTTGGACCAGTTAATAATCATTTCCAGTGAGTTTGGACCACTTAATGATTTATATTGGCTGGCATGTAGCAATTAAAGACCATTTTTGACTAATTTGGGCATGCCAATGATCATTTCTGATGAGTCTGGACCAGCAAATTAACATTTTCCGACTAGTTTAGACTAGCAATTGACCAGCCTGTACTGGGAAATGACCATTTAACCAGTGTGGACCAGCTAAGGACGAGTAATTATCCTTTTTGTCCATCTAGACCACCAGTGATAGACCGGTGACTATTTTTGGCCTGTTTGGAAACAGCAAATAAAAAATGTCTGACCATTTTGAAGCAGTTAGTGGCTATTTTTGTCCAGGTGAACCAGCCAGTGACCAGTTTTGACTTGTAAGAAGCCATCCGCTTTAGTGATAATATATCAACAGATGAACAGCACAACCTGCTTGGTGTGTTTTTAAAACTAAAAAGAGGTGTTTACCTGTGTCATCAGGCATAGAGGCCTGGTCTGAGTGACGCTCCTTCTTAAAGGACATATTACCCAGCTGAAGCACAGATGACATGACCCTCAGCAGACCTGCAGGGGGCGACACACACGATCAAAAACCTCAAACATGCTGCAGATAATATGGTCACATTTAAAAACGTCTGTATGTATATTCACCAATCTGTTCTTCCTCAGGGAAGCTCATGATCCTCATGGCCTCCATGGTCTCCAGGTACAAGTCACGGTCCTGCTGTCCTGGGATTGTCACGTTCCCATTGGACAGGAACCGGTACTTATTGTAGCCCTCCAGACAGAGTTCAGCTGGTGAGTGAAGAAAGCCATCCAATCATTTACATGTATTCATTGACATAAGTTCCTGATCCTACTATTATTAAGATTTGAATCATTAATAAGGATCAAAAGTCATGTGTCAAAGCAGTGAAGGACACTCACAGCGCAGTTTGTCTCCTGCGCCGGTCAGCATGTAGTAGAACATGTGGAAGGCTCTTTCTTCTTTAGCTTGACGGATGGCACGGGACTTTTCCAACAGGTCTGACGGCCAGAGTCAAGGACACACAGCAGCATACATACACCAATATTCACATGAAGCCCTGGGTCTTTATTAACCAGTCAGTATTCATGCCTCATTAATTATTTCTGCATCTAGCAGATGCCCTATGCTTGATTTGTCATGAACATTTTTTAATGAATGCAATTGAAAATTAAAAATATAAACAGATAGAATAGGGTGATTAAGAAATTATATACATGAACATTAAAAAAAAAAAATGTATAAAAAGCAAAATAAAACTTTTGACAAAACATCCTTTTTTTTTGCATTTATAAAATTGAGTGAGTAATGCAAATTATTCATTTTTTTAATTAATATTGAAAAACATATCTGGACTGGTTAAGGGATTCTTACTATTTTGAATTGTTTTTTAAAATAACAATGAACTATATTTTTGTAATTACTTAGCATTGTTTATATATATTTTTTATATATCCTATTTATTATTAATTTCTTACCATTTTATTGGTCTTTTTTTAGTATTGTGATGAGTATTATTTAAATTTATTTATTTTATTAAATGATATTATATTATATTATATTAAATTTTATTAAATTAAATTATATTATTAGTGATTAAGAAAAATAATTTTTATATAATGTAACTTTTAATTTTTTTTATCTACACTGCTATATAATTTGTATTTTTCTCCATACATTCAGAAGTAGATGTTGAAAACAAGGCATGCTGTAGTCCTGTAAATCCTCCAATAAAATCTATCAAAATATGCAAATAAGCCATAATTATCTTTTACTAATGACCCAGATTTAACCATTTAAATTGCAAGCAGCTGACATTTTCACGTCATGTGAACTGGCTCATGAGGATACAGGTTTCAATATTGGCTCCGACGATGTACCCATTAACGTCAAAGTTGATTCGGATAAACTTGCCCTAAAACGCAGAAAAAGACAAAAGATAAATAACACATTTACAGCCAGACTTAAATGCAAAACGTCTTACGCAACGGTTAGTCTTACAAATCGGGAAGAGTTGTCGTTCTTGACGGTCTTGGCGTTGCCGAAGGCTTCGAGGATGGGATTGGCCTGCAGCAGCTGCTTCTCCAGCTCGCCCTGCGCTCAAAAACACACCAATCCAGCACTGAGATCAGGTCAAACCAATCACGGCTGGCTGTCCAAAGCAAAGCCCTTAAAACACAACATCACAAGCTTCTTGCACACAGAGGAGCAAATGAGCTGAAACAAACACACAAAGACAAGCATGTCCTGATTCCCAAAACACCAGCAAAGTGAGCGCCCGTCACCTCAGATAAATAACAAACCCACGACCTTCATTTGACACTCATCTCACACAAACATTCACTCACTTTAAAGAAAAAGCCTATGCATCATTTTGTTTTATTGTGTTAATTACACCTAATCATTTCAGTCAGAACTACTTTTCTCTGTGGATGTATCTAGTCTGATTCAGCTCGTTTACATCAGTTACACTCCACACACATCACTAGAAGACCTAGAAAAGCATTTGCACCATTTAGGAAACATTTCCCACAAGCCAAGTTTGCTGCTCAAGCGTTT
Organism: Enteromius anoplus; assembly: GCA_032359395.1. Classification (NCBI taxonomy): domain Eukaryota; kingdom Metazoa; phylum Chordata; class Actinopteri; order Cypriniformes; family Cyprinidae; genus Enteromius; species Enteromius anoplus. Next base: position 508,570 of record JAUMHG010000035.1, read on the forward strand.
AACTCGCGCTGACTGCTGCTTTAAGCTGAAACAAGCAGTAATATACCCTCCTCTGACACAGACACGAGAATCATCTTGTTTGAATCATGCGGGCTAATCGCGAGAGTTTCCCCGCAGCGCCTCTGTAAACCGTTTCACGTGTTCTCTCGTGAAGCGGGGCTCGTTAAAGGCGCCAGAACATTCCAGCTGCGTCATCACTCCCGCCGCGGGAGGCTCGCGCGACCGAATCAAATACAGAATTGCGCGCGCGCGCACACACACACAACAGCAGAGATCAAACCCCAAACCCCTGAGAGCACAGAAACACAGTACAGAGAGATTAGATTTACCATGGTATTCAGACACATGAGACAGAGAGACGCACATCACCTTCACTACAGCTGGGTGGGAAATAACGGAAATAATCTTTTTTTTTGTTTTTTGGACTATTACATCCAAATTTGCCGTTTTTGTTTGGTGTGTGAACAATACGTAAAGCACCATTTGTAACGGGCATCCAATAAACCACAATAAACTTCTGTATTAAACTACGCCTTTCAAATTCTGTCAGAAGCCGTTTTGGCGCTCTTTGACATGATGTGACGGTTAATGTCGCTCGTCGACCGATCATCTCTTCTTCCTGTCGGCAAATACACCAATTAATCACCATAAATGAACACAAGAAGGTATGCAGAGATACATCACAACGCACTGATATGGATCATATCTTATTTAATTGATCAGTCAGTTTTTCAAACGTCAATAAAACAATAGATCACGTGACATAATTTCCCTCAGGAATGACATTTACTGTCCATCAACGCTCAAGTAAGCTCTAGAAAGAGGAATTTAGTTCAGTATATAATGCATATGTAGTTTTAGGTGTCATTGTTACACATTTTACATGTACTACTATTTTAATAACGATAAATTATGCATAATCAGGTGAAAGTAACCCTAAACCAAACCCCAATCCCAACCCTACATGTGTAATCTCTCTTAATTACACTGGAACAAGGACACCTTAAAACCAAGTGTAACCAACACTTATTATACATTTGCAGTGATATAATTTTGTTTATTAAATTAAATTAAAACGTTTGTATACTAATTACTTTTATGTATTACGTACCAGATGATTACACGTTAATTGAATGGTTTCGTCCTTTAAAAACTAAATTGCTTACACTATACATGTTTGCCTGCATATTCAAACGAATTCATATCAAATCACAAGTTTGTGAATCGAATCAAATCATGACGTTTTTCTCAAGTTTCCCAGCCCTAATGATGACAGTCATCTCAATTTGCTCAATTGATCTGGGCAAATCTGAAGGAAACCCATGATGACCATGATCATATTTAACCCCAAACAAACCTAAATGAACCTTTCAGCCTTTTGTTTTTGCATTTTGACATCATTTTCATCTAAATGGAGCTCATTTACAGACTTTTTCTTCATGCAAACTCTTGACTGAGGTGAAATATGAGCTGGTCTCAGTGAGACTGATCTGGCTCTCGGTGTCATGTGTCTGAAGCGCTGTGCGTTCGGCTTCGGGTGTTCTTCCCGCAGCAGAGAGATAACGGAGAGACGTGAATGAGACAGAGACAGATGGAGAGATGGAGGGATGTAACTCACATGTGACAGGACTGAGCTGCTCTGTTGGTATAAAAAGAAAAACACTCAAACCATCAAAGAGCAGATCCAGGGATCGGCCGATAATGACCGACAGAAACATCAGGGACGGATTTGGACTGAATCCCACCAAAATAAAACACTCACAGGTTTGACTTTTGCACAGTGATTTTTCATCAATTATGTACAAACGAGGACAAACATTTGACCAAACCAATAGTTCAACCCAGTTAAAGAAGTTACATGAAAAGACAAACTTTAATTTATATTTAATGTAATTTATCACAATAAATCAAAATTTGGATGCAAACTAGACTTATTTTTGACCAAATCTGCAACCTGGTTCCCAAATCTAGCATTAAAAACATTATTATTAATTTTTATTTTATATTATTTATTAAAAAATAAAAATCACAAAAATATGTACGCTTAAATTATAATAATAAAAAAAATAAAAACCTGAGGTTTTAAATCCATTTGCCCAAAATAAATTAAATAAGATATGAAATTATTTTATTTATGAATTAATAATTGTAGTTATTTATGTATTTAATATATTAGTGTATGGTCAAAATACAATAATAAATATAAGGTTTCAAATCCGATTGAAACAATATTTTAATGTTCAAAACAATAAATATATAAAACAATTAAATTAAATTAAATAAATAAATGAAAAAAATATGAAAATAAATAAATAATGATAATAATAATAATGTAATAAATACTAAGCACAAAAATGTGTAAATATTATTTTTTACATATAAGATTTTATGTAGTTTAATTTTTAGACGGTTAAGCACCTGACCATTTATTGAAAGAGAAAGAAAAACACTTTATCTTAAAATCTTGAAAGGAGATGTAATGCTTGTAATGCATGTCTGACATCCCAGAAATGAGTGTCTGTATTAAACTGGACTGGGCTGTTTGTGAAGGGCTTCAGGCCTGATGCAGGACTTAGCTTCTCTAATGGATTACCATGTTTGTGAACCGCGTTAAAGTCCGCCAAAACCACCCGCATTCCTCCGGCTCGACCTGATCTGATAAGACCATGTTGAACCAGATGAGAGCAGGGTGGAGAACGGCTCAATGAGGAAAGACGACCCTCAGTTCACCGCTGATCTGCATGAAGAACATCTCTTAAACCGAATGGTCTCATGAACAACTAACCTGGTCCTTCTTGGTTTTGTGGGACGAGGCCACGTGAGCCAGATACTGAATGACCTTCTTGGTGTTTTCTGTCTTTCCGGCTCCAGATTCGCCCCTGAACACACGCAAACACCCAGATAGGTGGAGAAATCAACACATCTTTAACAGCCATAACATAAAACACACACACACCCAGGATCATGTGACTCACGTGCACAGAATCGATTGGTCCTCGCGGTCTGTGGGAGGAGACAGAAATACGAACATTAATCACAGCACAAACACTTTAAACACATGAAATCACATTCATTAGGCATTTTATGTAGTTTATTGGGTTTTACTGATTTAATTTTCTTTTTTTATTTCAATAGCAGGATGTATTTGAAGTGCCGTGATTGAGGAAATAATATATTTTATTTAATATTCATATAGTATTTATTTAATTATATTATTTTATGTTATTTCATTTTATATGTTTGGATATATTTTGAGAGAGATTATATATATATTTTTTTATTTTACATTTATTTCTAATTTTTTTTTTACATTATTTAGATTTTTTTTTTCCTGTATTGAGAGAAGCTAACTGCCAGAAAATAATATTATTTACCTTTATTTTATTGATTTAAAAAAGGAAATAATCTTTTTATTATTATTATTATTATATTTTTTTGTACTTATAAAATTTTTTCTCTCATTCTCTATGTTTTATTTGACAAGCGGGGTGTAAAAATGATTACGGTTATTTATTATCAGTGTAATGGAAGCCATTTCAGAGGCAGAGACAGTTTACAAAGCCTTTATGTGTATAAAAACAAACATTTCTTCTTTAGAGGAGCACAAGCCGCCGTCTCAAACACCAGCTCACTCGACCATCTAAACAAGCTCAAGTTTGATTGGCTGTTCTTCAAAGTGTTGATCGTTTGTGAGCTGAACTACCCGAGCAGCTATAAATTCCTCCAGGCGGAAAACGCACCACCCATTCGCTCACAGCAAACCCTTCTCAGACCACAAAACAGGAAGCCAATATCTGACTTCCTGTGACTGGAGAGGGAGCCGCCTTTCCAGAAACCGCAGTGAGATACTGGCCCTCATACTCACAAACCCAAATAAAGAGACAGTATATTGACGATGCGATCTCAGACCGTAACACATTTGTACATTTCTAGAAATAAAGCGACATATTTCAAAGAGTCTCGAGGATTTCTTTCTTATTAGAACTTTTATTTAAAATACTTTCTTTTTCAGCACGGATGCTTTATAGTAGTCACAATCCACAGATATTATTATATTATATTATATATTAAATACTCAAATCTTCTGAAACTGTCTATTCAATAAAGTATCCTGAAAAATAAAATATCTTCAGCATTCATAATCAGAAATGTTTCTTGACACAGAAGACTGCAGCTTTTATCACAACAATAAATCACATGTTACAATATATTTAAATAGATAATAACATTTGGCAGTTTCTACATGTATTTTAATCAAATAAACGCGCCCCTGCTTCTCAATTCTGATGCCAAGTGTTAGAGGTTTGTCACGTCACTAAGCCCAAATCGGAGCAAAACATTTCTTGGAAAACATGCATCAATTATGTTCAAGAAACAACTGTAGAAACGAAAACGAAAGCTAGCAGCATATCTATTGATTTCTATAACAAAGTGTAGAGGTGATGGAAATCAGAGATAAAGACAGATTGATTGATTATAGCTGAATTCAGCTTCTCAGTGATCAAGGAAGTGCTCTTTTCATGCTTTCTTTCTTAATGTCTGTCTATACACATATATGTGCGCACGCCAGGGCCACGTTAATTTAAAAAGAAGAGAATAGGGTTGCTGTTAAAGTCTGAAAAGCACCGTGCCCAGAGCAAGCCCCTGAAGTGTATTAAAGCTGCAGGAGTCTGGAGGAGAGAGCGGCAGGAGGTCTCTCTGAACACAAATCAGCTCCGGACGGCGCCACGGGACAAACCCCCCAGCATTAACAGCACTCGCTTATTGTGCAACCGTCTCAATCAAAGCAAGATTTCTTTATTTATTTTTTTATTTGAACTCCCACAACAAACAAATAAACGCTTCTTTCTTTCATTTTGGGTTTAGAGTCTGGATCCTGTGGCTTTTAATTGTAAATCATTCCTAAATATTATTAGTCACAAAACTTGCCTCTCTGTAAATACTGCATTTTTATATAACAGACAAAGTGTAACATGCTATTTTTATATTTATTTTTTATTTTTTCTCCACACACACCGAGCAAACAAAGGCCCTGTGTTCTGTTGTTTTCTCTTGGATCTCGGACTTTAGTCTAATTTTTGTAGAAATTGTTTTGGCGTGCAGATTTCATCAACGGTCCTGACACACCGACACAGATTATCTGAACGTTCCTTTATAAATCGAATATGCACTGAAGTAACTAACAGGAAGTAGAATTACAGTTTAAATCTGAATTAAAGAAAGTAAAATAAAAATAAAACAAATATAGCTGACGTGTAGTTTTTAATATTCATTATACTAAAATATTTTTTTTTTCTTCAGTTTTTTAGATTAAATTAAAAAGTAAAAGAAAAAAAAAATTTCTTTAAAAAAAGTTTTGAAAAGGTTACTGGAGACTGGATTTAGCATATAGATGACACTTCATCTGTAACAGAGCTACTCTCACATTGACAAAAACATTTAATTAAATAAAAAGAAAAAAATGGAAACGACATCCTGTTTGAACGGTTTGGCAAAGAAAATCTATTTACATTTCGGGACATTATTAGTCTAAATGAATGATGTACGTATTTGTGTTGTGTCTGTGCTGGACTAATGAAACGCTCAATCTCTTTCAGCTGCAGTTCAGTCATTCAGACTCTGTGTGTGTGTGTGTGTGTACCCTGCATCATGCTCCTGTAGGCCGTGTCTGTGATGGCGTAGATGTGTGGGGGCATCTCGTGTCGTTTCTTGCCCTTGTACATGTCCACGATCTCCTCTGAGTAGATGGGCAGGTTCTTGTAGGGGTTGATGACCACACAGAACAAACCCGAATACGTCTGTGGAGAACAGAGACACGTTCAATGGAGGTTCAATGCTGGTCTGATTAGCACCTGGACCTTCAGGAACACACTAAATATCATTAAATGCACCAAACCTTGTCCTCAAACACTCTTTATAATGCAGTGTAGCGTAGCTAAGCTGCAGGAAGCGCATGCGAGCAGGTTTGATGTCTTTCATTTGCTGTGACGGTGATTTGTTTTAATCATGAAACCACACGAACAAACAGTAGTGGAAAGGGTGAAGTGAACGCCTTCAGCTGTCGGCAGGTTCTCCTCCTGCGTGGCTAATCAGGTTGAGCTATCCTGTGTTTTTAATTAAGTTAGCTCAGATGGATGCATGCAAACGGTTTTTGTCGTCAAGAGACCTGTGAGAAATTCAGATCAAAGCATCCTAACCTAGCCTGACTTATCTCAACCGGATCAGAAGAGACGGAGGTCTTTTCTCAGACACGCTTCTCCTTCTCCTTCTCCTTCTCCTTCATTCTTTAACTCAAACCTCCCTTCCCCCCCATCGCATCATTTCCTGTCCTTCAGGAGCACATTGTTCCTACGGTTTCCTGTTTAGAGAAGCAACACTGAACAATTTGAGGGAGCAGGTCGCCGAGACCCCATTATCGACACTCAAGGCCGTCAGATCTCCCATATTCCTCAAAACAAAACCAAACACTGAAGGAGCTCCTGGAAAACCACCGAACCGACGAGACTGTGGCATTGTGGGATTCCAGGCCCTGGTTCTCCCCGCGCACACTTCTAACCATCAACCTGATCAAAACACGATCTGCTCCGGTGACACTTTCTCTGAAGCTGTACATGTTTATTCAGGTAATATTCATTTACTGCGGTTAGGGTTAGGATCAGGGCCGGGCATGCGGTTACTTGCATGTAATTATTCAGAATTTATTGTTATTATACAATTAGTAAATGCATGTAACGTGTAACAAGGACACCTTACAATAAGACTCGTGTCTCCTGTCGACTGACTAGAGGTTCTCAAGACTTCAGCTTCATCTTTACTGAGTTTTATCAAGTAAACATAGTAATAATAAATTGATATAATAAATAGTGCTATCATACGATTACTCACGATTAATGACATCCAAAATAAAAGTTATTTACATAATATATGAGTGTATATTTATTGTGTCTCACACACACGCATACATCCTGATGCATGCACATATTCGTAGAATTTTAATTATTTATAAATATATTATTTAATATATAAACATGATACTTGCATGTGTGTATATACACACCATAAATATACACCGTACAATAATAATAATAATATTTCCAGGTAAACACTTCTCCATGAATATTTGTTTGTAGAAAGATCAGTGCGTGTCAAATCTGATCTTCTCCAACCTTCAGCTCTTCTGAGAAGCATTTATTTCTTCATCCCTCCATCATCATTGGATTGCACTGCGTTATACGTCTGGGTCATGTGACTAAGACATATTACTAGAGATTTAGAGTGACGACTGATATCGAGATGATTTTATGTAAGTGAGGATTTGCACTAAACTGCATCCTTTGGCTTCCTCTGCATCTACTCTGAATAAAAGCGAGTGGTTTATTCTCGCTGCATCAGATCGCAGATCGCTCAGGCTTCACAGGGTTAGCGGAGACTCACGTATATGAGGCCGGAGTAGTATCTCTCCTTCAGGTTGTGCAGCACGGACGCCTCGTTCAGGCAGGTGAGCTCGGCCATGTCCTCCACCTTGCTGAACTTGGGCGGGTTCATCTTCTGGATGTCGTCCTTGTTGACCCGCACTTTCTTGCCGGAGTCGGCCAGCTCCACCACCACCTCATCTCCGTGCTCCTCCTTCACCGAGCCGGGCTCGAACCCCAGCCGCTCCGAGGGCACCCACACCAGCTTCTTGGTGGCCCAGTCGGCCTGCGCCAGCGGGTTGTTGACCATGTTGCGGTCCACGTACAGGAACTTGTCGGCGTCCGACATGATTGCTGGAGACGAGAGAAGAGAGATCATTGTTTATGAACCATTAATGTACACACAATCTCTACAGAAGTAATAACAAGCATGTTAATTAACGTACAGAGCAGAATCAGCACGAAACGCCCGAAGAAGCTCTTTTGGACTATTTTCTTAAGAACTGTCCTTGTTATTTGGTGCACGCTGTACCAGACAGAAATGTGTTTGTTATGTCTCAGAAAATGATTCAAAACAATCACCAGACATAATTTGCATGCTTCTGTAAACAAACAAACTTTAGACATTCAACTAACAGTAAGTTCACTTTTCAATATTTTAGTTTATGTATATATATATTTATTATGCATGCTCTAAATCATTGCTATGCAGTTTCTAGGGAGTTCAACCGGTTGCTAGGGTCATCATGAGGTCTCGAATGTCAGAGTTCAGCATCTTAAATAAACAGCAGCAAAAGGGGGCTCTTGGACTGACGCTAAGAACCAAGAGAGGACGAGAAACAGACCCAGGACTTCCTTACGCAAGTCCTCAGGAATGCTAGGTCGGTATCGCACGTCCAAACACGAGTTAGCTCAGCAGCTCGTAAAACACAGCACACTTCAGGAGGGTGAGCTCATGCTCCTGGCGGCCACATGAAATGAGCGCGGAATTACAGTCGGTGCCTCTCAGACACACACACTCGCGGTGATAAACGCTGTACGCGGTCGGGGCCGAACACACTGTTGATCATACCATTCAGAGCCGTGTTTAGACAATAGTGCGCTTGTTTAAACTACGTGTCAGAGAGCGGCGGGTCACAGGCGGCAGGGAAAACAACGCTAATAAAACAACACAACTAGCCATATAATCGTGCCCAGCTGGTTTAGTATGATAAACAAATCTCAAAACATGCCTTGACATCTATTCGGGATGTTGTGGAAAGATAATTGCACCACTAAGGGGGACAATAAAAGTCAAAGTTATTGGGAATTAAAACACAAGGCGACACTCAGTCTTGAGTCTAGCCAAGTTTGAGCGTCTGATTAAAGTCCACAGTATTCTGAAGTAAATACTGAAGTAAGTACTTTCTGTCACCTGGTTTGAGCTTGCTTATATATTTTTAATAACAACAACCACATAAGTCATATTTTTGGCGACTGAAAAGGCTGCAAAAGTGAAATGAACAAGCCTTAGGCTAATTTCTGATTTCTGTCAACACAGCTGTCAGTCAATAAATCAAGGAATTTGTGTTACTTAATGGAAGCAGGACCAGATACTTCCATTTAACTGTACATTTTAAAATAATGCATCACCTTACTTACGGTGTTGAAGAAAAAATCTTGGCGGGAAGGAACTCGTCAGGTGGGTGAACTCACGCAGGTGTCAGGTTAGCCCAGTCACCCAGAGACGCAAACAATCACCGAGCCTCAACTGAACCACAACACTGCAAGCCCAAACAGGCGCAAGATGGCCGCCAGCGCTTCCCATGCTCCACTGCATCTCAATGCATTCGAGCTCACAGGGGAGGGAGGGACGCAACAGGTCTTACCAGATCAGACACACAAACACAAATGACAATCATGAGAGTGGCTTCAATGGACATTCCTGAAAACACCCTCTGACCTCTCTGACACTTTTACAACGGAGAGAGATAGCAAAAAAATACGGGCAAAAGGGACGAGAACAAGGCTTAAACTGAGCAAGCTTCTCATTTTAGAAAGGTGAGCGTTTAAACTTCTGAAGATTCCGTTCGGAACCTTCGCGCATTCCGTGTCTGGAATTAGATTTCCAGGTTGAATCGGACACAAAGCTTCCCATGCTGCACTGCTTCCTGTGACTCCGTGGCGCTTGGGGAACTGGTTTGGGTGGTTAGTGATTTACAGCGGCACACTCCATTGAGCCTGTCAGGCCCTTGAGTTATTTTAGTGCTCGACTCCCTTCCACACCCTGAGCAAGGAACGGATTCCCACATGGGAGGACTTTGGCCGATCCAGATTTAACAGAGTGTGTTTGTAATGGCAGGCGCTCTCCCGTTGAGCTGGTGGGTTAACAGCCGTGATATCTAGAGCAGGCGACTGATATTGAGCCAGTTTATGACATAAACCCTATCAGCAAGGACAGTTAAACTTGGTTTTGAGATGATCTGTTGGCAACATCCCAACAGCCTGGGCTTCTTTCCCAAAACATCTGTGAGCCAAAGGTGAACCATTATCACCACTGGAGCTACGGTCAGTGCAGCCCAGGTCAATTAATAACACATTTCCCTCTCAGTTGACCGGCCAAAGATACATGTGACCCTGGAGTATATTTGTAGCAATAGCCAAAACTACATTGTAGGGTTCAAAATGATCAATTTCTCTTTTTACCCTCAGATTCCAGATTTTCAAATAGTTGTATCTCGGCCAAATATTGTCCGAACAAAACATCCATCAACGGAAAGATTGTTCGTTCATCTTACACATGTTCAACAAACTGACCCTTCTGACTGGTCTTGTGGTCCAGGGTTACAAAAACTGGTAGATAAACGGTGACGGCTCAATCTGCAGCCGGGCTGGTGGAGGTTGTGTGTGAATAAACCTTGAGGAAACACATCTGCAACACTGCATCAGCGCCTGAACGGCGGACAGCTAGCATTCTCATGACCCCAAGCAGCTGCGCACGATCAAAAAGACTACACGCATCTCCTGGGACCATCGTGGAGCAACAAAAATGAGCAACAGAGCAAAGAGCAGGAGCTGTGTGGCTCAACCGAGAATGATGGGTAATGTAGTTTTAGCACTATTAAACCAAAACACATAATCTGCTTACGCCGTGATTCTTTAATGACAGACGTGAGTTTGCACGCTTAATGTTTTCCACAAGCACAACATGTGGTGTCGTTCCTCTCGTAAAAGCGGTCATTAGTCCCTCTGGTGCTCGACCACCCATCGGCCTTCCAGCGTGTTTATCAGCTTTATCAAAGCGCCACCCGTTTCACTCACTACTCCTTTCTTTGCTTTAGAAGTGATGAACTGTATGATGTATGCAGCACATGCAAAACCTACAGGCACTTTCTCGACTTTACGCGACTTGTGTTTTACGCATTGGAGGGTACGACATGCACCTAAGAAACCGCGCTTCAAAATATGCATGTAAAGGTCAAAATCCCTTCAGACAAGTCCATAAGTCAGTTTTCCATCAGACTGAATGTGTTTTTACTGTTCTGACTACTTCATATGCTAGGGTTGGGTCGATAGACCTCACGATGCTGAGCCGGCATCGTGATCCTCCGCCCTGCCGCAGCAGCAGCAACCACCTCGTGAAAAACACGCTTGATTTATGGCGGCAAATCCATGGCACTACTAAGCAAGCATACAACTGATACTGGCGAGCGCGGTAAATCACTTCCGCGACAGGAAACCAGATGTACATGCGAAGAAACGGGTACCGCAAGCTCATTTCAAACCCAACGATCATTCCTGTGCGCGATCTTCTCGCATCTGCTCGCGCAAACACTGTTGTTTTTGTCAGTCGTGGGGCTGGACTTGCTGTTTTAGTTACAACTAAACATCCCCCCGCCCGCCACCTACAACGACGATGCCATCATCCATCGAGATGTTTCACATTAGACATCGTACGAAGCCAAATTGTTCGACATCGCCCAACCCTATCATATACTTAATATTTGGATTTATGTGTGAATTTGTCATCTAATGAAGTTGGCTTGAGAAAGCTCTACAGACTCCAAACTCGGACCAGATCTTCAGACTGATCTCACGGGGTGTGCTATATCTTTTCTAACGGATCCAACTTATGATTTTCGTAAAAATTGCGAATAAAAAAACGGAAAAAATCCCATAGACTCCTATTCACTGAATGTTCAGATGAGCCAAGACTCTGCCAACTGTCAAAATTCAAATCTAACCACACTGAAGTCATGGTAGCAACATGCTAGCAACATGCTAATAAGGCTACCAACATGCTAGTCACATGCTAATAATGCTAGAAACGTGCTAGCAACATGCTAATCATGCTAACAAAATGCTAGTAACTTGCTAATCATGGAAGAAACATGCTAGCAACGTGCTAGTTACATGCTAATCATGCTAGCAACATGTTAACAACTTGCTAATCATGCTAGAAACTTGTGAATCATGCTAACAAAATGGTAGTAACTTGCTAATCATGCAAGAAACATGCTAGCAACGTGGTAGTTACGAGCTAATCATGCTAGCAACATGCTAGTAACTCGCTAATCATACTAGAAACATGCTGGCAACATGCTACTCATGCTAGTAACATGCTAATCATGCTAGCAACATGCTAGTCACATGCTAATCATGCTAGAAACATGCTAGTAATGCAAGAAACATACTAGCAACATGCTAATCATGCAAGAAACATACTAGCAACATGCTAATCATGCTAGAAACATGCTAGTAACTTGCTAATCATGGTAGAAACATGCTAGCGACATGCTAATCATGCTAGCAAACATGATAGTAACTTGCTAATCATGCTAGCAACATGCTTATCGTGGTAGCAACATGTTAGTAGCTTGTTAATCATGTTAGAAACATGCTAGCAACATGCTAATTATGATAACAACATGTTAGTAACTTGTTAATCATGCTAGAAACATGCTAGCAACATGTTAATCATGCTAGCAAACATGCTAATAATGCTAAAAACATGCTAGTAACATGTTAATCATGCTAGCAAACATGCTAGTAACTTGCTAATCATGCTAGTAACTTGCTAATCGTGCTATAAAAATGTTAACAACATGCTAGTAACATGTTAATCATGCTAGCAACATGCTAGTAACTTGGTAATCATTTTTAATACTTATTATAAATACTTATAATAAATAAACACCATATAGATAATATATATTTATATATTGACCAAATTCTATGCGTTTTATTGCTGTTCAGACTACAACTTTATATGCTTCATATTTAGATACGCAATAAAAAGTTGACTTCAGTCCATTTGCGTCTGTCTATGTCTTAATTAAACATATTTTTTATTTAAATATTTAGTAAATTACTGTTAAATTGTATATATTTAAGTAATTATGCATGCTTTTTGTTTACTATCATTTAATTTAACAATTTAAAAATAATGGAATCCCAAAAAAATTAACAAGAAAAAAAAAAATTTATCCTGAAAGATTAAAAAGGAAAAAATTAGAAAATCAATCAATAAAAACGAAACAGCGGCCATCATGTCCGTTTATCTCAAACGTAAGAAGAAAGTAATCAGAGGCGTTGTTCTGCAGCTCAGTCTGATCGGGACAGTACAGCGAGATGAGTTTGACACACTTCAGTCTCCTGGTGCTTCTTGAGGTTAATTTTAAACGTCTCAAGACTTCTCTCTCTACAGCAATCGCTCTTCAGGTCCAGCACAACTCTTCACTCAAACGTGTGTGTTGTGACATTATAATTAGTTCATTCATTGTTACATTAGCGATTCGTATTATTCTAGTTACTGTTTCACACTATTACAGTAAAATAATATCATACAGCCATTCATTTAAATGACCGTGAATTATAGATATAATGTGCAAATCATATCTTTTCAGATAATACTGAATTCCTGCACATCTGAAAGAGCTCGAGTCAAACTTCACACGTGTATAATAATAATATATTTATTTTTTATGAAATCACATCTCAATGTAATCATTTAGTAGATGCTTTTATCCTAAACAAATTACAAATGAAATAATATTTGATTAAGAATACATTTACAATAATTTATTCATTTAAATAATAAATATTAATGAATTTAACAATATATAATTAATTAACCTGTCATAATTTAACTCATATTTATTTATTTTGCCTTATTATGAATACATGTATTATTGTAATAGTAAGTGTAAATTAATGGCATAATATAAAATAGTAAATTATTTCTTATTAAATATCTTAATATATCTATTACTGATGTGTACTCATTAAAAATGCATTTCCGTTAATTTTTATCATTAAAATGACACATGTAAATCAATTATATTACGGATAAATATCTAACATGACCCTATAATAATGTGTATTATTAAATAAACACGGAGATCCGATCTCTGTGAAAGCTCAGTCTAATCCAGACCACACCGTCTCAGGATCTCTGCATTCTGACTCAAGGTCTCGGAGGAACAACACAGCATTGTGGGAAATCTCTCAAACGCTCCAGATACCAGTTCAAATATAACACAATGTTCTGCTTTCCATATTTGGACGAGTGTGTGTGTGTGTGTGTCTTCTGATGATGTCATAACACGACCCTGCTGAATCCTTCTAGCCAATCAGACGACAGCGGCTCATATTTGCATATTAAACAGCCCCACCCGTTTTGCCCCGCCCTCATTTCCTTCCTGTGTGTGTCAGACGGAGAAGGTCAGCGCTAAGGCTAACAGACTAGCTCATCTTTAACACTTGGTTTCATTAGAAACGCCTTCTGGTGGGACGTTCATGAGAGAAGAGAGTGTCATAAACGGTTTTATATCCAACTTTATGACTGTTCTATCCTCAGAATTAGTTTTACTCATGAGTCATGATCAGAATTAATTTGTGTGTCATTGGTTCATAAACCCATTTCTCACACAAAGAGCATGATTTACGTACGAACACTTTCATAAACAATTAAACAGCAGTTGATTTAGTTTGTGATTCATGAACGAGGCACAAACATCCCAGACCTAAGAGAGGAGCATGATGGGAGATGACAGAAGACGAAAACATGAACAACTATGAAAAGGGGAATGACAAAGAAGGAAAAGAGAGCTCTAATAATAAATCATAAAACATGATCAAAAACACATTTACATTTATTTATTATTTACATTACTTAAATTACAATTACAATCAATTAAATTACATTTATCGCTAAATACATGAATATATTAATTGATAATGCTCATTTATAAAAAAAAAAAACATGAAACAAATTATATATTGATATATTAAAAATAATATTAATTTATATATTACATGGAAATGCAAATCATTTTACTATTATATATTTTACTAATTAAATAAAATGTCATATGCACATTAATAATAAATTTACATTAACTTCTTGTTAATTTTAATAAAAATACAAATAGACATTTATAATTAATAAATGCTTTTAAAAAAAATGTCTGTTAATATTATTTCACACATATATAAATATTAACCTATATCAACATATAGAAAATTGATTGCATAAATAGCCCATATGCACAGTATTGTATAAATAACATACAATTAAATTAATCGCTTAAAGTAAATTCATTAATTTTTATTTAATACATTAAGTCTTGATCATTTAATTTTTAATTATATGAACTGAATGTATTAATATCTATATGATAATAAAAGCATAATACATATGAATATATTACATGATAATACATATGCAATATTTAATATTATATGAAGTATAATAAACCAAATAATCACACATGTTCATTTATTTTACTTGGTTTCTCTGGCAGTAAAGATCTGGAGATACTGTCATATCAGCTCATCTCTGACTGGAGCCAGTAAATATTTATGAGTGTTTTTATCAGACGCTGCTTTATCTGCATCTGATGACACCACACCCAATCAAATCACAGCTCAAAGTGCAGCCGTAAACGGACCCTGACCCGTCCCGGACACTGATGAAGCACAGACAACAGACAAGCATCTCCAACACTAAACAAAGCAATCCTTATATAGCGGCTGTGTGCTCCTTGCTGTCCATTTCCATGCACTAATTCAGTTTCAGAGTCACATTTGATTAATTATTATATCTATTATAACATGTTTTATGTGTATTATTCAATTGTTTTATTGTTCAATGAATACTGTGAATATATCAAATAAGAATGAATTTTATTAATATAATAATGAAATATTAATGAATAAATAAATGGAAAACAATATTTACATATAATTGTATATAATTTCTAAATTGGATTCAGTGTTGAATAATGTGATATTAACTGGTATATTTAATATAATATATTTTATATTTCTTATTATAATTATACATGTATTGTTATAATTTCTTTTTATTAAATATTAGAAATATAAATATATTATAAATTAAATTAGATGTATAAAATAAAATGTAAACGATATTTATTTATTTATTTATATATATATATCAAAAGTACTTTATCAATTGAAATCGGTGTTGAACATTAAATCACTAGCTCATAACTGTAAGATCATTAATCAATGCAGTATTTATATGCAGTTTGCACACTGATAAGAGCAAGAGACTAGAACGATCCAGCGTCAGGAAACAACCAGAACTGGGTTTTCCTTGTGAATACAGACAAGCTTATTTCTGCGACAGGAAGTGATTTCATGCCCCTGGGAGTGGGCCAATCAGGAAGAGGAATGAGGCTGCAGTGCATCATAATGCAGTCATGCATCAAATCATGCGATAAACGCAACGCCTGACACGGATGAAGAAACACACAGAGTATCAGGATGTGGATATGAGCTCGCGTCCGCTCACTTCCTGTCATTGTTGTACTCTCCTGCTGCACAGGTGCACTCTGGGAAAGGGCTGCTCAACGTGACAGAAAGCAAACCAAAAAAGGAGAAGGAGGACGAAGAGTTTGGACGCTCCTGAATAACCACGTCCAAACGGCAGCGGAGTAAAAGTGACGCTTTACAGCACAACCACTTCCTGTTCATCTGAGCCAGAGACAGAAGAGCAGGAGAGGAATGAGAACTTACAGAGATATCACACAAAACATTAAACTCACTTTCTTCATAAAACATAACATAAGTTTTATATCTTATTTATAATAAATATAAATAAATATTAAAATAATCATAATCAGCATTATAGCAAATTCACAGATGATCTCTAATATTCCTTACAATGTGTAATAAATAATAACTCCTAGAATAAATACGGAGATATTCTTTAAAATATCACCTTTTGCACTGATTTATTAATGATTAATATTTACTTATTAATTGAATGAAGTTCTATATTTATTAATGTAATTATAATTTTAATTTAAATAAATAAACAATTCAAACTAAAAAAATATTTTAAATAATTGAATAATTTTTACAATTTATTTATAATTCAGTTTATTTATGTCTTGAATAATAATAAGTTACATATTAAAAATATTATTATAAAATATATATATAATTATAAATAATAAACAATTGATGCATTGTTAATTTTTCTAAATAATTTATTTTGTGCTCCACTGAAGTCTTTAATAACCAATTATTAATTTACTAGAATTTATTCATTATTAAATTTATTGTATTAATTTTAATTTAATTTAATAAATTAAGCATTTTATTTATTATAAAATATCTATTTAATAGAAATATATTTATGCATGTAAAGTTAAAAAAAAAATAGAGAAATCTATAACTATATTATGAATCAAATTATTAATAAAATAATCTAATTCCCGCATCACTGCCTTCCCTGATCTCTGATGTTTGAATAAATAAATAAATAAATAGTGTGTGTGTGTGTGTGTGTGTGTGTGTGTGGTACACATACAGTGTGTGTCACATATAAATACAGATAAATACTGTACACACACACAATCATAAACATGCTTCTGAATATCTTCTTTTTCATTCTGAGGAAGGAGGAAAGTGGCATGATGGTGAACGAACGACCATTTAAAGCTGTACTGTCTCTTAAATCAGCACCGCATCCCATGAAGCCCAGTCAATGATGTCACCACATCAAACAACAACAACAAAGCTCTGTGAAGAGAAACAAAGGGATGTTGACTTCCAGAGACAGACGGGATGAGACGGACACATAAATCACTCAGGTGATCAGACGGCGCATCAAACCCTGCTCTACCCACAATGCCGCGGGGCTAATGGAGCGGGATGAGGTGTGCAGGTCTGCACCTGTCGCTCGCGCAGCACTGAGCCTGAGGATTAACGTCCGCGGCCATGTCCCTGCCGCTGAGATACACACAGGCCGAGAGATCACGGAGAAACATCACCTCCTGATTATAACCACCGATCGCCTCTGCTGACGAGACTATACTTGATCCAGAATTTGATTAATTAATAATCAACGCACACATTATATATCATTATATGAGTGAGAGGTCATTTCAAAACTCAATCCAGTGTTAAATATGTATATTGATCACTGGTGTTTGATTATTATATTGCTGTTGTCACTGTTTTATACTCTAAACCCATTTCCAGTGATTTTCCCAGGCTTTGCATAGTGACGAAGACCCTCTGCACATGATCAGATCCCTGCAATGCATGACTTATTCCTTCATTATACTCTGAGAGTGCACCGTTTCCCCAAAACGGTAGTAGTTTTCAGGTTACCGTGCTATACACTGCTCACCGCCTCTAAAGAACGGTGTGTGACATGCAGAAACTGCTTGTAAAAGTCCCAAATAGCTGCAAATAAATGGCAAATAACATTAGATTTGGAAGTTTAAAGACTGAAACAGCATTTTGCTGGAAAGAGTTCATTTACGACTCTGAAAATATAGGAAGAAAATGTGGGCATGTTTCTTTTTCTGACCAGTTTTATTCATCTATTGCATTCGCCATGTTTTCTCACAGACTTGGAAACTCTTGGAAAGTGGTTTCGTACTGGTAATTATGAGAACCTGATCTCTGTGACATGGCTTGGACTCACCAGCACCGCGGGCAGGATAAACGCTGGCCTGCCCAAACATTAGCGGTGTGTTGGGATTAACAGACGAGAATGCAGAATAAGACCGGCCTGTGTTTTTAATGGGTCCGAGTCGTAAACACATGGAAAACCAGGTCACACACACACACTGGCCAGGTGTCTACTGCAAACGTCTAGGAAAGGGGAACTGGATAGTCTGCGTTCACAGCATCAGTATTTGCTCGCTATCACACCGTTAATAACTACATCAGCACGCAGGACATCAGTATATCACCTCAATGATGACCAAGACAGTCTATGAATGTAGCACACACTCATATCGGCGTGAATCTGAGAGGTCACGTGGCCTAGACGCAGACTCGTGTGTGATTTTAAACCACAACAACAACAAAAACCACAATCAAATCAGTCCGTGGCGCTGACGTCATCGCTTAACTGTCAATCATTCAACGGCTAACATCCGGCTCATTTTCCCGATCTTGTATAAACAACCAAAACGATTTGTCAAAGCCTCTTAAGCGGTTTTGTGTGCAGCTTTACTGAAGTACAGCACAGACTCGTGTCGTTTTATACGTACACAGCCGCAACGATGGCCACACACCGACGAGCCCGTGCTCGCGCAGCGCGCTCCCAGGGACAACCGTGTGCGCGCTTTTCAAATATTAACTAATCTAGGTGGATTGCAGACTCTGATAAATGTTGTGCGGTTAAAAAGCGAATGCACGTGCACGAGCCCGGATATAGAACGAAGGTAGCGCGCACGCGCTTGCTTGTTTAACCCATTTGTAACTGTCGCCAACTTTTGCGATAACTCTCTGAGAGTGACAGGAGCTAGGTTTACCTCTGTCCCATGTTCATTTCTCTACTCTCGTAAGACCTCGCGGGTTCAGGTTTGTCCTAAAGCACAGGCTGAACCGTAAACGCGCCGCTCGGCCCAGTTTTTAGCGGGCAATGACGTCATGAGCGCCCGCTAGAACGTCACTCGTGCACAATGACATCATGCTGGTCGCTAGCTGTATTCTGCTCTGCGCAAATTAACGTGTTGTTTGTTTGTTTGTTTGTTTTCGTGCCATCGGTGCATTTCCGTGTGAGGGCCGCGTGCGAGCCGGTGTCGCTGAGCCCGCAAACACTTCCTGAAACTCACCGCTCGTTTGTTCTCGCCGATCTGACGCGTCACAGGTTATCGGTTCCCCAGTTTGCACGCTTATAGCGATGAAGAGTTGCGATTTCACAAGTAGAAGTTTGAAAGCGCAGCGAAATCAGGTCGCGGCGGCGAGTCCCACCCAGCTGCGCTCTGCACGCTTCCTGTTTCGCCGCGTCTGAACGGACCTGCGGATAGAACGCACAAGCAGACGGATGCCGCGGCTTACCTGCTGATCAGATGCAGACGCTCGGAGTGCGGGGTTGTCAGAAACTCCAGGGGCTCAGTGTGGATCCGTGTCGCCGCGCGCCAAACTTCCCTTTTCAATCCGCAGAAACTGCGCACAAGTACGCTCCCTTCGCCTCGTTTTCTGTTTTTTTTTTTTTTTTTGCTCCTTTCTTCCTCTTCCCTCCCTCTTCTTCCACTCAGTAGTTGATCTCCGTCCTGCTGTAATGATTCGGGGTGCGGTCCCGGCAGGGCGGGATCTGTGCCGCGCGTCCACCGCCCCTCCGCCAATCACAGCTCGCTCACTCTACATTCCTAAGCGCCTCGGCCAATCGCGAGCGAGGTGTGGGCGTGTCGGAGCGGTAAAGTTAGCGTCACGGGGTGAACTTGAAATAGTTGGGCCGCAGGGGCCCGTATGTGTGTTTAATGTCTGAGGTATGTGCGCGACTTTGGGCTTTTGTGACCATATAAGTCGCCGGACCGTGTTTACACACTCACACACAGATAGATAGAGGAATGTCTGGAATCAGGAAATTTCTTCACAAACACTTTCATTTAATAGATAATGAGTGCCAGTGTTGACATGCATTCCACAATATGACATAATTATTTTACTAATTCCTTTCTAATAGTTATATTTACATCGTTTATTTTACTACTGCAAGGATGTATTTGAGCATAATGACAGATTTTTATCTATCTATCTATCTATCTATCATCATTTATACCTATATTGTTTATTCTATCCTTTATAATTTATTAGTCGATTTATTTCTCTATAGGGCTTATTTTTCCATCTATCTATCTATCTATCTATCTATCTATCTATCTATCTATCTATCTATCATTCTTTTTTGGTCTATTTATTCCTCTATACAGTAGTTTGTCCATCTATCTGTCTGTCTCATATTTGCATATATAATTATTTATAATTGAAAAACAGTTTAATGTTTACCTTTTGTGCATTTTATTTTATTTTTTTAATTCTGAACATTCAAACTGGATTAACCACCTGAACTGTCAACACAAATTGACACCCAAAACGTCAATCTCAACATGAAAACATGCAAACACGCGAAACCTGAAAGATATCTTGCACATGTTTACTGTAGAAGCACAAAAATAAATCTTGATCAGGTGCAGGCTCTGTTATTGTCATTTATTTTGTAGCCAACTATGTATGCCCTTTAAACTGAATATTTACTAATGGATTATTTCTCATACGAGCAAAAGCATAAAATTAAAAGAATAACGCTAAATACAAATGCATATTGGAATGTGTTTGCTATAGACGGACACTGATTTGTGAGTATGTGGACTATAAGATCGCACGCGGGAGGCTGGAGCGTCTCCAGGCTGCACGCTCCACTGAAGTATCCGAGGAATGCGGAATGATGATCCAGGGAAAACGACGGAAAGACCTGCCGGGAGGAGTAGCCTCTTTTATCAGCGTGTGTGTGGAAGCCTGCAGTCGCCCCAGGATCTCCGCGATGCGTCGGAAACATCAATACATCGCTCTCAGGACTCTCGCTCCGCGCTGATTGGGCAACTACAGGAATTTCAAACGCAAAGTCAAAGGTCTCTGACTGAGCGATGCCAGATGCAGTGAGACAGACAGAGGGAGAGAGAGAGACAGATTACCAAATAAGGTCACTTCTGACCTCTCTCTCTCTCTCTCTCTCTCTCTCTCTCTCTCTCTCTCTCTGTGTCTCTCTCTCACTCTCTCTTCTGTAGTTTTGGGTGTGTTCTGGGTGTGTTGCTCTATTATGGCACACAAAAAGCCTTTTCTCTGTGAATGCCAGCGCTGCAGCGACCTCACCTTACATTGCAGAGTGTTTGAGAACTTAATTAAACTTGTGGGTTCAAACCACCATCGATCCGTGATGGCTGCCAGAATTGTTTACGCAACACATGCATGCTTCTTTCTCATGACTCCTCTTCTGGCGCTCGCGTTGGTGTGTGTGTTTGTCCTTAAATGGCTCCAAACAAAACCTCGCAATAATTAAAAACATCGGCAGCATCGACAAAAGAGCTAGAGCAGGCCGACGCATCCCGTCCTCCCTTCCCGCCTTCCTCCAGTGTGCGCGCAGGAAGCGCGATAAGACGCTTGTTGACACACTCGCTTCGGGAATGTTCTCCAGAAGTTCCTTTTTCTTGGAAAATGTGCCCTACTCACACTACAACTGCCCTCTGTAACACATCACACAGTGTGGAAGAAAGCGCTGTGGCTGAGCGCTAGGATTCAAATCCTGCTTAAATAACAAATAACGCATATGCAAATATCGATATTTACTGTAAACACCAACTGGATTAGTGGTATTTAAATTTCCAGACACTCACACTTAGTCACAGCTATTAACTTTAACACAACCAGAATAACGATTTATATATTGCTATTGTTTTTAGGCCTAAATAAAA
The DNA here is from genome assembly GCA_032359395.1 of Enteromius anoplus. Classification (NCBI taxonomy): domain Eukaryota; kingdom Metazoa; phylum Chordata; class Actinopteri; order Cypriniformes; family Cyprinidae; genus Enteromius; species Enteromius anoplus. Next base: position 530,711 of record JAUMHG010000035.1, read on the forward strand.
TTAATTGTAGGCCAATAACCACAGCCCAAACCCTAAATAACATTTATATTAAAAAATATATATTATTAATTATTATTAATTTGCAATAAAATTAAAATACATTTTAATATAATTTGTATTTTCTTTTAATCTTAAAAATATATAATTTTGTAATACTTTTGCACAGAATGCTGCAGGGATGACCTAGATTTAAGCCAAACATTTTTTTTTTTTTGTAGCACTTCTGCTTTCATTGTCCTTAAGTCTATAGTACCATTTCCATATTTTTGAATTTTGACTAAATGCCTGGAAAGAAGGTCTGATATTCTTTACATTAAAGCTTTTACTTGCCCTGATAGGTGTCTAAACAGGACTACTGAGTTTGTCGTTCTTTAAAAAAAAAAAAAAAAAAAAAGGCATACATTATTGCTTCATAAAAAAAGTAGACTGGACAAAAACATTTCATAAATTTATGATAAAAAAACTGGCAGTTGTGGTTGCCACAATAAAAACATGAAAAATACGGTTATCACAGTCATACCTCATTTCATGTGCCTGTCATTATTTTTACGCCTGCTTTACTACCATTAAAAAGTAAACATCGGTTGTAATAAGTTACTTGCACAAACGACCTATAGAGTCGTTTTTTTGTTGGAGGCCAGTCTCTTGCTTTTTAAATAAGAAAAACACGAAATTATATATTTGTCAACTGTACAGACAGACGTAAAGCACTGTGTTATTTGAAAAAGTAACCTGATAATGTAACTCGTGTTACTTGTAATTCTTTGCCCCCAACATTGCTTTCACAGCCTCATATTCTGTTTATAACTGCACTTTTGCAAACTATCAGGGGAAACTGAAAGAGAAGATTAATGATAGTGATGCTGAATCATAATATCTTGATTTAGTTCATTCATAGCCACATTTAGCATCCCTGATAGCACACGTACATCTAGGGGACGTCTATTTGACGCCTGCATTTACATCTGCAAGACGTAATATTTAGGTTTTTTGCTCATCTGCAATATGTCTATTGGACGTCTCCTTTTAGATGTCAAATAGACGTCTATAAGATGTCTTTAAGACGTTTATGATTTAGAATGTATGTAAAACTGACATCTGTAAGATGTCTGCCAGATGTTTTTAGACAGCAGATGCTTTCCAGATCAAGAGATCTTTAACAGACATCTTGGAGACGCATGTGTGCTACCTGGGATATTACTTCAGTCAACTTTATTTATAGGCTTAAAAATTAAAAAGAAGATTATCATGATAAACAAATGTGTATGTGCCCCACACGTATAGGCCTACATCATGGAGACGTCTATTTGACCTTACATCTGCAAGACATATTTTTTTGGAGGATGTGCTTTTCTGCAGTACGTCTAGCTTTAGGAAATTTCCTATCAGATGTCAAATAGACTTTCATTAGATGTGTTTAAGATGTTTATGATGTAGATTGTGTGAAAAACTAACATCTTCTGTCAGATGTTTTTATGCAGGATAAACTTGTGTTGGTCACAGACCCATATAATCAGCAAAAATACAAACCCTAAAGGAAAATAAAACTTAGTGGGTTTTTGCCGAGGAATGGCTGATGCATGCAACCAAACTGCACCATCACCGCAGCACATCATCTGATTGGCTGTTGTACGTTGCTGCTTTCTCACTAGTGTGCACACTTTGAGACTAGTCGGCCAGATGTGAAACTGCAAGTGTACTACATCAGCAAACATCAAAGGCGACAAGCTGGAGTCTGTAAGGTCTGTTAGCTTCAGACAAACATCTGGGAACAGCCCTCTTCCACAAACTTAAAATACACAAAGCTTTATCATTAGCTTTTGGGCTTTGTAGCTCAGCAAAAACAGCTTTTAAAAAAGAGCCTGAGAAGAAGTCGTTAAACATGAGTAAGGGAAAAGTGACGGAGTGTGAAAGAAACGAGAGCGCGCAGGAATTTTGCCTCAGCGCGCCTCGCTCGCGCTGTTTTTGCCTTTTATGGTCACAGAAGAGAGAGTGAGAGAGAGAGGTAGAGGTGTGGTATATTGTTTGAAAGCGGAAGAGGTGTAGAGTTTCTCTTCCGTCATTCTTTCAACCTCTGCCCGCTTGTTTTGTCGCAGGTCTCAGTAATGCAACAATGCGCCAGTCACAGCTGGACATTTTCCCGTCATCCTGGACTAGTGTTCTGGGACTAATCCAGCACTTCTACACGGACACAAGCAGAACACTTAACTTTTTTGTCTGTGACTTCCTTTCTTTTTCTTTTTTAATTTTCACGTAGTTTTACTTTAAGTAAAATAATACTTACTAATACTAAAATAATAATAATATAATCTAAAATTAAAGGGAAGTCACGTAATAAAAACTAATTTCAAAAAATGAACAGAAACCAACAGCGTGTTAGCCAGGGGTACTAAAATATCAGTGTGTCTCTGAGAGGAAGCTCTTGTGGCTGGTGTGAGGTGATGATGTCATGCGCGGTCAGGTAATGGCGGGTTGTAATTGGTGGCTGGAGTTCTGCTGGATGACATCATGCGGCGAAGGAGAGCCGCAGGCGAGCGCGATGACGTCACGGCAGAAGCGAAACTCTTAAGAGCTCCAGGACACATCAGTCACTTGTAAAACATCTGCTGTAATTATAGGAACACGTGTTGTTGGCTGAAATCAGAATAAACGGCTGCTTTGAGCAGAGAGACTCGGCTTGTGCTTGTTTTTTCTAGAAGTTGAGATGTTACGTAAGACACACCTGCTGAGTTGCATCACTGCGCTGCCATGTGAAAATCATTTTCGTGCCTGAGTGCGACCTGTTTGAGACACACAACTTTCTCTCACGACAGACGGGTCGGTGAGTGAGTTGTTATTTAGCTTACTAATCATTTAGTTAAAAAGAGCCTGGGGCTGAACTAAAACAAGATCCACCTCTCTAGAAACCAGGAACGGAGGGATCCTCCTTCCCTTGTGATCGTGTAGTGTTTCAACTAAATCACTACAAAAACACGAAAATGCATTTGTTTGACTTGAATATTTAAAAAAAAAAAAAAATCTGAAACAACGCAGCATTGCTAGTCATTTGTCCCTGTTTTGTAAAACTGAGAACTCTAAACAAACTCAAGAGCGCCACACGCTGTTTCCTGAATGAACTTACATGGTTTAGAAAAATAAAACACGTTTGTGCAAAATACCACAATTACAAATAACTGATTTCTATTTTAATATATGGTAAAATGCAATTTATTCCTGTGATCAAAGCTGCATTTTCAGCTGTATTCAGTGTCACGTGATCTATTCTTATACGCTGATTTGCTGCAGTTTTTTTTATTTTAGTATCGTCATTTTAGCTACATTTAATAATTAGCATTATTAATTACTCTATATTTTAAGTATCAAAACTATTGACTTTCATGAACAGTTCCAAAAAAAATTTTTCTACGTGAATGCTTTTTATTATTAATATTATAAGTTTAAAATATTATAATAAATAATGAAATACTATTAGTTTGAAATTTATTTCAAGTAAGAAAAATTATTTATGGTTTTAGTTTTAACTGATCTGCAACAATTTATTACGATCTTACTATTATCAATGTATAAAATTTGTTGCTGCTGGATATTTTTGTGGAAACCGTGGTACATTTACTTTTTCAGAATTATTTGACGTGCGGAGCTCAAAAGAAACGGACACCATCTCTTAACTGTCACCTCTGATCAGCTGCATCCTTACTAAAGGAAAGTAGTTTTCACTTGTATTTAAAACAAGAATTTAACACCAGAATGTAAAAAACACAGGCCGACAGCCACCAGCTAAATATAGTACAGTTGCTTTATTCATCATTTCATCTGACTAGTTGATTATATTACAGTTTATATGAGTTAAAGTCTAAACAAAAGCATCATCAATCCCATGCATCCTGCACACAACTCAGAGTCAGATCCAAAAAAAAGAAAGAACGGAAACAGACGCGCCGTGATCATCACACACTTTCACATTAGTAGGCATTTAGGTGTTTAAAGGAGCGGAGTGAGAGGAATTGCCCTCCTGTGACCCGTCCATCCTTCAGTTCTCCTCCGAAGCACAGTACAGCAGCTACAGGACGTCCCAGAACACTTTACTACACTTTTACCGCAGTAAAACATGATGCACTGTCACAGTCGCTCTAAAACACAAAAGGACACACACACACACAGTTAAGGAAAGCAGGAGAGATGGAGAAGAGGAGAGACGTTCCTTCTGTGTCTGTAACTGAACGTAAAGGAGTTTCCAGCGGGAGGTGGGCGGGACTAGAGGGGGGCGGTGATTGACAGCTTCACTGTCCAATCAGCTTCTCCACAAAAGAATCCAGCTGGTCTTCATCTTTGATGCCCACGAACTGGTCGATGACGTTCCCACCGCGCATGGCGATCACCGTGGGAACCGCTGACACCTACACACATCACCAACAATCAGCATCCCATAATAACCAGAGGAATCTGTTCGGATCTGACGCACGTTAGTTAAGGGTAAGAGTCTCACCCCGTACTCGATGGCGAGGTCTGTGTGTTCATCGATGTCGACTTTGGCCATGGCCACTCGCCCCTTCTGTTTGGCGATGGCCTTCTCCAGCCGCGGGCCAAGGATCTTACACGGACCGCACCACCTTCAACACAAAACAGCTGATTCAGTGTCGCCGCAGCCAATGTCTTTCCAAACGAGGCTGACAGCCCTACAGTCCCTCTGCTGTGAGCCACAACAACGAGGCTGACAGAAACTGCAGGAATCTGCAGTCTGGTACAGAAGATGAAATTCTGACAGCTTGTCACGCAAATCAGTGAGATCTTTATCACAGTACAGCAGATCCAAACATATTGAGAGACGGAAAAATAAACACTTCCCAAAAGAGGAATATGACTAGAGTAATTCTTGATGAAAATTTGTTTGAACTCTGAACCAGACGATGAGTTCTAAACATGCTGGCTTATGAGCGAGTGTGTTGAGGGTTTGGAGTACGTACTGCGCGTGGAAGTCGATGAGGACGGGCAGCTGGCTGTTGATGACTCTGTCGGTGAAGTCATCGTGGTCCTGGACGTTAAAGGACACGCTCCTGCAGGAGGACAGCGGGAGGAGGCGCGGGGGCGAGAGGAGCGTCCGAGACGAGTTCAGACCGGAGGAGAAGGACGAGGAGCACCAGACGGCGGCGGGCAGACGCTGAACTTCCCTGACAGAAACCCCACACACCCTCCGAGCCAGCAACCTGAACGCCATCTACACCACACACACACAGAGCCTCAGTAACACCAGCATCACAACTGATTCAGTTTGACATGAGCGCAAGTTTATAACATTTACTGCATCAAAACATTTCCAGAAAATAAAAGTAAAAATCACATTTAAATGTACACAGAGGTCCAGTGCTGAGACAAATGTACTTGTAAAAATATAAATAATAACAGTAATGATAACAATGTTCATGACTCAGATGAACGCTTTTATATCATATAGCTACAGATTTTTTTTTATTATTTATTTTATACTATTTATGCTATCAATACTTATCCATGCCACTTTATAATTAAAAATAAGTATGTTTTTAAAGTAATATTACTTTATTTAAAAAAAAAATATGCATAATGTGTGGATAAAATATTATTACTCTTACTGTTGAATATATAATATTGATTTTACTATATAGACATTATTTTGCAATTATCATTCACAGATGAAGTTTTATAGTCATTACTACTTGTTTTATTTTTTATTTAATTTTTTTTTTAAGCATTCTCTCTCCCACTCGCTCTGTAAACATTATTTTCTCCTACAATGATAATACATTTACTTTTTAAAATTTACTTAAGTGTTTAAAGTATTTACAAACTGTACACTAATTTCTTTCAGCAGCACACTTTGTACCTCGCAGTTCAGCGTGTTTTGCACACATGCAACAGAGAAAAGGAAAGAGATGCATCTCATGCTGGGGCTATCATGATTATTCAACCGTTATTCAATCTAACATCATGTAATCGTTATGACACGCTGTTTGTAGATTTAGAAACCCTGCTGACACACACTGAGTTTCTGTAAAACCTCCTCTCATCGTGTGTTTATGATCGTGCCTGTGCCTTTTTATGTCTTATTCACGGCTGTGTGTAAATCTGTGTGGTTTTTAACCTCCACGTGACTTTGAGCTTCCGATGCTTCACGCGTGTTTATGATAACTCTGGCACCTTTATGAACGCGTATATAACGCGTCACACAGAGTTAATTCAGCTTCTGAGATGTTTTGCACGTTCATGATAGTTATGAGACATGAAATAAACTCTTACCGTGAGCTCTGGAGTCCTCTTGTCGCAAGGACCCCTGACGTACTTCCGCTCACGCACAGCAGCTGCTGCGTCACAGCGTCACTGCGCGACACGGAGACGAACTGCGACTTTAAAAGTGTTTTTCTTTAGAAAATATTTAGACCACATTCCCAAGCAAAATATTGTTCATGTATTGTTCTGTTTCACAACGTTTGATATAGAATATCATTTAATAGAAATACATTGGAAATCTATTAGGCTACTTTCTTACTCAAGTTAAAAAATAATATACAATTATGGGACACATTTTTTTCACATGCCATTATACTTTATTTTGTTTTTAATTGCGCACAAGTACTACATTTCGAATGTCTTAAAAGTAAAAAAAAAAACAAAAACTTTTATTCATGATATGAATTAAAAAGTATGAAACTTTATACACTGTAAAAAAAATCTGTAAAATTTACAGTAAAAAACTGTCAGCTGTGGTTGCCAGAATGAAACTTTGAAAAATACAGTAACAACATATATTTTGATGGTTTTATGTTAAATTTACAGTTAAATGCCGTAATTTATTAAAGTACTGAAATCAATTTGTATCTTTGAAATACACTGATAACTACCAAAGGCAGGTGATGATGAGGAAGTCACATGATGAACCAAAGCTCATCATAAGTAGCTTTTAAATTAAACTGAAATGGGCAATAAACATTAATTTAACTACATTACAACCCTAATAAACATAACTGATACAAAAAAACTAAGAAGAAACACAGTTATTTCAAAGAAAAAACATCAAATTTAAACAAAATTTACAATGCAATGCAGGGAATTCTGGGAATGTCCCTTACGGTGTTTCCCTGCAAATTTAACAGGAAATCACATTCATTTTTTTGCAGTGTACTGCACTATTGTGCATGTCGCTGTCAAAACAAAGCAAAATGTAATATTATTATTATGTTGGAAATAAAAATGAAAAAACATGAAGTGCGCACTGATAACAGTGTATAAAATTAAATCAATTATTTGCTCTACTCTGTTTTATAATAAAATAAAATAAAAATATGATTATAAAATATTATAATAAATAAAATGATTATATAAAAATCTAGTACTCATAATAAAAAGAAATACAAATCAAGTGGTCAGTCACTGGCCTTTTGTCCTCTGTGTTTGTCTGTATTTCCTTAACTGGAATCATGATGGATTTGAGTGTGTTGGTCAGAGCTTCTGACCTGCTGTTTGTTTCATAATTAATGGACAGGTATATATATAAAAGAGACAATCAGCACATAATTGTGAAGGGCAAAACATGAAAGACTGACACAGACAGAGAGAGAGAGAGAGAGAGAGAGAGATGCTGACTGGTCGTTCAGGACTCCATGGCAACAGATGCTGAGTGTGTTTGATGAGAGATGAAGCAGCAGACTCTAAGAGACTCTTCATGATGATCTGTGTGTAAATCTGACCTCTTCATCAGGTACATGTTCCTTTCTCATTCACTTTCTCTTCTTTCTCTGTTCATCTCATTCTTATCTCTCGTCCACCCCTCTCGTTAGTGTTTCAACTTGTTTTATTCTTGTCATCAGTGCTTTCAAAATAATGTAAATATACTGAAAGTGCATGCTAATACTTTGCTATTAACCATGGTACTGAATGTTGTTATGGCGTTTTACATTATAGTCAGAGTTGCTTTACATAATTACTGTCATTTTACTGGCAATATACACTGAAATACTAACACACACACAAATACAAAGGTGACTTTGAACCCCATCTAAAAAACTTAAAAGGTATTTTTATGGATATAGATCCACTTAATACTGTGGAAACTTTGCATTTTATATATATACTTAAAGGTGCCATAGAATGGGAAACTGAATTTACCTTGGCATGGTTGAATAATAACAGTTCAGTACAAGGACATAACATACTGTGAGTCTCAACACCATCGTTTCCTACTTCTTATATAAATCAAGTGTTTGCAAAAGACGACTGAAAAACAGTCAAATTCCAACACAACACAGACT